>JAVSCE010008889.1:0-414672 GCA_032199065.1 Smutsia gigantea
GGCTGTGTGATAGAACAACTGCCAGGTCGGGTGACTAACTGTCCTGGTTCTCCAGAGAGCTTGCCCGGATGTAGGCTTTCAGTGCTAAAACCAGACAGTCCCAGGCACATAGAGTTCGTCCATTGCCCTTCAAAAGTTCAAAGTAGGAGGGGACAGTTCTCAGAGAGATGAGCTGTTAACCAAGAAGTTGCTCCCAAAGTTGGTGACTAGCAGCAGAGGCCCCTTCTCACCCCACTCACCTCCACCACCCCCACCAATGGCTCCTTGCTTCTCTGAGTTACCTTCGTGGGGTAGGCCAAGATTGGGTAAGACAGACCAGGGGTCTCTGCAGAGCTGCTGAGTTCAAGCAGCCAGGGGGAAAGTTCCAGCGGTGAACACATTAAAAGGCTGTGACAAGTAAGGAGAGGGGCAGGGGAATTTGTCTGCAGACAATAAGCGGAGGCTGAAGCAGGGAGCAGAGCAAGTCAGGGAGGTTCAGAAGACAGGGCCCTGCCAGGTGGGTAGAGCCACCGCCAGGGGAGTCAGGGCCAGATATCCAGGGTGACCAGTAGGGGCACTGGAAGGCAGGTTCTACCTTTCCGCTGCTCTCCAGAGCTAGGCCCCAGTGTTACAGAAAAAAACGCAAATTGGCAATAGGCATCCTCTTACCGGGGAGATTCAGTTTATTCTCTTGGAAGAACCATATCACTTACCAGAAAAATTTGCCACAGCTAAACCCACTGAAACTGGACCAGGAAAACGCCTAGCTCAGTTATAACAGCCCTACTGGTTAGAAACCAACCCTGGCTGTGTTATCTCTGCACAACATGAGAGCAGAGGATGGGAGATCAACTCTGAACTGAAAACGTCCGCCATCATTAACTGATAATCTCCATTCTCACTTGCAGCTAAACGTCATACTCAAGATAAGTGGTCCGTCCACTCTTGTTGGCCCAGTAATTCCTGTTCTAGAACATATACTAAGGAAATCATCTTAAATGCAGACAAGGCTTTAATTATAACTGTGTTTGGCACAAAATTATTCCTAATTGTGGTTTATCAATAATAGAAATAATTCCCTTGAAGAAATGTCATGTGATCATCCTCAGTTATGGTTATAAAGGCTGATGGGAAACATTATCATATAAAATTCTATGTAGAGTAAGAACCCTGGGGCACAAAGACAACGAAAGTCAAAATTTGTTTGAAGTCAAACACAAGTGGAAGGAGCAACTCCAGTGTTTTCTGCTGATGGGAATTAAAGTATTTGGGGCTTTTCTATTTTTCTTTTCAAATGTGTATTTTTGGTTTTTATACTTGAAAAAGAAAACATTTCTCTGTGCACCCCCCATTTTTCCTAAGTGCCCTTGAAACACCGTGTGACTTGTCATCCTGCGTGAGGTCCTGTGATGGCGTTCTGAGGCCCGGGGAACACGCTGCATTGATCTCCGCTGACCTGGCTGGTGAAGGGGGGCTGCTGTACTTACTGTATTGGCCAACAGTGTGAAGTTCAGAGAAAAACTCTAGGAGAGAGAAAAAACAGTAAGTTTCCAGGAATGGTCAGTCAGACTCCTGACCACTCCACTTCTGCTGACCCTAGAGGATTACGAGAGAATTTACTGATCCTACAGGCTCCGTCAGCCCCTGGTCTCCACTCCCGATCTGGACCCCAAAAGGGAAGGGAAACAGAGGAACCTGAGGGCATGGGCTCCTCGCTTGGCACCAAGCCAGGCTTCCCCTTGCTCCCTTCCGCAGGTCCTCAACTGGGGCCCAGTTTAGGGGCCAGCCAGTGTGGCCTGAGGGGTCCTGACCCAAATGGCCACAAAAACAATACAAGAAATTAAACAAAGTGATGGAAATTGTTTTTTCCCAGAACTCCCTTCAGAGAGGGAACTGTGTGACTCTCGAAGTACTGGGTACTTTCTGCTTGGCTTAGGAAGTAGGACTCCGAGGGGCATGCTCCAGGAAGAGCGCCTGCTCCTTACCCCCCTTCCCAGGAGAGAGAGCCCAGAAAGAAAAGGCTTCCGGTTGTGCTGCATCTGAGGCAGAGGTTCCAGGCTGGAGCAGAGCTGGTCAGGACAGCAGGGGAAATGGCAGCCATCTGCACTTCCCCTCACTCAGCACCCAGCCTCTCCCTCAAATATGGACTCAGTATTTAAAAATCGTGGGCTCAACGGGACACCACGTTGTTAGCCTGCCCACCATCTGGGTCAGGCCCTCCCCAGGGCCTCCGGTGGCTCCTTCCTCCCCTGTCACCATCTTCCGCCACTGCAGTGTGGGCTCACTGATACCAGTCTTTCCAGGCTGCTCTTTACTGAGACCAAGATTGACATACTTCTAGGATATAGAGCAAAAGTGACAACTGGGCCACATGAGGCCAGGGTCTTCCTGCTCAGGGGCTCCAACCACTGCCCTTCGTGCTGACACCCACCTAGTCCACGGATGCTGCAAGGGCACTCGACGGGCCCCGCACTGCACGCAGCTGTCCAGAACCTTACCTCATCAGCGCGTCCCGGGTACTGACCTCGGCAGGCCCTAGACAAAGCTTCCTTTGGGGGAACGGCGGATGGGGGCAGGGCAGCAACAAGCATGTGTTGTTTATCAACATTTGGATGACGAAGATTTTGGCCAGTTTCAGAAAGACATTCATATTTTATAGAAACACACTACAGTGCTCTCACAGGGAGAAAAACATCACGTAAATTCGGATGGAGAAGAATCTGATGCAGTGTCTTTTAGAAAGACAGCTGGGTGGGGTGAGGCAACCCTGGGCTTGGAGTCACCTGGTCTGGATTCGAGTCCAGGCTTGCCACTTGGGAGCTGTGTGGCCTTGGAAAAGTGATGCAAACTCTTTTGTCTCCATTTCCATTTCCAGCAAATCTATTCTTCTAGACTCAGTTTTTCCATCCTAAAGTGGGATACTATTAACTTGCCCTGCCCATCTCACACAATAAGCCCAAAGGAAATAACGTCTGTGGCAGCAGCTTCCACTATAAAATACTCTAGGTGGGTGGGGGATTACGTGGTGTCATCCTTGATGGCCTGGCCAGTACATGGCACAGGGAAGCCCCTTGGGAAGGTCTTGTTGGATGGAATTGCATGTATAGAAGAGCCATAGTCAAAGTACCGAAATTTGGTTCAATACACATATTGCTGGCCTAAGCTCTGTGTAATAGCTATATAATGGTCCTGAAAGCACATTAGGATCTTAGTCACTGTGTGTTGCTCACGATGAATTTTCTGCTTATGTGGGCACAGAGGGGAGACAGGATAATTAGTTACTGTTGTGGGGGGATGCGGTATGTCAGACACGGCACTCATGGCCTCCCCATGGGGAAGGCACCGTCATCCCTACATCATGGGGTCGGAACTGACACCAAGAGGGGCTTCCGGAGGTCGCCAGCTGGGAAGCAGTAGAGGTTCGGTGAGATCACAGATCTTCCTAACTCCAAAGCCTGAGTTCAACTCCTCTTAATAATCTCTTTAATTAAGGAGTCACAGAAACCTCCTCTAACTTAGCAAACTCCATCTGATTGAGTCACAGCCAAATACGAACGACTGGTCAATAAGAAAGGTGGAAAGTTTCAGACACAACTCATGAATATCTCCGTTGCTGATCGTGTAGCAGAAGGCAGGAAGAACAAATAAGGATAAAGGCATTGATCAGAACCATCACTCAACTGGGAAATGAATTTAGCTGAAACATCTCGTTTGCACCCTTGTTGTATGTAGGGTATTACAAACAAAATCTCAATATTAAAAAATAATATCAGCAAATATTAGATGAAAGTATTAATGATTAGTATTTTGCATATAAGAAAATAATTTAAAAACAAGCCTCTTGACTTCATTGTACTGAGGATGCAATTATACTTGAATTAGGACATAAGCTTTACAAGCCTGAGAGTGTTTATAGAGAGCAATGGAGGTTATGGAGGTTAGGCTGACAAAAACTGGTAGCCATACTCACCATCTCCTTCAGCCTCCCAAGAACGTTCCCCAAACACAGCCCTCAGCAAGCGCCTTTCTTGCTGGTGTGTTGGCTTGTGTCTTGCATTTGTAAGAACATCCAGCTGGGAGAGCAACAGTGACAGGGCCAGAGGTGGCTCCAAGAGCCCTGGCCAAGCCATTTATGGTCAGGGGAGTAGCCAAGTCCTGGCCCATCCCTCGGGGAATATGGTCTCCTGCTTCATGTCCACTGTGTATGGCCCAGGTCACCCACCCTCTTTGCCTTCATTTTCTGTTCTTCTTACTTTTCAGTCCCCTTCCTTGACTACATCTCCATCTCAGCAAAGATCCCACAGCTGGCCCGAGAGCTTGGCAGCTTCTGCAGCTGGCAGCTCTTTAGAAACAATGGGTTACACAGGCTGAGGCTGGCTGCTCCATCCCCAGCTGCCCAACATCAGCCCTGACCGCTGTCCCAGCAGTGATGGAGTCAGCACATTGCCAGCATCAACGCGGAGGATGCCTGGGAGGCGGGTGCTGGAGCCCGCTCAGGGTCTGAGGTGGAGCTATAGCTGTTGCAGTGAGCGCACTCCCTAGTCAGTGAGATACCTGGTGGTGAGTCTGGCCGCACCCCCTTTCTGTTCTCACAGTCTGAGAGGGGACCCTCAGGACCTGGAGGAAGCAGTTGACGTGGGCTGCTTTACATTTTGTATGCATTCTCTGTTAGGAGTTTGCTTCTTTAAAACAGTGAAGGAGGTGGAGTCCCATATCAAGCAAACAACAGAATTAAGGCCAGTAAATTTGGTCATTTAAATGAGTGCGCTCATTCATGACAAGATCCTATTCAGCAGATCTTGTTGACACTTTCAATATGTCAAGCATTTTTCTGGGCACAGTTCTGGGCCTTGGTGATGAAGACCAGAGTCCCCAACTCTTAGGAACATATGTCGCAGTGAGTGCAGATGGACGACAATCAACATAAGTGAAAACCACTAGGAGAGCAGCAAACGGTGGGTACGGGAGGAGAGATGGGGTGACCGGGAGGCTGTTGTTTTAGATGTCCCCTAGAGATGTTATTTAAGCTTCATGAGAAAGGTGAGAAGAGAGTCCCAGGCAGAAGGAACAGCATATGCAAGCCCTGGGGCTGACGCGGGTGTGGTGTGCCGGGAAGGAGACCATTGTGCTTGGGGCAACCTAAACCAGGGAGCTATCCTGGAGGGGGTTGGGGGCAGAGTGAGTTAGGGGACGATGATGTGAGCAGGGCGGAGCAAAGTGAGATTTCCACGGTAGAGCAGTGAGCAGTCATTCAAGGTTTCAGTGGGAGAGCAGCATGATCTAACTGATACTGACAGAGACTGCCTGGCTTCTCTGTGGAGCCCGGATTACAGGAGCCAGAGTGCTAACCCAGAGACCGGTTAGCGGGGTCCGAGTGAGTGATGGTGGTGGTTGCCCTAGAATGCGGGTGGTGGAAATGGAAAGCAGTGAATGGGTTTGTGACTTATTGTGGAGGCAGGGGCACATTTTGATGATGGAAAAAGTGTGCCAGAGATGGGAGAGAAGAGGGGAGAGAAGAGGGAAGAGCAGAAAGAAGCCAGCTCCTGGGTTTGGGGCTTGACAGCAGAGGGCAGGGAACACAATTTGCTTCGGCATGTAACACTGGAAAAAAACGGATTGGGGGTGTGGGGATCTAAGCACCGGGATACTATACTGAAAAAAACCAATGTGGTCTCCACCTCATGGGCCTTCCAGTCTCCAAGGCTCCACAGTGATGCCCAAACTGAGTCAACTGGTGCCCAGATGTCATGAAGACAACATAGTTTAGGGAGGCCCGTGTTGAAAGCCTTGCTGCCCTTCTGGAAGCTGTCTGGTCCTGCACAAGTGAAGCAACTTCTTCCCATCTCAGTCTCAGTCTCTGAAGTGGAGATGATACAGCTCACAATGCCGAGGTTACTTAAATCAGCACAGCTGATACAAATTAGGCTTCTAACTTTGCTTGGTGGGCATAGAATCACACCTCGACCTCAGACCCAGACCAAGGAGTTCTACTTCATGGTTCCAGCCCACTCTGGTGAGGCTGTCTGTGCATGTGTGAGGCCAGTGAAGTCCTTTTTGAGTCTTTGGTACACATCCACTGGTCTGATGGACTTGTTACTTCTACGGAAGAGTTGCTGAGACAGCCAATCACCAGTGCTCCTGTCGAAGTGTCTGAGTCAGTCATGGTTCTCTGGCCACAGCATCAGAACGCACTCTGTTCGATTTAAGGTGGGACATTTAGTGGTTGAGTGTTGTGGAGCTGACAGAAAGAAGGGCAGGCCAGGGAGCCAGGCTCTGGGAAGACAGAGCTGGTTTGCCCCTGAGGCTTCAGCAGCTGGGACTTCTAGAGAGCCCTCTCAGGATATCCTCCCAGGGAAAATGAGCTCCAAAGTACCTCAGCCCTTTTGCACCTTGATCAAGGTCCACCTCCAGGAAGAGGATCGAATTGGTCTGGCTTGGGTCATGTGCCCAAGGAGGATACACCGTCCGATGTGAGAAGAGGTGGTCCTACAAAAGGAACTTGGCACCATCACCCACAGGAGAGGGAAGGCGTGAGGTGAGTGGGCTCACCTCTGCCGCAAGTATTAGGCCTGAGAATTACATCTTTAGAAATTGTAGAAGTGCCCTTGGTGGGTAAGGGGTTGGCACTGCCAACTCCGAGATTCTCTGATGGTGTGTATTTTGCCAACATTTAAATGTGTAGACGTCCAGTCACACTGATGGGTTTCCAACGACTGGTCAGTTAAAATTTCTAAATAATAGGTAGTCTTATTCTGATTTGTAAAAGTCTTTATCTAAAACATCAGAAAGGCAGAGCTGATGACATTAAAACAAACAAGGATTCCGGTCATCTCCCCATCTACGAATGTCACACGTGAGAGTCATTAGTGGGGTCCACCAGACATTTCCAGTTTACCTTGTTCTCAACCTGAAGTAAGAGGAGCTGTATGAGTTGCTTTGGCCAGTGACCTGTCACTCCCAGGCAGTTGGAAGAGCCAGGGCATGATGATCTGTCAGAGTCTCATCCCCTCTGCCATAGGAACCAGCAGTGCTCCAGACAGCAGCTGTTCTATCAGCCCAGCCCTGATGAGGATGCTATGGAAGGGCTTCCAGATAAACCAAAAATGAGCAAGAAATAGGCCTCTTGCATGCAAAGCACCAACCCTTCGGGTTGTTTTTTGTTGCCGCATAAGCTACCCTATCCTGTCTGATACATCAAGCATTCAAACCCTTGCACCACTGGGCTCATCCTTTAGGTATTGGTGACTGCAAAAGGTCAGAAAAGCCATAAAACTTCAACAGTCTACATATAGCACAAAACAATTGCATGTGTTAAACAGTTCTGCACTAAGACCTGAGGGTTTTTAAAAAATGTGGTCCCTGTATTACCCTTCTCTGTTATGACCCACAAAACTCCAGACATACCCAAAGGTCTCTTCATCTGGTCAACCTAAGAATACCATCCTTGATTAGATGGAATTTCTGTCCTTGTGTTAGAAATGACCCTGTATCAGCCAGGGTCCCCACAGGAAATGAGGAATAAATTTCAATTTGCTATACTTGAGAAGGGCTTATTAAAACTGTTCATAACAATCCCCTTGGGGGATAATGCAGTATCCCAGGGTTAGACCAGCAGAGTCATTACCACCCCCAGGCCTGAGAGGTTAGTGGAAGGAGGCGCTGCCAGAGCCCAGAGAGAGAGGGCTACCTCTTAGGAGCCTTTTAGTTCCTGATGTCAGGTGTGGTCCTCAGGCACACGAACAGGTGGAGACACATGGTGAGAGCTGCTGAGGGACAACCAGATGCCGTTTACCCATCCAGCACTGCTGCCATGTCCACAACAATTACGCTGTCAGATTTCCAGCCTGTTTGGGTCCAAGAAAGTGGGGGCAACTTCGAAGCCATCTTCAGCTTTGCTCATAACTTTCTGGATCCAACAGGAAACTCTGTTCTGGAGCCTGGGACTGGGTACTCACCAGAGAAGAAAGGCCATAGAGAAGATCCCTGTTTTTATAGCCTCCCCAGGTTCTCACGGCATTGGAAAAAATCATCACCAAGAGGACCACTCTTGTCTGAACTAGTAATACAAACCCAGGACACATCAATAAATCCATATTCTTTAATGAAACAATGCTTTCTAGACAGACATATGTTAGCTCCTCTCCACCTTTTGTTTGAAACTGACATTTTATGAGATGTGAAATTACATGAAATAAAAAATGCAATATATTTATAGATAACACTCTAAACAGTTTTACTTTTTTTAAAGAAACCTTTTAGGCATTTGGGATTCTTTTTCAGAAGTTCAGTCTACAAAGGGAACTTGAAAAACGTCTGCGGGAGTCAAGGGAATATTTGTTCACAAACTGAGCAACAAGAATACCATGAATTGAGACTGAGCCGATGGACCAGATCAGTGGCAAGTCCCAATGTGCATTTGCTAGTTAACAGGATTTTACAGATAATTTAAACAGGCTGAATATTTCACGAGTAATTTGAATTTAGAGGAAAATGGTCTCATGGTGAATCAATGCTCAGCCTTGTTTTTTCTGTTTGGAGAAATTCCACAGGCTAAAGTTAATTCCAGCTCCTGTCCTTGCCCTGGGATCAAGGTTCTAGCATATGCTAGACCAGATCACACTAGAGTTGGACTAGGTTGAAGACCCAAACCCTAAATATTTCATCAGGTTGTCAAGATAATTCCCTGAATTGAAGTTAGTCTTGGAGCTCCGTGACATCGCCAAGGCCTGGCACCCAATTAAAGGACAAGGCAGCCTACAGCAATGTCCCCTGGCTCGTTCATCCGCATCCGGGGATGTGTGCAGGAAGGTCACTCACTGAGCATTTGGAAGAGCCGCCGCAGAGGGCCTGGGTCTCTCTGCTGAGTGGACTTTCTCTCGTGAAGCCAGCCGTGTGGTCCCTTGCCAAACCTCCACTGTGTGTCAGTCCCCGTGAGCACGGGCTTCCAGGGTCAGGCTGGCCAGCCCCAGAGAAATCGGAGCTTGTCTTCTGAGAATATGTCAGTCACAGCAGGCCTAAATAAAGGTTTTCATCAAGAGTCCCAGTGCTTCAAATTGGCCATGCACTGATAATTGTTGAAGTTGTGCAGTTTTGAAAGTACTCATAATAAAGAGATAAAAATAAATACCATTGTTTCACCAGGGTGTCAAAGGCTGAAGCAGAGCCAAATCTGTTTCTGACTCCCTCCCACATTTCCATGGAATTAGTTAATCTTATTTATGCTTCAAAAGGTTGAAACTACAGAATTTTCATGTCCTTGGAGAGAGACCCTTAACAGCCATCTATGTATTCTGATTTCAAATTCAACTTTGACCAATAAGATGAGACAACAGAAAGCCTGAGAAAATAAAAATATCAGAGAAATGGAATTCCCCCTGATGGGCAGGCTGAAGCTCAAGCCGGAAGAAGCAGCTCCACCCACCCGCTCCATTTGCTGAATCAGAGTTCCCCGGGGCAGGGTCTGTGATGTATCATGATATGAGTCTTCAGGCTGAACCTTCGTCCAGGACCAAGAGAGGCCAAGGAAGAGCTTGGTGAAGGAAACCCACAAAATGCAGGGCTAGTCCAGGATGGCCTGCTCAGTAAAGCTATAGTCATGGGTTGGCATTTATCACACTGCATTGATTAAGGCTCTGACAGCTGATCCTTTACATACATACATATATACACCCATATATTATTATTATTAATACTTTGATTTATTTTTTGTTTTAAGGAAAAAATATTCCCATGCATTTCTTCTACCTTTCTTTGTATTCTTCTTCTTTTTTACTCCCAGCAATCATTTTAATTAGACATATTCCTCCAGGGGCACATTCTGATCTTTAAAAACTAGAACCTTTAACCTTTTACAAATACTTTGAAATGATGTTGATTCATTCCAAACGAATGCTGGTGCTTAGGAGCAATCTCAGCTGTCACTGAAAACACTCTCGTGTGTTGTCCTGTGTCCCACACCAACCAAACAGGATTTACAGTTATGTAAACTTTACTTAAAAATTATTCCAACATAAATACTCTTTTAAAGCTAACATACCACAGCTTTTAGCTTATAATGCCCATAGATGCCTTAATGAAATGCTCTTCACAACTACCTCACTATTTAAAGTATACCTGGAGGCTCTAAAATTATGTAAACAACATCCTCTACACTTCTCTAGAACAAGTGCCAAGTGTGGTGAATTCTCATTGCAAGGTAGTGACTGAATACTAGTTAGTCTGAGCCAAGTCACCACTCTTTACCTGACTGGTGACGAGAAGGCAGTCACAGGTTGACTGTTCTGCAAGATGATGATTCTTACGTACCTTATAATTAACCAGTTTTCAACACTGTTCGCCCTGCAAGGGACCTGAACCGGTCCCTTGTAAGATGACTTTGCACGTCTTGCAAACAGTTTGACTTGGCTGTCAAGGAGTCAAAATCAACCCCAGCAAGTGCTTCCAAAGCTGGAGGAGCAAATGTTCTTCTAAGCCCATGGACTCCCAAGCCCTGGTGGAGTCTCTCAAAGTCAGCGGTGAAGGACTATTGGGAGGAGCCAGGATATTTTCTTTGCTGCAAACTGGGGACTCTCACCAGCAAAGAAAGGTTCTGCTGGAATTCATAGTCGATGTCTTAGGCCCCTGATGCAATTAGGAATGGGGCAAACCCAATATGGGCAAGAAGAGCTGATGACACAGGGGAAAGGCTTGAGATCTCCTAGCTTCATGACAGCGATGCTCATACTTGAGCTTCGGGCATTGTTACTGGGGTGCCTTGTTTAGTCCTGACGTCTACATTCTCAGGTTTCCTGTTTGATATGTGCCTGGCAGAGAGAAGCCAAAAGCTTCCAGCCAAAGCTGTGAGGAACAGACCAGCCGTGGCCAAACTTTTATCCTCATTGCCCAATGCAGATGGAAGACAGCCTGAGTCTCCAGGACACGATCACATCGTCTGGCACCTACAGAAGCATGTCTAGAAATAGGGAAATGACCAACCCAAGCTCCAGCCTTTTGCCCCACAGGAGTAAGGGACAAGGAGGGTGGGTTTGAACAGTCATAGTTTAAATGGTCAGTGACTCCAAGCCTTAATCTTCAAAGTCCACGATTGATAGCAATGCAGCCAGAATCCAAGGAACATCATCTGCCCTCGTTGTTGGCCAAACTTCATCAAATACATGCCTCCAAGACTAGATTTTGAGTTTTTGTTTGAGAAAAATACTGTACACTGTTTTAGGGAAGCTTCACAAGGTGCTATCATTATAAAAACATTCTCGATTCTTGTCTTTCAAGAACAGTGACAGTGACATTATTTCCTCATGTGCAGGGCATCCTGGAACTTGGTGCTGGTGTATCGGGCGTGAAAACCTTTCTTGTTGATGGTGTCATCTGTGTGGAATTGAATCATTAGAGAATCCCCTGCAGAGTAGATTTCTTCCAATGGCTGAAGAAAATACAAAGGAAAACCAGGAGGATTTAAGTCAGTTGGCTGTGGTTGGAGTTTAGAATATGAGAACTTACACAGAGACAGAGAATGGCCAGTGCTGCCAAGAGGTGTTCCTGGCACAAGCGACTCTGAAGCGCATCAAAATAAGCTCTTTTTCAAAGGAAGGTGTTGCAAATCTGCTCCAGAGAACTCCACAGGCTCTGCTTTTTCAAAGACAGCCACAGATGTGGAGCTGGTGTAGAATCTATTGTTTATTAAGAGCACAGATGGGCTCCGCACTGCTTTAAGCACTTTCAGATCTTATCTCGTGTAAAACTTCACAACTACTTTACAAGGCAGGTGTTATTTCCACTTGATACTTGAGGAAACTGAGACTCAAGTTCACACAGCTAGGCAGGACGCAAGCCCAGGTCTTTCTAACTGTGAATTAAGCACCGTGAATCACCCAGATCTAGGGCCACCGTTGTGACATGGCTCCCAGAAGACCTAAAACAAAGTCCAATGTTTAGGTCTATGTCCTGTCAAAGGATAAAACAAAGGATAGAGCTGCTGCAAAAAAAGCCTTTTGCCTGAAAGGTTCTGCCAGGTGGTTGATGAGTGGAAGCCTGGTCCTGAGGCTGCCGTCTGCCGGAACTGCTCCCTGGCCTCCACGGACTGGTGTCTGGCCACCTCCCAACCTCCTCTCTGACTAGTCTCTGTTTCCCACTTGGCTCCTGCAGAACGGAGGAGCCGTCCTGGCAGGAGCTAATAAGCAGGAATCAAACCCAGGTGTGTCCCATTGTGCTTTGTCCCCTGGGACTCACCCCAGAGCCACAGAAGCGGCCGAGCCTGGGTGCCGTGCTGTCATAGCCATCGTAGGCCTCCATGTAATCATAGCCACAGTCGGCTTCCTCCTCGACTTCAAAGATCCGGAATATCAGCTCCACACCGTAGCCGTCCTCTGCCACGATCACCCAGTCACAGCGGGCCTGGCTCGGGTAGTTGTTGTCCCCAAACTGGGCATGGGAATAGAGCTCTTTGGTCTGTACTTCAGCCTTCAGCCTGCCCCCACACTCTGGAGCAGAGAGAACCACAGAGAAGCCATGTGCCAACCCTCACCCACTTCCCAGCCTGGGACTTCTCTCTTGACACCCTCCATACAGGCCACCTTTCTCCACAGAGTCTTGTGCGTGTCCTGCAGGAAAGCCAGGCCAGTTTCATCATCCCATTTTACAGAGAAATAAGCAAAGGCCCACACCTCTGAGGTTCAGGGCCCACCGGGGGGCCCCAGTTGGCCCTCACAAGCCAAAGTCCTATGTTTCCATATAAGGCCTCCAGGAATACCTGAGCTACTGGAAACAGGTGGCTGCCTGGATCTTTCCCATTTAACTCCCTGGAAGTGCTAGAATCCCTGAGGAGGACTCACAACGGCCCTGCAAATGACAGACTTGCTGTAATTCATAACTGTTGCCAACAGAGGGCACCAAAAGTACATCCGAACAGCTGGTAAGCGCTCATACCTAGAAACAGAATCGCCTGGACTGGCTCCTGCATTTGTGAGCCCCAACTACCGGCCAACTTTGACATTAAAAGAAAACCACCCTTCCCTATGGTTTCCCACGTTCCATTTAAAAAAAGTCATTTTTATCACACACCTAACCCCTGCCCCCGAAGGCAGTCCCTTCCCAGCCTTCGTTACCTTCCACCTCCAGTTGCTGGGGGAATCGGCTGGAGGCCGGGCGTCCCGGCTCACGTACCTGTGCTGTGCGCTGCCTGGAAGCCTCTCCTCTGCACTGAGGCATCCGAGTAAAACCTGAGAAACAGGCTGCTGCCCGAAGCCACCACGGGGGCTGGTTTCTTGCTGCCACAGAAACGGCCAAGGCTCGGGGCCAGGCTGTCAGGCCCGTCGTACAGTTCCAGGTGGTCGTAGGCACATTCCTGCTGCTGCTCAATCTCAAACTCATCAAACGTCTGGGGATGGAAAAGCAGAAAGTGAGGCAAGGGCCTGGTGTTCAGCTGGGATGGGGCCACCTCTCTGGGGGGTGGAGGAAGGGGGGCAGCAGGACATGGGTCTGTCTGGCCAGCTGTGCAGGGATCGTGGAGCCTACGGTGATGGCGACCTCTGTAGAGGGTCTCCACTTGGCCCCTCTTTTGGTCCCCAAAACAACCCTACAAGGTGTTTCATGAGCTATTGCTACAGTGACCATTTTGCTGGTGAGATGGCTGGGGTTTAGAGAATAGAAATGCTTGTTGGCATCTGAGCTCCTTCCATCATATCCCAAAGCTTCTCCCTCACTCAATGATAACAGCAGCAACAATCAAGTGCCGCTCTGGGCCCAGAGCTGTTTTAAGTGCTCTAAGTACAGTAGTCCCCCCTTACCCGCGGTGTCACTGTCCTTGGTTTCAGTTAACCACTGTCAACCGCCCAGTCCAGAAGCAGGTGGTCGTCCTTCTGAGGTATCATCAGAAGGTCAATAGGAGCCCAAGGCTATGTCTCAATGCCTATGTTACCCGCCTCACTTCATCTCATCACACAGGCATTTTATCATCTCACATCATCACAAGAAGGGTGCGTACAGCACGATAACACATTTTGAGAAAGAGGGAGACCACATCTACAAAACACTTATTATAGTATATTGTTATAATGTTCTATTTTATTATTAGTTATTGTTGTTCGTCTCTCACTGTGCCTAATTTATAAATTAACCTTGTCATAAGTATGCATACGTAGGACATAACATAATATATATAGGGCTCAGTGTTATCCCTGATTGCAGGCATCCTCTCAGGGTCCTGGAACGTATCCCCCACCGGTAAAGGGGAATTACTGTGTTGCCTCATTTAATTCTCACATCCCTGTGATGTGTGTCCCATTATAATCCCCACTTTACAGATGAGGAAATTGAGACACAAAACTGTTGGGTGACTTGCCCAGTGTTACCCACTGGAAGAGGTGGGCCATGACAGGAGGTCTGGCTGTACAGCCCCTGCCCTCAACCTCCGCACTATACTATGCAGTCCTTCAGGACAAATGACAGGCCTGAGGCTGTGTGCTCCACTGCTCACTGCTCCACGTCATCATCCTCATAGTGACAGACATTTGCTGAATGTTTTTTCATGAAGAGTCCTGTGCCAAGCATTTATGGGCATTTTCTCACTTAATTCTAATAACACTATGAAAGAAAAACTCGTATTATCCTCAAAGTAAGAAAGGGGAACTGAGTCTGGGAAACGTTAAGTGGCTTGCCCCAGCCCACACAGCTAGAGGGGGATGCAGCTGGACTTGACCTCCAGCCAGCCTAACTCCAGCCCACACTCCCAACCACCACCAGGCCATACTGCCTAGCTCTTCCCTGTTCTCCCTAAAGACGGTCCCTGAAGCTGGCCAGTGGAACCCCAAAATTCCAAACCATATATCATGTTTTGCAGCCCCAAATGTAGGGATTCTCCAGTGCTGGGCAGATGACTGGCTGACGGCCTGCCGATGGCTGTGAGGGAGATGGGACTCAGTGAGAAGGGACAGTGTTAAATGAAGGCTTGGACCAAATGACAGAGCAGGGAGAGAGGACATTAAGGGGGTGGGGGTGGTCTCAGTTCACAGGAAGAGTGCCAGAGTGACAGGGCAGGGATGGAGGTGCAGAAACCCACCAGCAGCGTGGGCTTTTATAGGAATGACAAACACACTTGTAACTGGCAAAGCTTGTCACTCGGTATAGAAAGGGAGCTAGGAGCCAGAGGGTGGGAGCAAGGGGCGGTGGGGTGGGGGGCAAGAAGGGGAGACCAGGGGCACCAGGCTGGGAAATCAAATGGGAAGAATGGGCCAGGGAGGTAGGGAGTTTCCAAAAGGTCCACTGGACACCCCATTGCTGTTCCAATGCTGTGAAACACCAGATTCTTGGGAAGTATTCAACTCACATTCTTTGGTAGCAAAATGATACAGCAAGATCAATATATCCACCACGCATGTATGTAGGAAGCTACATACATCTATGTACGAACCTCAGATAAATGTGACGCCTGGCCTAACTCTGGCCAACGTGATAGGTTGCTTTGTTCCTTAGTAAATAACAGGAAAAGCCCTTCGCTGGCAACTACTGAAATCTTGCCCTTGGACAGAAGAGCCGCTTCCAGCTGTACAGGTTGCGCGTTCCTAACTCCAGGGGGCGCCATCCCACCACCCCTGCCCCTGGCCCCGACGTCGAGATTTATGTTGCCATTGCGAACATTTTCCAGCAGATGGCAGTGTTAGGAAAGGCGTGCTTTTCTCTAATAGCTCTCTTCAATTCGCCCGCACCCAGATTTCAGGCTGTTGACGCCCCTATAGAGCAGCAGCCGAAAGTGTTCCCCACATGGGCAGCCTTGCCTATGAGGTGCCCGCGTGAGCACCCTTTGGTGAGGGGCCCTTCCTTTTCCACCCCTCGATGCTTCAGGCCCGGCACAGAGACCCCAGCACCGGTGCTGTAGCCTGGGAGCCCATCCACGCACCTGTCCTCACCGCTCTCGCGAATAAACACCCTTTCAAGTCCCGGAGCGATTCGCCTATTTATCATCTCGTTCTCTTTCGTTCTCCTCCATTCTCCCTATTGGTCCATAATTCTAGGGAGCATCCATCTGTCTTAAAGAGCTTACTCATCTCCAGAGTCAGAATGGCCCACTTAAAAACTGTCCCGAGTACCTCTCCCGCCGGCAAGAGCATTTGTTTTCCTAGGGCTGAGAGACGAGACTTGTAGGGAAGACTCATTTCTCCTTTGAAATAACTGAGCATGATACACAGACCACGATCATATGCATGGATGGGACTTTAAAGAAAGGGTTAGACGATATGTATTTTTTAATTGAAGAGAGAATTAGCATAAGAAACGGATCTGTTATTGTTAATTGAAAAAGAATGCAAGCTGTAGAAGAGCATGAATATAAGAGTCCATTGGAGAAGTTTGAACAAGGAAAAGGGTATATATTTTTTCCCATGCATGTACATACATGACTGTGTGCATAGGACATTTCTGGAAGGGTTCACAAGAAAATGTTCGGAGGGGTCATTTCTACAGTGGGCATCGAGGATCTGAAAATTTCTGATTCCCACTCTCCAACCCTCTGTGCTGATTGCATTTTGACTTGAGAATGTTTTTTTTGTAAAAAACTAAAACTGGCAATGATGGAATCTCAAACAGCACTACAGATCGGTGTGGTGGGTGCCACCTCCTACTGGTACCCTTGTGAACATGTTGTTTACAGGGCTTTTCCCACCTGCCACCCTGTGCTAAAAGCTTCCTTTGTATCCTTTCTTTCATTTAGCACAACAGCTTCATGAGGTAGGTTTCATCAGCATCCCCATTTTCCAGATAATGAAACTGAGTCCTGGAAATGTCGATAAACTTCCCCAAGTTTCAGAGCTGGGAAGTGGTAGAGCAGAGATCCAACCCAAGGCTGTCTGCAACCCAAGTCCATGTTGTGCATAAACCACTAAAATGACTCACAAGTTTGACCCTGTGGCCCGCAGTTGTAGAGATGTTCCAGGTACACTCCCTTCGACTGGGGTATTTGTCAGGCCAGTTGGGGCTCACCAGGGTCCCCTCTGCACTGCTGATCTTGTGCACACAGCCGGCTGAGGGGCAGGGGAACAGATGCAGAGAGAGAAGCAATTCACTCGTGGGCAGCGTTCCAGGAGAGTCTCCTCTCCTTGCTCTTACTTGTCACATAGTGGCTGTCAAGTGTCCGGGAAGGGTCATCCTGAATCAAGTGTCCCTGGCTCAGACATTTCCTGGTTTATTTGGCTTTGCTGCCTTCTGGTAGTGGCTCAGGAGCCAAGTCATATTTCTTCCTATTATTATTTACATGATGGTTAAGTTTGGAAATACGGTAGAGTTAGTGGTTAAGATCACAGGCCCTGGGGTCAGACGGACTTTGGCCCAAGCCCTGGTTCCACCAGCAGCAAGCTGCTGGACTTTGGGCATTTATGTAAGTCATGGTGTCCTTATTTATAAATGGGGTGCCAACCTTGTAGTAGGGGCATGTGCCTTACATGAGACGATGCACATAAAAAGTGCTAACAAAGGTCCTCCTGACTATGCCTTCCAACTATGGACTTTAGTTTGTCAAAGCAGTTTCATTTGAAGGCTACCGGTGTTGCTCTGGCTGCAGTGCTGTTAGCAAAGGGAGGTCCCACGACTTGCTCAGTGAGTGGCGTTTTGGCCAATAGCTAGAATTTGCCTGGTGATGAGGGCATCTTAGCTCATCCTGTAATGTTCCAAGTAGGCCCTGACCAGACTCTGTACACCTCAGCCAAATCTCCTAACTCTGAAATGTCTGTCCCAGAGAAGAGGTGTGAGGTCTTCACACACCTCCTCACCCTGACGTCCTTTTCAGGGCCCTGTGGCTGGAGCCAAGGCTGGAGCCACGTGTTTTTAGAGATGCTCAAACTCCCTTCACAGGACAGGGTAAGAACAGAGGGAGGCTATTTGAATGACTGGATAGCCAAAGCCACGGGGCCTGAATAACTCCCAGGAGTGAATGCAGCAGGGAGCAAAGTTTTCCCAATTCTGTTTTACTATTAGATCTGCATATGGTAAATAATATTAGAATATAGATGATGGATATTTGTTGACATTTTAAATGCTTAACATGTGCCAGACTGTCTAAAATATATTCTAGGCATGCTTTCACTTAATCCTCACAAACCTTTAAGAAGGGGATATGTTTAGACACTTTTAAACAGAAAAGGAAACTGAGGCCCAGAGAAGTTAAGTACTGCCCAAAGTTACACAGCTAGTAAGAAGCAAGGCCAGGCTTTAAACCTGGTAGTCCTAATTTGGAGTCTGGAGGTTACTGCTTTTGCTCTCTAGGGAGAGCACCTGAGGGCCTTACATGACTCCTGAAGGAGGGAACTGTCCTGGGGAAAAATCACTCTTCAGCTAAAGGGCAGGAGGAGGGAGGGCAGGTGCCGAGCCTCTGAGAGGCTCAGGGCTGGGCAGACCTGGTGGGAGGAAGGGCCCGAGGCTCTCTCACCCCCCACACACCCCAGGGGCCAAGGTTAGCACCACCACCCCCGCCCCGGCCTCACCTTCTTTACAGTCGAGCCCATTCTCGTGGAGCTGATAGCCGTTCCTGCACCTGCACAGGTAGCTGCCGAACGTGTTGACGCACTCCTGCTGGCAGCCGCCGTGGTCCTTGGCACACTCGTCCTTGTCTGCGGAGATCAACGGACTCTCCTGAGGGGAACTGCCGGCTTGGGAATGTCCCTCCTGGCACAAACCACACTCAAAAGTGTCCCCGCCAGGGAGCCTCCCTAATGACCCCACTCTGATCACCCTGTTACTGGGGTGGGGTGTAGGCAGCACGTTTTGGTTAGAACTTGCCCCCTGGTATACATGCCAGGGCTCCTAAAGGTACAGATTCTCCACCCCAAACAAGGAGCTCCTTAAAGGAGAGGCTAATATTAATAATAATAATAGTAACAATAATAAAAATAACTGCTATGCATTGCTTGGAGCATTTTGTGTATGTTATCTAAGTTAACTCTCACACAACCTCAGGAAGGAGGTGCCTATGCCCCCCACTTTACAGGAAAGGAAACTGAGGCTGAGAACCCTAATGTGCCCAAGGTCACTCAGTGAGCAAGCAGCCCATGGGACCTGGAGGCTTGGGCTCATACTTCACGACCCATGCCACCTCCTACCTGTGGAGCAGGTAAGTATGAAGGCCAGACAGCTGGGTGCCAGCCCTGCCCCATCACTTCCAGCTGTGACCTTGGGCAGTCCTTAACCTCTACACTTCAGTTGCCTCACCTGGAAAGTGGGGTCAGTAATGGTGTTCTTGCCGCACAGGGTTGTTGGGAGAAGATGGATTAGTACAAGGAAATCACTTAGATCAGCATCCAGCCCAAAGTGTTAGCTTCTATTTTTTATTACGTCTGAACTCAAATATTAGCTGTTATTACCATGGTTTTGTAGCTCAAGCCAGGGCAGTATGCAGCCCTCTCCTCCGCCAACCGCCTTCTGTAATAACTGAGGACAAACTTCACCCCCAGCCCCACATCGCGCTGGATAACTTCAGGGGTCAGTGGTGTCTCCCTTCCCTCTCTGTAACCGCTGCCCACTGTGGATAAGGTGTCACTGAACACTTTGTATTTTATTTGCACCCTTTTATTTCATGAGGACAATTAAGAATCCTTAAGAGATGAAGCCCCCCCAACAGTTAAGCACTGGAGCCTCAAGCTAGGAAGAGGCAAGGAAAGATTCTTCCTTTAGGGGGAGGACAGTCCTGCCCACACCTAGACTTCAGGCTTCCGGAACTGTGAGAGAATTTCTGTTATTTTAAGCCACCCTGTTTGTGGCAATCTGTTATGGCAGCCCTATAATAATATAGCTGCTGATATAAAAATAACCCTTGATGCAAGTATGCTACTTGCCAGGCAGAAATACTGTGAGGGCAGAGAGGGGGTAGCCAGTTGCCCAGAGGCTGAGGGTCTGTGAAGCCACAGCACCCTCAGCCCGAGGCCATGCCTCCGACCCACGCACCTGAGAAGAAGCGGGCCCTGAAGCCACGTTTGGAGACTGTGTTGTCTGACTTGAATTCCACACGCATGTTGTTGCTCTGTGACGTGATGACCTCAGGCGTCTCGGAGCCACAGAACTTGCCATGCAGCCTGGCATCAGAGGACAGGCCGCTGCGCACCTCCACGAAGTCGTACTTACAGACCTGCAAGGGCGCACCATAGGGAGCAGCCTGGTGCCCCCCACCCTCACCCCGGGCCCCTGGTACACTGTAGGACCCCCGTCCTGAGAGCTGCACCCTGCCGGGTGGCCCCATGGGCTCAGCCAGGCTCAGCAGTGGAGGGAGTTCCTCGGACCCTCACTGGATCCCTCCAGCCCAAGCTGTGGATGGGGGGCGGGCTTGACGAGCGCCCTGGCACGAGGGCTCTGTGCAGGCACCGGCCGACTTGGTCGGCCCGTGACCACGGCCTGAGGGAGGGAACTGGCTGCCGCGCTATCCTGGCCCCCAGCCGCACCTCACACCTCCAGCCGCCTCAGCTGGACACTGACCCCCGGCGTCCTGCCCCCGAGGACTTATCTGCCCTGATTACCTCCCTCCCCTGAGACCCACCTCTTCCACTCTTGTCCTCATTGACCTTGGACTTCTCAGTGACAAACAGACTGAAGCACTATATCTGCAGAAGCTGCTGCCCAAGACAGCCCCCAGATTCCACCCAGCTGCAGGCCAGACGCCAGGAAGTGACCTGCCAGCCCGCTGAGCCCCTCACCGCTTCGCAGCCCCGAGCCACATCCCCACACAGTCCCCAGTCGATTAGAGCACAGAAACATACATCGTTGCCTTCCAGTTCAAACACGTCGAACTGAAGGGAGATTCGGTACTGAGCAGGGGCCACCACCTGCCAGACGCAGTGTTTGTTTGTAGGGTACTCCTTCGGCCACCCAGGGCTGGTGATGGTTCCGTTTAGTTTGGTAATGAAACCGCCACAGGCCACTACACGGGGAAACAGAAGCAAGACTCATTTGGTTTTAGTTCCAAGTGACTGCGACTTCCCCCAAGCAGCAATAAGCCCTGCTGTTCTTTAATATTAAAAAAAAAGTTAGACAAGCTGAACTGATTAATTCAGCATCCTTTCCTCTAGTCTAACTGTTTCAACTGAGGGAGGATTTGGAGGGATGAAGTTGAGGACATGTCTTTACTGCTTTTAAAAAAGATGACATTGCTAAGAAGAACAAATGCTGGCGAGGATGTGGAGAAAGGGGAACCCTCCTACACTGCTGGTGGGAATGTAAGCTAGTTCAACCATTGTGGAAAGCAATATGGAGGTTCCTCAAAAAACTAAAAATCACAAATACCATTTGACCCGGGAATCCCACTCCTTGGAATTTACCCAAAGAACATAAGTTCTCAGATTCAAAAAGACATATGCACCCCTGTTTATTGCAGCACTTTTTACAATAGCCAAGATATGGAAGCAACCTAGGTGTCCATCAGTCGATGAATGGATAAAGAGGAGGTGGTACATATACACAATGGAATACTATTCAGCCATAAGAAGGAAACAAATCCTGCCATTTGCAACAACATGGATGGAGCTGGAGGATATTAAGCTCAGGGAAATAAGCCAGGTGGAGAAAGACAGGTGCCAAATGATTTCCCTTATTTGCGGAGTATAACAACAAAGCAAAACCGAAGGAACAAAATAGTAGCAGACTCGGAGACTCCAAGAAGGAACTAATGGTTACCAAAGGGGAGGGGTGTGGGAGGGCGGGTGGGGAGGGTGGGAGAAGGGGATTGAGGGGTATTTTGTTTAGTACACATGGGGTGAAGGGTCACTGGGAAAACAGTGTAGCACGGAGAAGGCAAACAGTGAATCTGTGTCATCTTACTACACTGATGGACAGTGACTGCAATGGGGTGTGGGTGGGGACTTGATAATATGGGTAAAAGTAGTCACCACATTGTTTTTTCATGTGAAACCTTCATAAGAGTGTATATCAATAATACCTTAATAAAAAAAAGATGACATTGCCTTTGTACTTATCTGTCCACACGACCAAAGGAGAATTAGAAATGTTTGCACCAAGCTATGCAATGTTACCTGGCTTACGTAAACAAGCGGAGTCATGCAGGTGGGCAAGGAAAACACGTAAAAAGGGAATGAATGATGTGTTAGTAGTGGAGTTTTCCTTTGCTTTCATTTTCTACCTGAATAATCATGTGAATTTTTCATGGTCACGGAAAAAAGGAAACCATGTCTCCAGTTGCACAGTTCCTAGAGGGAAGTTTGAGTAACTTGCGCAGTCCTCTCACTTCTTTTTTTTTTTAAATTGTGAAATGATTATCACAGTAAGTTTAGTTAACATCCTTCAACATACATAGTTACAAATTATTTTTTCTTGAGATGTGAACTTTTGAGGTTTTTTCTCTTAACAACTTTTCAATACACAAGACATTATTGCTCACCATGCAACGAACCAGTTCCAGTACAGTGAAGAAGCTCCCACAAGGTGAACAATGCAAAGGCAGTCATATCAGAGAAACTAATTCAGTTACTATAATCAATCAAGTCAACTATGATTATTCATATGATTTTTATACTTAAATTATAAGTGAATCCCACATTTCCCCCTTTTTTGTTTTAATTGATGCAAATGCATATGCATATATTTGTGGAAGGTACCAGAATAATGATTAGCTGGGCTCGGCCTGTGACATAGCTTGTCACAGGCAATGTCTCTCTCGTCTGGAGGGGTGGGGTTCTAGGCCTCACCTCAGTTGGCCCCCATGTTGCTCACCTGAGGTCCCTTGCGACTGTGCCTGTCTTAGGTTGTTCCTCCCATGAGGAATCTTACCCATCTCTGGCTAACCAGCCATCTCCTGGGACCAAACAGGGAGATAAAATACAAAAGAGAGGACAGCCAGCAGCTATAATTCTGGATAAAATCACAATATACATGATTATTTTCTTGCAGCTCCTCTCACTTCTTGTCAAGCGGTTTCTCCCTCAAGAAGAGGAGGATCACCAATAGACTGGATCACCACCCGGCTGTCCACTGTCACTTCACAGCCAGCCAGTGCCCCATCTCTGCCCCCTTCTCCATGGACTTGTCCCCCATGCCCTCTCATTCCAGCCTGGCAGGTCCAACACCAACCTTCACACATCTTCTTATCGGCGGCCAGCTCGTAGCCAGGGTCGCACACACACCTGTAGCTGCCCAGGGTGTTCTCGCAGCGCTGCTCGCACCCGCCGCCATCAGGCTGGGAGCACTCATCGACCTCTGTCGGAGAGGAAAGTGACTCCGGTTAAGGCATCACAGAGCTGCCTGGCCTGTTCCCCACCACGTTCCGCATCCCAGGGCCCCCAGCGAGTGTCCTTGAAGAAAGGGAACGGCTCCCGGGGACCACCACTCAAGGAGTACCATGTTCACATCTCAGAAACTGGCAGCAGCTACAGTAAAGGGGGGAAAACTTGAAAACACATAGCTTGTTAGCCAGAAGCAGGCATCCTTTAGAGGAGATCAGGCCTGGATAACTTCAGTATGGGAAGGATTCAGTCAGTGGTATTCATTTGTGATTTTTAAAAAATCTCAAGTGTTCCATATCAAAGACTACAAAAGATGGCATCAATTGTAATGCCATGGAATTAGGGTCCCCCCTCACATAGGGAACTTCTCAGGGACATGAAGGAAAGGGAAAGGACAAAGGGACACATTTCTAAATGAAGATGTAAACGTATTTCCTAGAGATAGAACCAGAACCTGTGATTTAGCATTTTACAAATAATCTGAAGAGGTGTGCACAGGGCAATCTTCAAGTTTACAGAAAACCCCAGGCTCTTAGGTTAGCCAGCACTCCCAGGAGAAACTGTCGGAAGAGGCCGTCATGAGACTGAGGTAGCATGGGAGACGGAGGGGATTCCACACCAAGCGTCTGATGATGCTGTCTGAGGCAAGTAACTAATGGAAGTGGGAGGCCAAGGGTGCTGTCCAGGCGGGGAACATAAGGTTCATTGGAGAATCTCCCCAGGCACGTCAGCCCAAGCACCACTGAGGAAAAGAAAAACCCAGGCATTGCAAGCCTCCCAGGAGAGTGTCAGAAATAAAGGGAGGAAGCATTATTTTCCGTTGCCAAGTTGTGGTGCATAAGACCCTGGAAGAGCAGACAGGTTGTGTCCTCACTGAATCTGAGAGCCTAGTGAAGGCACAACTAAACAGACAAACAAAAACAAGGCCAGTATAGGAAGAAGGAAGGTTTGGGGCGGGAAAGGGGGCTGGTTCATGACACCATGGAAAGCAGGCATAGAGTGAGTATGGAGTTGTCCACAAAATCTTGGAAGACCACATTACACACAGAATAAGAGAAATCAGGACAGCTCAGAGTTAATAAATGTTTAGAACTAATGTCTGAAATGGCCCCCAGTCCTGCTACCTCAGGCAGGGATTCTTTTAACAGCATCTCCTGTAGATGGCTTTGCAGCCCCTGCTTGAAAGCAGCCATAGAGAGGACTTGCACTGCTTTTCAAAGGTATGTCTCATTCTTTGAGATCTGAATTGTCACTATTCTGACTCCTTGCAGCTTCCGACTCACTGGTCCTGCAGAAAATGCAAACCCTTCAACCATAATATCTCTCTCGCTCCTGACTTTTTCCAACTCAAATAAACCCGTGCCATTCCAATCTTCCTTGTCTGTAATGTACAAAATACTCAGCTTGGTTATTGGCAGTTTATAAATATCCCACCATTTCATATAATGGATGGTAAGCAGGTCACCCTAAGAGTGATGTGTTTTGGGCTCAACAAAAATTTAATTAAGTTGGTTGGTAGGGGAGACTGGGTTTAGGAGTCACGTCCTGGGCAGGGGGTTGAAGTGACTGTGGCTTCATACACGTGAGTATTAAGTATGCTAAAGTAGTGAGAATCCTGCAGCTATATATTACTTTGTAACAGGCAAACCACTTTATTCAGCATTTGCTAGGAAGTACACAGGAGGCCATGAGAAATGGAAAGACCTTAGAGTAAACCCAGCAGACCCGGGTGGATGGCAGTGTGTCTTCCCTCAATAAAGTCAGTGATTTTATCTCTCTGGGTCTTCCTCCTGCTTTAGAATGTGAGTTTTTCCTGCACTCAGGGCTGTGGGGATTGAAAATGGCACGTGTGAAGTACTCAACATACAGACATTCGGGACACAGTACTGTTACTTTAGACAACAGTGAGGGTGGGGTTGCTTTTGAAATTCCAGGGGGTGGAGAGACACAAGGATGGGGGTAGGGAAAAGGATAAGGTAACCGGGACATACCCGAATCAGGGGAGAGTAGAGTAGTTCGGGCCTACGGAGGGGAGAGAGACAAGGCAGGAACAGAAAGAAGGAAACGATGTCCAGGGACAGTCATCTCGGTGTTTGTGATTTGGTATTGGGTTAAATAAAATAAAATACAGTAAAAAAAGACTAGAGAGGCAGGAGGGAAGCACAGCACAGGCAAGAAGCTGGCTGGTTGGGTGTAAGAGTAGGACAGAAAGAAACCAAGGAAAGAACCATCAGAACAGATCAAGATGAACAGAGGCCCAAGGCAGGGGGCAAAGGGACCCTGAGGGCAGAAGATGCTATGGCTATGGGCAGGACCCACACATCGTAGGTGAGAGAGGGAAGACCCAGATGGACAGGCCCCCTGGTGCCATCTTAGCCATGTGGAGGGAGAGAGGCTGGCGGACGGATTTGAGCCCAAAGTAAAGGGAAGACAGTCCCTCCAGAGACTAGACGGGTAGGATGTCTGTCTGGCCCAGGAAGGTGGGTGAAAGGTACACGCTTACACCTGAGCTTCCTCCAGCAAGAGCAGTCAGACATTTGGCCATTTCCAACCCTGCTCCAGCTTGGATGGATGTGTGGAGGGGTCAGTGGGAGCCTCGGTGTCTTCTGCATTGCCTCTGTCTATTACTGTGACAAACAGACCTGCTCCAAGCCCATAGGCTGGTGCTTTCCTGGGCTACAGTGGTCAAGGCCAAGCCTCCCAGAAAAGTCTGGGAGAATGTGGGGGTAGAAGTTTGAACCAGGGCTCAGATTTATATAGCAGGAGCTCTGGCTTCTTCGCCTTTTCCAAGTGGTACCAGTGAAAGAAGGGACTGTTCTCTGCTTAGATAATGAGATGACTCTGGTAGGACCCAAAAAATTGTTTCAGAAAGAGTAAAGGAAAGAGAGGGCAGGGTGCATCCCTAAGCTTTTGAAGGAGTATCTTTAAAGAAGCCATTCCTACTCACCAACACCCATGGCTGTCCATCAGCCCTGGGACAGTGCAATTACGTGAATCAAGGTGAGAATCTTCAGACTTTCTGTGGGGAGTGAGGCTAAAATGGGCCTGCCAGCCGGCAAATGCTCCTGCCATCTCCAGGAGCAAGCAGAGATGTGCTCTGCCCCCTGCTGGGCCAGCGGCTCTGAGAGAGGGATGCTGAGGCCAGCTGGCGCCCTGGTCAGGGCCGTGTGCCAGCTGGGCTCTGGAAGAGCCTCCTGCCAGCTGGCCCCAAGGCAAGAGCCTCCTTGGCTGGTTTAACTCTTCTGCAAGGCCTTTGTGGTCACTCTTCCAGTTTCTTTCACTGGAGAAGCCCTGACCCATGCACTGGGCACTGTGTATTCACAAGACATCCCACTGATGGCTGGCTGGAAAAAGACTCAGCAAAGGAGGCCAGCTGCGCTCAGTCCTGAGACCTGCACCGACTCATACGATAGACACCAGCCCCGTGTGGCTGTGGAACACTTGAATGTAGCTTGTCTAAATTCATATGCACTGGGAGTGTGAAGCACACTGGATTTCTGAGACACGGTATAGAAAATAAAATATCTCATTAATACTGTGCATATTGATTATATATTAAAAAGGTCGTTTTTTGATATATTAAAGTTCATTTCACCTGTTTTTTTTTTTTTGGTAAAGTGGCTGCTAGAAAGTTTAAAATCACCTATGTGCTCACATTTATGACTCACCTCCTATGTTGGTTGGTCAGCCCTGCTCTAGACTGAGATCTCTCGCTTCATGCATCCTCATGGGAACCCAGACAGGTAGGCGGAGCAGGCGGCAGGATGCCCTATCCACAGATGAGGGACCTGAGCCTCATTCGTTCACTTCCCAGGGCTTGCTGAGCCCATGAGGGCCGGGCACTGGGTGTACAGTGGAGAACAAAGCAGGTATGATTTGGTCTCAGAATAAGAGTGACTGCCTAAGAGCAGCTGGTGAGAAATGAAGGAAGAGAACCCAGCATGCAGGTGGGAGGTCCAGGGCCCTTTCTGCTACACCCCCAGGGGACTGAGAAGGCAGAAAGGTGACAAGTGTCAGAATCAAATCACAAACGCCAATGAAAAATTCAAATCCCTTCGTTTCATGTGCCTGTGACTTTTAGGTCTCTGCAGTGGAAAGTGAGTACACTGCCTGATCCTACAGACCCAGGATCTGTTAGCGCTCTGCCACCTTAGAACCTCAGTTTCCTCAGTTTTAAAAGGGGAACTAATAATAATGCCTACCAAGGGGTTGTTCTGAAGATTGAGATTAACTCACGTAGTTTCTGGCACACTCAATAGATGTCTTTTCTTTCCCAAGATTTCCACACATCCTGGTTCTTCTGTTAAGATTCATGGTCAAGCTCACTGACATATGAAAGATGTCAAGCTGGGCTTGTGCACTGTTAGTTTAGATGGGCCTCACAGGCATTTAAAAAGATGCTTGAGAATCAAAATGTCCTCAAAGTATCCAGGCTGGGTGACCTGAGCCCACCCCAGGCAGTCTGACAGCCTCCTCCGTGGTCCCCACTTCCATGACATCATCATTGCCCATTTGCTTGCAGCTCTCTTTTACCACCTGGAGCTCTTGAAGACAATGCCTGTATTTTACTCTGTGTCCCCAGCCCCTAGCACCTGACACGTACTTTGATGACTGCTGAATGAATGGCAGATGGAGAGGAGGGAGAAGATGGTCTCTTCTAATCAGCAAACAAGCTGGTTATCATGGTTACTTAGAGCAGGTCAAAGCTCTCAACTCAGTCCCTTATAAACCAGTTTAACATCATAGACATAAACACTTGTTTCTCTGCCATCTCCAGTAGGGTTGCCAAAAAAACGCAGGAGGCTTAATAAAATTTGAATTTAAGGTGACGAACCAATCATTACTTAGCACAGTAAGCAATATTTGAGACTTACTGATACTAAAAGATCATACTTCATCTGAAATT
This sequence comes from Smutsia gigantea, assembly GCA_032199065.1. Classification (NCBI taxonomy): domain Eukaryota; kingdom Metazoa; phylum Chordata; class Mammalia; order Pholidota; family Manidae; genus Smutsia; species Smutsia gigantea. Next base: position 28,087 of record JAVSCE010008889.1, read on the forward strand.
CAGATTTAATTGGGTATCCTGTTGGTGTTATTTATTTGCTAGATCTGGCAACCCTAATCTCCCGCATTAGGTAGTCCTCTCAAAACTGTGCATTACTGAATATCAGCAGAACCAGGAATGAGGTGTGTGTGTGGGGGGGGGGGTGGCGCCAGTGCTAACTGGTTATCAGTTATCTCACTGGAAAAAGAGCCACAACACCTAATTTACAGATCCTGGAGTGGAAGTCAGGGGAGAAGGACAGGAGAATTCAAATAAAACCTCAGAATCATCTGTGATATGTGTTTAGCAAAATAAAGCTGTCCACGTCCTAGCTCCTGGAACCTGTGAATCTGTTACCTGGCAAAAAAGACTTTGCAAATGTGATTAAATTAAAGATCTTAAAATGAGAGAGTATGATAGATTGTCGGTGCAACCATAGGGCCCTTATAACTGAAAGAGAAAGGAGAATGTGGGTCAGAAAAGGAGATGGGCAACAGAAGCAGAGGTCTGTGACTGGGCATGAGAAAGACTCAGTCGGCCAATGCTGGCTTGAAGATGGAAGGGCCCCGTGAGCCAAGGAATGAAGGGGCCTCCTCTAGAAGCTGGAAAAGGCAAGGACATCTGGCTTCCAGAACTGTAACATAATAAAGGTGTGTCCTTTTAAGCCACCAAGTTTGCAGTAATTTGTTACAGCAGCTACAGAAAACTGATACATTGGCAATAGCAAGAAGAGATGGTCATGCCATTTTTTCCAGAGAGAAAATCAACCACCTCAATGGACTGCTAACTTAGCAAAGACCGTTTCATGGGACTAAACATTATACCATATGTGTTCACTCTCATTATTCCATTTTCTCCTGAAAACAAACTACAAGAACCTGGTAGTGTCTTTTCTACAAGTCAGAGAGTTTGTGTAACATGCTCAAGGCCACGCAGCCAGGGTGGCTGCTGTCAAGTCACATGTGGTCTGGACCAGGTGGGCCGGGCGCTGTGCATTCCCAGCCATCTCAGCTAAGCCTGCCGTGCCCTCCCTCCCACGACCACCACAAGCTGACCTGCATTTGAGATACACTTGCTGTGGCCTGGCTTTTTGGCTTGGGAGAGAATTAATTAAATTTTTTCTCTAATTATTCAAAGTATTGTGATTCTTGTTCCGTTTCTGCTTGGGTTTTGCTCTCCCCAGATGCCTCCACACAGAAAAAAATAATAATCCCCCATGCTTGTTTGGCACTTTTCAGACTATAAAGTGTCTCCACAGCCATCATTTTGTTGGGGCTGCTTAGGTAAAATGGGCTGGTTTCCTTCCTCCTGTTTCACAGAGATGAAAATGGAGGCTTCAATAAGGACAAAGCACTGCCTGTTCAGGGTCACATGGCTTGAAGTGGGTTCCTCTGACACTCATCCATTTATGTAGAACCTGGGAGAAGGAGCTAAAAAGGGGGCAGATAGGGAGGCTGGGAGTAAGGAGGGGACCAGGGTTCATGGGTTGGCACAGTGAAGAGTCCGCGGGGAAGGAAGGAAGGGAAAGCAGCCATCTGGATGTGAGTGGTGCTGCTAATCAAGGGACCTCCGTTGGGGACTGGATACCTCCATTCAGAGGCTGCTGGTGTGCTACGGGGTCCCCAGACACTATGCCTTGGGGAACAGCCACGCTTCTCTCGTAGGTGTGGCCTGAGGGTCTCCCAGGGTCCTGAGAGCAGAGAAGGAAGATCTGCACCCTCAAAGGAGTCCTAGGAAGTCCACTCTGCAGGACCAGGACACGCCATCCTGCGTCTGGTTCCATCAGGACCCCGCAGCCTCCTATGTCTCTAAAATCATGTGGAAGTTTGTTGACTGAGCGCCCTCCTCGCTTGAGGGGAGCTTGTAGGCTGGGGGCTGATGCCTCGGGAGCTGAAGACCTGGACGGCTCTCTGGCCCACATCAGGACATGCAAGACAATGTTGTACAAAGAGTCTGAGCTTAGGAGTCAGGCTGTGTTTGGGTTTTTGATCTGCCACTTAACTATCTGAGTGACCCCTAGCAGCCCTCGCTGATCCTGAACAAACGTGAGCTAAACCCAACTAGAAGGCTTATTTGGGGAATTAAAGGACATCATGCAAATCAAGTGCCTCGCACAGTTCCTGACACACAGTATGTGCTCAGTGAATGACAGCAACTACACAAATATTTATTATTATCAACGCTCAGTTTCACTAAGGTTCACTAAGTTGACTGTGTAAACTTATTAAATCTAATGTCCAAGTGCAGCAGTAGAACTTTCTGCCATGTGGAAGCCAAGGCCGGGCCTGTTCGTGAGTCGGTGTGAATTCTGCTGGAGTTACAGCTCTAAAATGGGTTGCTGTCTCCTGCCTGCAGGGAGCCTCGTATAATGCTAAGGTTTCATATGGGTGTTGTGATTCTTAAGCCAGGGGGAGCAATAACTCTTCCTACGACTAAAAATGGAAATAAACTGCTAATTCATACCCTTGAAAAAATTGGCTGCAAAGCCCGCTTTATTGATAGAGCCATCGGACACAAACTTCATCCACATTCTGTTGGAGCTGGATTTCACATCCTCCGGCTTCTCATAGCCACAAAAGTGACCAATCAGGGTGCTCTCTTCTGTGAGGCCATCTCGGATTTCCAGGTAGTCATATGCACAGCTATCATGCCTCTCGATCTAAATAGAGAAACAGGCAACGTGGCAGACGACAGATGGCCTGACTTAAAGGTTTTTAAGATTTAACAAGGGAACCCAAATATCACTCTCAAAAATCTAACCAAGAGGCAAAAGGACCCAAGTGCGTCCTGGGCTCTCCAAGCTGTCTCCTACTTGAGGAAACCAAGGGTGAATTAAGCTTCGAAGAGACTAAGAGATAATGAACAGGGAAAAAACGATTCTATAACACTTCCTGGGACCCCATCCTAGACTTGCACTTCGATTATTTCTCCTCTCTCTCTCCACGGCCTCAGAAAGGAGGTGGATGGGATTTCAAAGCCAGCAAAGGTTTTGACACCACCATGGATGGGCTTGAAATGGCCTCTTACGTTCCTGATGTCAACCAAAAAATGGAAACCTATCTTTATAGCACAGAGAGTGTCTAGCAGAAGTTGGCATTTGCTTCTCTGGGAAGACAAGGTGAGCAGTACTCACCTCAAAAGCTTGGAAGGTAAGCCCCACGTGAAACCCCTCCGAAACCATAATCCTCCAAACACATTCCTTGGACGGTCTGTAGTCATCTGGATAGTTGGGAGATTGGATCTGCCCAGCGTCTTTGTTAATGTCTCCCCCACACGTAGCTTCAGAAAGAGAACCAGGAGGAAGGGGGTCCCAGGTCAGAACTTAGGAAGGAAGGTGGGTGGCCACTTATTACAACTAGGTGGCTCCACATTCCACCCAAGTAAGACTGCTTCTGGAAAGGCACCATTTCATTTGTTTGCGACTTATTTTTTTTATATACAAAAAATAACCATGTAGGGAAGTGGTCATCTACCTTTGCCGTGCATCAAAATCGTGAGGGAGGTTTTTCCAGCTGTGGAAGCAGGGGCCACATCCCCAGAGAGTCTGATAAGTGGGGCTGGGGGGAGCTCCCAGCAGCAGTGATGTTTAAGAGTTCCCTGGGTGATTCTAATGTAGAAGGTAGAGGACAGCTGGTACAGAGGAACATGCATGCACACACACACAATTTTTTATAAAAATAAAACCTTGGCCTCTCCAAAATTACAATTTACTCAATACATGGAACAAAAAGAAGCAGAATTGCCCTGGTGGCAGCTGCTTAGAGCCCAGAACCATCGGTTCCCTCAACTCAACCACCGTTGGTGGACTCAGAGGCCCTTCCAAGAAATGTAGTTGTAAATTCCCTGACGTTGTCCAAAGTCCTATTTTCACAAATGAAATAAATAGAGGCCCAGAGAGGTTAGATTCTTTGTTCAGGCTCACACAGCTATTGGGAGGCCGCTTTCATTTCCATGGGGTTCTATAACCCTGACAGCACCCTCTGCGGGGGCAGCCGGCCCCACAGCCCGACTGGAAGGAGGTATCAGGCAGCTGGAGACAGGCGGGTGACACCTGTCCCGACGTGAGCACTGCCGGCCGATCTGTTTCCAGAACGTGGAGGACGGCGACAGTGGGGTCCCCAAGCCTCGCCCCTGCAGCATCTGCCGGGCAGGCCTGGGCGGCAGAGGACAGCAGGCTGCATGCGAAGGACAGCGGCGGATCGGAAGCTACCAGGGTGGCTTCCCCGACGTGAACAAACCTTCATACTCCGCGAAGAAGCCCTTGCCCAGGGTGGCGCTGCTACTCCGGAACTCCACCCAGAGCCGGCTGTCTGTGGAGATGAGGGGCTCCGGGACTTGATCGCCACAAAACCTTCCTGGGAAGTGGAAAAGAATGGTCAGCCTTCAGGACACAGCAAGAGGGGCTCAATGCAGGAAGCGGTGTTTCTTCAAATGTGGTTCACCGTGAGCAATAACCCTAGCTGCAGCCACTCACAGCACATACAGGACTAAAAACTAGGACGGAGACAGTCACACAGCCTAGGCGCTGCCTTCAGACTGACTTCAGGAGAATTTGAGACTCCAATCAATCAAAGCACTCAGAGAATAGCCCAGATGCTGCTCTCCCCGCCAAATGGGTTTTGCGGATGCCTGGGAGAGGGATGAACTTTTCTACCCCTGGTATTTCCTATCACATATGCACCCTTCTTCGGGAGGCATGCCTTTAGGAAGACGTTCTGCTTTCCTGGCCTCTGAGAAGGGATGCCAAAGAACGTACAGTGAAGAAATAAAATCTTGGCTTTTTAATTTCACTAGCTTAGTCACAATACCAAAGATCTGGAAGAGAATACAATGAGTAAGAGCACATTGCCCCCTCCTCATAGATCTTAGAACGATTCCTAGGATGGATGGGTAAGACTAGGGAGAGAGAGGGTTGGAGAGGGCACCATGCCCCCACACCCCCCAGAAGGACCCTGTACGCTGTCCTACCCTCAGCTGAGACCTTGTTCAGAAAGGACGATAGAGACCAGAAGCAGGTTTAAGGATCTGGGAGATCCTGTATGGAGAACAACACCCGAGATTCTCCACGTCCCCGAGGTCAGATCAGGAGTGTCTACAAGGTTTGTCAAGAAGATACAGGCCGGAGGACAGGCATGAAGAGCTCTTCGGGCAAAGGGGTATGGAAGTGACTCCCCGCACCCTGGGGGTCTGGGAGATGCGGACTTGGCACCAATCTGAACTGGCTTAGAGTTTAGACAAAGAAGAGGCACAGCAGCCACTGAGGATTCTTTGCTTGGACAGAGGACTGGAGGCCAGATGGGAATGAGGACAGCCCAGCATTACCAACCAAAATGGATGCCTCCCCTGCCATCAGGCCTTGGCACAAAGTTTGCCCCCCACGGATGCCCCCACCCTGGGGGAAGAAAACACAAACTGACCGAAACTGATGCCTCACCACCTGATGGAAAGGGGCTCATGCTGAACTTCTGCTGTTGAAAAATATAAGTAAATATGTATTTCATAGACACATGAGTCCAGGTCTGAAATTTGGATCCCCTATAAAGGAAGAGGGGGAAGGCCATGCCTTCCCAGTGTGTGGTGATCCCCGGCCATAAAATTCCCAATGCTATGTAAGGATGGCACCAGGGCAAGGACAGGGATGGGGCAGGGTGGGAGCTGGGCTGAGCTGCACTAATCACGACACAAGCCAGTCAAGGTCTGTTTGGACTGAGGTCATGGTTCTCCCAAGCACTGACTGTGTGAGTCACTTAAAACATCCATTTAATATTGGGGGAAGTGGAGAGTAACTATTAGTAGGTATGGGTGATGAAAATGTTCTTAAATTGATTATGGTGATAGTTGTACAACTCTGTGAGCCTAAAACAACCACTGACTTATACTCGTTAAGTGATGAGTTGTATGGTATGTGAATTATACTGCAATTTTTTTTTGAAAGTTTATTTAACAGGGATTTTAGGGGCACTACCTTATTGCCAGCACCAGGTTAGGCACTGGATCAACCCCCTGAAGCTCTAACTCTGCTTTGCCCTGCTGAGAAATGGGGGAGAAGGGTTGGAGGAGGAACAAATACCACCACAGACATTTCCTAATGGCTAAGTGGGGAGATACATTCTCTGGGGAGATACAGGGTAGAGGTTGTTAATCTCCTTCTGCTTCTGATTCTGGCCACCTGCAGCCTTTCGGATTTGGTGAGCTTAATGTTAAGTAAGATGAGCTGAAACTGCTGCCAAATGTTTGGCAAGGAAAAATCCATCGGAAGCCTGTAAATTTTTAGTAATGGTTCCTTGGGCAGCGCCAACTAGTGTCAGTTAGTTCTTGGAAACCTACATGTAAGCAGGGAAGTACAGCTTACCAGTGAGGAGCCGGGCTGCTGAAGAGCAGTGAAACGGCACCCCATCACAAAAGGAATTCCTTCTCAGCAAACCAAAATCAAGTCCAAATTTCTTCTTTTAAAGCCCCAGCTGTCACGGCCGCCGGGGACTACTTCCAAAAGAGAGAGGGACTTGCAGTGCCTTGCTGCCTAAGAATGCAACCCGCGACATGAACCACCCACCCCGGGGGCCATGTCTTCTCAGTGCTTTGGGGAGATAGGATTTGTAGGCTAAGGCATATTTTACTGCCTTGGCAGAGCTAGACTTGGCAGAATAAATTACAAACTTTTTCTAAGTAATATCTCTCCCTAAATCGCCTTATGATTCTTAACTAGAACCTTCTACTTTGTCCCTTGCTTGGCTGATGCCTGAACATTCTCATTTTCACCATAATTGCTCTAATAAAAGCCCCTTTTTTACTGAGCATGTCTATGCCAGACACTGCCCAAGCACTTTACATGGATTATCCAATTGCATCCCCATCACCCCCTGAATGACGTACTACTATTAAATCTCATTTATGAGAAAACCAAGGGTTAGAGAATTTGAGTTGAGCTACACTCAATCTAAGTACATTCAAAGTTGTAAGAGGATGCAGGATTTGAACTTTGGCAGTCTGAGATCTTGACTGTCACCATCCATTTCACCTTCATTGTCATCACCACCAGGGCCACCACCATCAAGAGGAACTTCTCTGTTTCAGGTACAGTTTTGAATACTGTACATTTTTTGATAAATAGACATCAGATCTGCTCTCTGGGCATGGAAACATCATTCCCATTTCCCAGTTTGGAACCCGACACACAGGAGTTAAGATCAAACTCAGGCTATCATTTCTGCTCATTTAGGGGGCTGCCCGTGTCCAGGAAACCCCAGGAGTGGGGCCACGCGACACTGACTGGCCAGCCCGGCTTTGCTGAACTTCCCTCCCCACTTCAGGGAAAGGGGAGAAAGGGCTTTTGTGTGCATTGCGGTGCCACAGAATGCCCAAAGACAGTTCTGCATACAAAAGTATATTGTTAGAGTTAATTCCTCCAGCAGAAATAAGGGAGGGGAATCCAATTAACAGGACAGTATTTAGATTACTGGGTGAGTTCTCTATGCAGCCACCTTCCTCCCTCTGTAGGTGCAATCTCATAAGTGACCCCCTAAAACTGAAAAACCAATTTGATATCTTTAACCAGCAGTAAAATATTCTCATTTGACTTAACATTTCCCTTTGATTGCTATGTGAAAACCTGGGTCCCAAACAGCCTTCTTCCAAGAAGACTAAGAGGCTGGAGAGAAATTGGACTAGAGAAAAGGTGTCAGATTCCTAAACTGAAATCTGGCTCCTGGGTTTGGAGGAGGAGTTTAATAAGGATATCAAGAAGAGGAAATGCAGATGCGGACACTATAAGTGGGCTCCATGGGGAGTCATAAAGGGTTCATTCATAAAAAGTTATGCATCCATTATGCCTGGATTTTCACACACTTTCCTGGGAAAGTATGCGATGCACAGTTTTTCAGAGTAAGATGCATACTTTCACAATCCGCCCTAATCCGCTCTCCCTCCTGCCAAAGGGGCATTGACCTGCCTCCTCCCGGGAGATCTCAGGGCACTGACCCCTCCCAGGGACCAGTTTGGCCCACACAATGCACTTGTTCCAAATACAAAAGTTCACTAACAACTGCATTTGGAAACATCAGAGCAGGCCAAACAGTTGGCAAAGGAGAACTCCTGCAAATGAAGGATGACAGTTACAGGCAGTGGGCCATGCCTTGGCTGCACTGCACACACACACACACACACACACACACACACACACACACACACACACACACACACTGCAAAAGTACATAAAATATGAGCCAAAAATAAAAACCACCTCAAAATAAAACAAACCACCGGATGACAAGGAACAGCAAAAGCCCCATCTAATCAGCAAAAGTGTAGCCAGAGATACCAGAATCTGTAGTGAGAAAATTCTTCTTTCAACGTCAAGAAAAGGGAACTGTTGGAAATCCCTCAACTTGTGCCCATTCTGAGGAGCATGCCTTGGCCCACTCCCTGGGGAACTTCGGTAACAGAGAGCATCTTCCTCCTGAGCCTTTAAATCTGTCACATTCCTGGGGGGCTATAGAGTTGCGAGATACAGCAAACAAAAATACAGGAATCCCAGTTAAATTTGAACTTCAGATAAACAAAAAACTGAGCATTTCATCTGGCAGGCCTCCAGGGGTACCCTTCTCAGATTCGGCAGGGCCCCCCTCCCCACGATGAGCAGGACATCGGGGTTCTGGTCCGATGTCAGCTACTAGCTGGCCGTGTGGCCTTAAGAGAGTTGGTCCACCCTTGGGGGGCATGGCATTTCCCATGCAGGTGTGGGGTAGGTGACTCTGAGGCCCCTGCCAGGGTGATGTATCTCTGATTCCATGCTGTCATGAAGCTCCTCCTATACCGGTTCTTTTTATTATTGTCATTATAAAATACTACATGCATGCATTCTTGTAAAAGAGTCAAACAGTCTAGAAGTATGCAAACCAATGTTTGCACACACCGTGTCTGCCCACTGTAGGCAGGAAGCAGGAATCCAGGGCAGACAGCTTGCACCCTGCCATCCAGTCACATAGCCCATTTGTCCTGCAGTGGACATATTCCTGTTTGTGCATGGCCCAGGGATCACTTTCTTGGCTTGCCTACCTAGACCAGTAACTACCTGACTGGCCCCTCCTAATGGTGTCAGAGCCTGCCTTGACTTCTTTCTAGAGCATCCGTGGACAAATTCTTACCTGTCTGTACCTGTAGGAATTAAACTCACTGCATTCGGACAGAAGGGCCTTGTATGCCATTCCCAATAGTAGATGACCTGCCTGAGACGCCTGAGACCCCTTGGCCATACAGAACCTGCCAGTGCCCTCATGGGTCCAGCCCAGACCCTCTGACCCAGTCTCTTCCACCCTACTCAGAATCTGACATGCAGTTGGGTTCAGTCTGACCATGAAATTCCCCAGCTTAGCTTTCTTTCTCTCCTGTCTCCATCTTTGGTCAGTGGGTCCACAGGAGCTCACTGTCAGGCCAGCCATTCACAGCAGAACTAGTGTGACTTTCCTGCCCACATGAGGGTGTGCAGGGACAAAGTTCTCACTGATGCTCAGGCTTGTGCAACCCAGAAGCCACCCTGCCCAACTCTAAAGTGAGGACGACCCGCTCTCCACTGAGCCTCTTCCCTTTGGCTCCTTGTAAATGTGCATCTCTTTCTTGTTCCACCCTGGCCGCCATTTGTGCACCAAAGGAGTCCCTATGCCCACTCCCAGGACATCGATGCCATTGTTCACCCACGAGAGATCTCTCTCCTGATGACCAGTCCTGAACGAACTGACCTTTCTCTTTACACCACCTGCCCATTGGCTCTCACATAAAGATCCAAGCTGCCTTTCCATGTTTGAGTTCATGCACTGCTCATCTAAAAAGGATACATACTCATCAGAGAAAAACTCTAAAATACAGCGAAACCAGGAACAACCACAACTAAATAAATTTTAAAACAATACCAAATCATCCTGAAATAACCACTGGGTGCTATTTATTTATATTGATAATTGTATTAATTATATTGTAGATAACAAAATGGTTTCTCCCAGTTAAATTCAACTTGTACAGTATTTTTAAGTATTTTGTTTTGAGTAATTTTGGTTAGGACATTTACTGTACAGTTTGCCACACATTGTCCACCTGTCCTTATTTTATCATACCAACCCTATCTCATTCATTTCTGCCTATTTCTGAAGGCATCTGAGTTTGCAAAGGCTACAAAACATACATGTAAATCAACTTTTATTAGAATGGAATCCTATTGCATATTCCTTTTTTTGCCCAACAATGTATAATGAACACCATTCTGTACCAATAAATACTCCCCTCCAACTTTATTTTTAATGGCTAGATAGTTTTCCACTGAAAAGATGTATCATAATTTATTCAGCTAACCACCACTGTTGAACATTTAAATTGTTTTCAATTTCTCCTGCTTCAGTGAACATCCCTGTAGCTAGAATTTTGCCCACTTCCTTAATTGATTCCTGAGGATAAATTCCAAGAAGTGGAATTGCTAGGTCAAAGGGTATTCACAGTTTTAAAAGCTTTTAGCATGTGTGGCTGAATGGAGTGTTCAGAGTTTTACAATGACACAGACCCTTGAGAGCTTCCTGTGACTGCAGTCAGGATGGACTCTTCCAGACATTAACGCATCTCGCCAGTACATCTGATCACTCCTCTCTTAAGGCTTTCTAAAGTCAACTCACCCAACAGGGGGGCTTTTCGCCAGTAACCGTCCCGGACCTCCACGTAGTCATACCAGCACAGGCGGCTTTTAAACAAATCCATGGATGTGAAGTTTAAGATGATCTGTAAAGAGTTACCACAAAGTGAGTTTTGGCAACAAAGCCCTAGGAGTTTTGAAGATACATCTTGCATACCAGTGATCTCACATTACCCATTAGCATACAGAGCTCTTAGACCGCAGTAGGAGTGTCCTCTCAAAAACACACCGAAACAGGAAACCTCATGACATTAAACAATAAACCTTAAGCAGGATGGGGAGTAAACAGAGGAGATGGGTTCTTTGGTTCTGTCTGGGGAACAACTTGAGCTTTTGAAGTCACTAGGTGGTTTACAGAAAGCAGGATGCATTACAAGGACGGGCTGGGACGAGTTGAGACTGGGGATTTGGAAGGAGGTAAGGGGTCAGTGAAGTTCAGAGATAGAAAAGATCTTATAGCATCATCAATCATTCCAGAGTGTTGGGGTTAGCCCCAGTGCATCTGAGCACCTCCGTGATCAATGTCCCCTCGGCCATGACCTCACTCCTCTGAGGCATGGTGTGTCTAATAGCCTTTCTACAGTCAGTCGGTTCATTCATTCATCCATTGCACCATTGTTAATGACCACCTACTGTGTGCCAGTCTGTTGGGAAATAGAGATAGAATGGCTGGTAGGACAGGGTTCTTGCTTTTGGGAACTCAGAGAACACAGATGTGTCAAGTCAATTAGAACCCTATGGAATAAATACTGAAAAGACAGGGAGGGACAGAAGGGGCATTGCGGAGCCCCAAAGGAGAAATAAATGCTGTCCGGTGATACTGCAGACAGCTTCTCAGAGGAAATAGCATTTCACCTAAGGAGAATAGGGGCCCAGCGGGCAGAGAAGGAGAGCGAGAAAGCCTTTTGGTGAGGAATGGTGTGGTCAAAGGTGAGGAGATGTCTGAGGAACTGTACTGTGTACGCCCGGCATAGGCCACTGGGTGTCTGGGATGAGGAGGCAGAAGGGATGAGGGGAATGAGGGCTGGAGACGTGGGGGGTTCAGATGGCCTGAGGAGGAAGGTTTCAGTTCTTCTGCACATCCAGCCGCCATGCAGTGGAGTCCAGAGGCCGTCTGGCCCTGCAGCCTCAGCACAGTTGCTGTACCTACATTAACTGGCCCTGGTCCCCGCGGCAACCGTACCAGTGTGGGGCTCCCGGAGCCCGGAGCAGAGTGCAGGCTTTCCCTGCCCCTTCACTCGCATTCAAGCTGCACTGTGCCAGGTGCCAACGCCACGCCTGGCCCCAGCTCTCAAGGTTGCTCGCTGTCTGTGCTCAGCACATCCCTGGCTCCATCATTTCTCGGCCTGCGCTCTCCCGGCACGGCTGAAGGCAGCCCTGCCCCTATTCCTTTTCCACTCCGGGGCCCTTGCTCTCAGTCAGCTCATCTCGCCAGCATCTCCTCTCTGCCCCCTCCTCTATCTACTTTCTTTAACATTCAAACAGCTCGGGTCCCTCTGTGTCTAAGTAAACCCCTGGGGTAGTGGTCGGCAGATCAAAGGTTCCAGTGGACCCCCAGCCCAACAGAAAGGACTCTTACTTATTTGTCCTCCTTCTCCATGGCCCTCTGCTATGGAGCCCTCCTCTCTGGTTTCACCACAATAACCTATCCTCTCTTCACTGTTCTCTCTCCTCAGCTGATGTCCTCCCCGCCCCCCATTAACTGAGGGGGGCCCTCAAAACAGAGCATTTCTCTTCCAGCTTCCCTGCCCAAGGTGGCACCATTGCCCCAATCATGCAGGCGCTCCACCTTGCTGCTATCCTTGCTTTGCCCCTGTTGTTTATCCCAATGCTAACAGACTGTTTCTTCGAGATGCCTGTGTCTCTGGCTCCAAGCCAGAGTCGCTGTCCCTTCAGCAGCCCTGCCTGCATGGTTGCTGCCGGGATGGTTCCTGAACTCCTCCCTGTTGTGCCCCCATCTGTTCTGCACAGTAGGGCTTCCAGATCAATCTTGCACTTACATCTCTTGTTTACTAGATCCTCGTATGCTCAGAAAACCTCAGTGGCTCCCTATGCCCCCGTGTCAAAAATTAAACTCTCTGCTTGCCTTCCAGAGCCTCCAGTGCCCGCCCTAGGAGCTCTCCCCAGGCCCAGCTCAGGTGCCTTCTCCCTGAGTCCTTCTCTGACTCCCTGGAGGGACACGAGCTTTCCCTCTTTGGAGCACACCCCCACCTCCACCTCTTACAGTGACTACAGAGCAGGCATTATCGGAGTCAGGCAGATCTGAATGTCTTCTCAGCTCTACCACTTACTAGCTCTGGGATCTTGAGAAAATACTTGTCTGCTTGGACTTTTAGTTTCCTCATCTGTAGAACAACATACACACCACTGGGTTATTGAAAGACCTACCCAAGAAACTGTATTATAGAGTGTATAGTGCTATGCCTGGCACATAATAGTCACTCAATAAATGGCACTCAAAAAACTCAGGTCACACTGAGTGTACACTTGCCACACCGCAATGGACACACTGTGTTCTTCACAGGCTGCCTGCCTCTGCACTTCACAGGGTGCTGAGAGTGCCCACCCCTCCTTCTCTTGGGCCAATTCCACCCAATGTTTAGGTTTCAGGACAAGTAGAACCTTCTACCACAAAGCCCTCTGGTCTCCTAGGAAATGAAGAGCCAGTACCAGATGCCAAGCAAATATCCCCCCTCAATTGGACTCCCTAGGGGTGTCCCTAACTAAATTCTAAGTCTCTTGAAGACAGGGATTGTTCTTAGATTTTGTATCTCCCACAGCACTCACAGCCAGGTGGAAGGGCTCAGTAATACTTGCTAGCTAGTTGCAATATAATTCTTTAGCCTTTGCTTTTTAAAATTTCAGAAAGGAAATGTCATTACAACTTCCTTGGTAACACATTAATGATATGAATGAACAGTATAGGATAGTTACTCAGGCTAATTATTTTAAGTATATTAGTGAACCATAAAGACCACAGAAAAAGAGGTGATAAACAAAAGGTGATCTAGCAAACCTCTTCTAGCAAACAAACCAGTCAAGTTTGCAAATACTAGCAGCTCTGGGGAAGGGTGGGAGAAGCCGAAAATGAAATAATTGGTGCAAGAATTTCAATGATGTCTATTCTCCCTGCTCCCAGTTAGCAATAATTAAGGCTTAGTGAAATTCTTATGCAATTCAAACACATCACATAGCCTCTACTATTCAGGGCGACTCAACAATTTAGGGATTACCAGGTCCCTTTTTCTTCCTCCTCCTTCCTGCCTCTCTCACCTCAATGCCTCCAGCAGGCACAGGGATGGCACATGCACTCACGGCAGACAGGTCTAGAGTCTCTCAGCCTCCAGATGACAACCACACTGTCATAAATGCCTAGAACCAGAGGAAGGGTGTATGCATGTGAGTGTTGTGTGTTTGTGTGCATGTGAGCATGTATGTGTTTGAATGCATGTTCAAATGTCTATTAGCCTATCTCCTTTGTGGAAATATAGGCTGATGGGTACGCATTTGGGTTCTCAGAGTGAAATCACCCGGGTTCAAATCCCAACTAGGCAACCAATTGAGTAGCACTGGGTAAGTCCATTTCCCTGCCTGAAAGACGAGTGTGGAACAGCACCTATCACGTGAAGTCACGAGGAACAAATGAGATAATCCACATAATACGCTGAAAACACTACCTACTCCATAGGAAACATTTAAATGGACTCTTTTAAAGTTATGAATTAGGAATACCTGAGGGTTCATTTTGGACACCTGAAGATCCAACACCCCCCCCCCCCCACTACATCCCCAGCTGCAGGTTTTACTTGACCATTCATCCATCCACCTGCCTATTCAACAAATACTTATTGTGTGACTATGTGTCATGAGCTGTGTTGGGTGCTGGGGATCTGGGCATGAACAATCTGTCCTCAATGAAGTTAGGGTCTAGAAGGGGGTCAGTCAAATAAATCAGCAGTCATGATATTGTGAGATAAGCTATGACAGGTACGACTCTAGGGAGCTGGACCCACAGGACAGAGAGGGCAACTCAAAGATAGCTGCGTCTAGGTTGAGACAACCTGAAGAAGCCTTGGATTTATAGAAAGGTATAGTGAAAAACACCCACAAGCTCCTAAGTGCAGGAGGAGCCCCAGGTCTCAGTTCTACATCTTACTGTGAAATTTGGGCAAGTTTTTAAATGTCTGAGCCTCAAATTCCTTGCCAGGTAATGGATATAAAGAGAGGCACCCTGCAGTGGAGCTGAGAACATACCACCATTGGACCAGTGCCAAAAGGCCCCTGCCCTGGGCTCAGCTCTAGAGGGTCATGGAATCTTCAGGCCCAAGAGATTGAGCTCACTCAGAGCTTGTGCAGCTCTTAGACCTCATTCCAGGTGCCCAAACCTGGAATTCCCTCTCCAAATAGCCCTGAGTCCACTTCCAGGGTGTGCACGGATCTCTGCCCTGGATGCACTGTCCTGAGGGTGCACAGCACACCTGGCTGGTCCACTTCTGCTGGAGGGGCAGCCAAAGAACAGCTGTGCACAAGGGAGGAGTGCAGGCTATGTGGGAATGCAGGCTGGGGTGTCACCGTGGGTGTCCCTGAGATGAAACTGGGGCTGGGAAGAGAAGTGAGGGCCAGCCATAAGTTGGGCTAGCTGTCTCCAAATTGCTCCCTCCAGAGAGGCAATCCAAGGTATGAAGGAATTCTAAATTGGCTCCTTGCCTTCCAGGGCATTCTGATTGTGTCTTTATTAAGGTAGGAGGATAGAGTCTATTTTGCTTTACAAACTGTGAGGTTGACTTATAACTCACATGGACATTAAGCACATAGGCCTCCATTTGTATAGGGGAGACACATTGAAAAGTCCAGAAATGAGTAATGTTAGTAAGCTAGCACAGTGCCTGGCATGGAGTGAGTGCTCATAACAGCTGTTATTACTACTATTAATAATAATAATAATTCCAAATGCCTCACCCAATTCAAAGAAGCTATGGCATTTCCTGAGGTGGTTTCACACCTACCTTTTCCCCTGGAGTGACCGATATCCTCCAGACGCAGTGGGAATAAGAAGGATAGCCATTTGGGAAACCAGGTGCCGAAAAGTTTCCTGTTGTGTCCTGCAGGGTCTCCCCACACGCTGCACAAGCAAAACAACTGTGATCCTGGGGTGCACACACACTCCCTGCCTAAGCGGCAGCCTGCACGGGGCTGCGGAGCAAATACATCCCTGCCGAGACAAAGCCCTCAGAATGCACTGGCAGGAAGCATGCCAGGCAGACTGACATTTTCCTGGCTAACAAAAGTGAAGGCAGGGTCTGTGCACCAAAAATAACACCCAGGGGTTCCTTCTCAGGCTCTCAGGATTGCGCATGACCTGGGGCTGGGTTTGAATCTCAGCTCTCCAGTCAGCTGTGTGGCAGGGGGCAAGTTTCCCAGCCTTGCTGGGTCTTCCTTTTCTTATCTAAGTAAAATGGGCAGGACCTACCTACAGGGTTAATGAAATCATTTGCATTAAATGCAATGGATGGGCTTGGCGCGTGGCGTATGGTGAGTTGCTCCGGACAGAGCAGCCATGATGATCACCATGAATAACCTGTGGAGGAGGGAATACGAACGTGCAGGGAGTTGAGGCAAAAATAGAAAAAAGAAAGCGCTTCGAAACTCAGTTCAGCTATCAGTTCGAATCTTGACTTTTCTTTTTCTGCTGCCCTCCTCTGAATGAGCTACCAAATAGTCAAGAAAACAGAGAAAAATGACCAGAGGTGCAGGATGCGGGAATACTGTCCAGTAGGCGATTCTGCCTTTGAATGTTTGCCTGGTCATGAGGCCAGACTAGTCCTTACATATGTGAAAAATAGTTTCCCTGATTTGTCCTAAAAAAGAAAGGCACCTAAATGAGTAAGCTTGGAGCTGCAGGTTTCACATGCCTGGACGTTCAGGGAGTCAGACCCCCAAAGACAAAGACACTGGTTTGCTGAGGGCCCCTCCTCTTAGGGGGCCACCCCCAAAGGGTGGGAAACAAACAACCTTAGGCATCTCTTCCTCTGTGCAATTCAATCTCTGTCCTGCAACTACCCTCGCCTTCAGTTACTACTTGAAATCACTTGAAGCTGCAGCGTTTGGAGCTGCAGGAAGGGATGGCTGGAGAGTGGCCTATCATCGGCCCCAGGAAATCCTGGATAGCGGGGCTTCAGTATCATGTTACCGAACCACTGCCAGGCATCCTAAGGATTACTCCCTGCAGTCAACACCCCCCAAGGTTCCATGGACATTATTTTAGGATAATCATCAGCATTCTGCAATGGCATTACTGTATGGCTCCGTGGTACCTACCAGCTGCCTCGATTCCTTTTGGGAAGTAAGAGGCATCAATGTTATAACTAAATAAATACTATGGAATTTCCCAGGGAATGCTATAAGGTTTCTCTTTCAATTTGGCAAGGTTATATGATATGTGTGCCCTGTATTTCAGCTCTAACCGCCCCCAGATGACTAATAGCTGGATGGACATATTTCCTAGAATTCTCTGAGGGAGCAAGCCCCGCATGGTCCTTTGCACACCTTGTGGTCCCACTCAGTAGGGCAATGTGACAGCCCAGATTTTCTAAGATGGCCCTTATTTCAAACATTCTGTCCCACTGATCAAACTGTGCGTCTCGTCTGGGGATTTGAAAAAGGTTACTGGATGTGTTGGTAATGGAATTTCCTTCTTCCTCCCTGAAGTGGAATTGCATTCTCTCCCATCAGGGGTAAAACTTGGCTGCTTTAGCTAATGCTTTGCATTGAAGCTCAACAGCTTAAAGGGATCAGCGTGAGCTCGCCGCAGGGTGGGTGTGACGACACTGAGGCCAAGGGACAGAGGCAAAGAGGGAAAATTCCAGTGGGGGGGGCTTCTGAGCTGAGCAGCAGACATCTGCTTAGACCCCAGTGCACAGTCCAGTCCTCCATGGCACATTGCTGCCCACTGACCAGCACCTTGGGTGTCTAGGAGAGCCCCAGGGCCACAGAAACGCCCTCACTTATAGCACTGAGACTTGCCCGATTCCGGTGTTTGGGAAGCTGACTCCCAACCTGCCACAAACATTCTCCTTTGTTCTTTGTCTTCCTGCAAAAACGCTTGGTTCTTATTTTGTCAAACCCACATCACCTTCTCCCATGGAAAGGAAAGGTGCTTTTACTGTTTACACACAGCATCAGTCCCCGTTCACTTGTCTCACCTGCCTTTTTCCTCTGCTAAATGTCAGGGCTTTGTCAGAGAATTCTAAAGCTTCCCACGAGTCAAGCTGCAGGCACCAAGACTTATTACTCATGTCACTCCTGGTAATCACTTCACCATTTGGGCTTTCTACGCTGCCTCACACCTCCTAACAGCAGCATGCCAGAAATTACACCTGCCATGGGTCCCCACGTTACTTTCCCAGCAAGGGGGAATGTTTGCAAAGGGAGGATGAATGGTTCCCTATGGGTGCTCTGGAGGCCCCGGGACTCCCCAGGGGCCAGTCAGTTACCTGGGCATTTGTACAGCTTCCTGGCTTGAGCTATGTCTCCCTGACTGAGTCGCACACGCTGGCCAATGGTTGGCCTGATGCCACTGTCGTCTCGACGGGGAAGGATGGTGTCTAAGAAAACTCCTCTACAGGAAGAAAAAAGAGAGAGAGAAAGGAGAAAGAAAAGTCAAGGCTGTCCAGCCATCTGTACGAGGATGTACAGTCTTCATTTCCTTGCCCATAACCCTATCAACATTCCTAGCTCCTGGCCTGTCTCTGCCAGGCTGGTGTGACTAAAAGTTGGCATGGGAAAGTGACTCTGCCAAGTTTAAAAATATGCCCTAACCTCGTGGCTAAAGCCTTCCTTACTGATGTGTACTGAGTTTCCATGAAGCCCTGACAGGTCCAGGCCCCAGGGTCCCCGTGTTGCACCACTGCAGGGAGCACTGTTCAGAGAGACTAAGGCATGGGTGGCGCCCCCTGGAGTTGTGCAGTGGGTAGTACTGAGCATGGATAAGTCTTGGAGAGGTTCCAGAGAGGGCCTGGGAACCAGCAGAGTGTGAGACTTTCAGGAGCAAGTCAACCAGGGCCGGTTGATGAATTGGTGAGTAATGGGGTTGGAGTTTGCAGGCCTTGTGGCAAGAGAGATAATCAGATGGAAAAAGAAATGAATGCAGAGAACAAGAGGCAGGCAGAGCCCTGGCCTAGAGATTTCTATGCAAGGCCTGGCTTGCCCCCCAAGTGAGCTCAGACAAGTCCTTTCCCCTCCCTGAGCCTCAGTTTACTTATCTGAACAATAAGAGATTGGCCCAGTTGGTCACGACAGTGCCTTCTAATTCTAACACCTTGTTCTACGCCCACATGAGCGAACTCTAAAATGACCAAAAAAAACAAGTGGACACCAGGATGTCCTGGCCCCATTCACACCTCCATGTTGGGGGTCTGGTTCACCCCCTTCCCAAGCCTCCGGCTCTGCTTCCAGGCCCCTGACTTGGGACCTCTCCTGGTGGGTAGGGCCTTCCCTTGAACTGACTCCTTCTGTTACCACCTTGCTTCTTTCCTTCCCTTCTTGACTGAGTTTCTGGGAAGAATTTTATCCATTCTGTCTGGCTGCCCACCGCTCATTCTCTCCTCAATCCGAATACCTTCCGACCACACCAGCAAATGCCACCAGCTGTAGGCCAACTGACAACTCGGATGGATGCTTGTCAACCCTGACCTGCCCTCTCCACAGCACTGACACCACCTTTGCTGTCCCGACCCTCCTCAGACTGTCTTCTCCCTGGTTCCCAGCACACTGCTCGCTCTGAGTGGGGCCACCACCTAGAGGCTCACAGCTAATTCTCAATTCCAACCCAGAGCCATCTGCAAAGCTCCAGATACCTGGTGACTCCCTACAGCTCTGTCCTATGGCTTCATAGCCATGCTCACTCCGTAAACTTTGTCTCCTGAGACTGAGAACCTTGTCTCTGAAGGCTCCATGGCACCTTCTATGCATGTCTTGAATCCATGCCCGCCTTGCCCTAGACCATGGCTTCAGGCAATCAGCATCCCCTTCCTGAATTTTTCCTCATAGCTTCTCAACAGGCCACCCTCCCTGTAGATGCAGCCACCTCCTCCCCACAGTGCTGCAATGTGATTGCCCTGAAATGCGAGGGCAGGCCTGTGCCCTCTGCTTAGAAGCCTTCACCAGTTAATCCTTGTAACCACCTGGCTCACCAGCTCCTGCCTTCCTCTCCAGCCACTGAGCTCCTCCCTAGCCCCGAAACATGCCCTCGCACATGCTGTCCTCAGCCGCCCACCCCTGACTTCATGCAAACTCCGGCTCTTTCTCCAGGACCCTAGCAGGTGGCTTTCCCTCTTTAAAGTCCTCCTGAACCCCTTCCAGCCCTCCTGTCCTGGCTTGATCCTTCCCTCCACCGGCCGACCTGAGCCTATCCGTCCCGCCTCTCAGTTTCCTCTGTTGTCGTTTTTGAAAGGCATTTGTCTTCTCTGCTAAACAGTAAATTCCTCAAGCAGAGAGACCGGGTCCCTCATCTCTCTGCCCTCGAGGACTGGAGCACGGCAGGCCTCAAGAAATGTTTCTTAAATTGAAGTATGTAGCCAAGATAGGGCACCATCTTCAAAACACTTTGCAAAATCATTATTTACACCCAAAAAGGAAATGCAAAAATGCACATTACCTAGTTACTAGCTGCACTTTCCTCTCTTCTCTTTCTCTCTCTTAAACATTTCTTTTTTCCTAAGTTCTGCACTGCCTTAGAAAACACATATTATCCCTGTTTCTTCCTGGTTACATGTTTTATTATCTCTCTTTTTTTTCTTTTTGAATGTGCTTTTCTGTAAGTTAGACATCAAGCTCACTTACTTTCCAATTAAACATGCAGGAGCCTAGATTGTCTGATGATTTTCTTTTTAGCATCTGTACCCCAACGTTTTACTACCTGGCCTGTCTTCCCCCAGCTCTATGACCTCCCCTCTGGATCAGAATCCCCCGGAGAAACTTTAGTGGAATCCTTGGTCTCCCTCACTGACTTCACCAAGTTTTAAACCACAAGTGATGATGACTCTACATAAAATTCTAAAATCAATCACCTACTAATCTAAAAATGGGCACTCTGCCTTAGGGTTAAATGTGTCTGTTTGTAATTATTTTCTTGATTCCCTCCAAGAAAGAAATTTTGCTGCACAAAACGTAAGGCTCACCACAATCTCTTAGCAGCCTGACCCTGACAACGGCCCACCCCACAGGTGACTCTGCCAGTGGCCTGCGATGTGGAGAGTATGTTCTCCCAGTCACTGAGTACAAACAGGACCTGCCTATGGACCAAGCCCTGGGCTGCGCCCTTTCCAGGCACCATCTCATTTAATCCTTGTAACACTCTAGGAGGCAGGCACCATTCTGAGGAGGGTTCCCTTTCTGCAGGTGAGATCACCAAACCCACAGAGCTTCAGAGCCTAGAACTAGTTAGTAATGGAGAGCCAGGCAAGCCTGGCTATATCCCTGTCTGTACTCTATACCTTGCCTCCTGGCCTCTTCCTCCTTCCAGCCAGGTTTCCCCTGCTCAAGAAATAGTAGGCCTTCATGTGTGAAGATAAAAGACAGAGTCAGGAGCACTGGAGACTTCAAAAGCCAAATGAGCAGGAATGACATCAGCTCCCACTCAGGCAGCTTTGTGGGGGCTGGGACCCCTCCCCTCCGTGGCCCTGAGCTGCCTGGGCTCTGGACCGGTGACTGCAAGAGACCTCCCCTCTTTTATGTAGGACAGCTCTTAGCGTTGACATTCTGCTAAATGAAGAAAGGGTTTGGCAGATGCCTTAGGGAATAAACCTGTCAGCTCTGAGTTCCCCAAACAAAGGCGCCTCTGTACCAGAGACCGTCTCCTCATCTCTGGGATGCCTCCCCAACAAAACCTCCAGGACACCGCTCCCCTCAGCCCTGGGCCAACCAAGGTGGGGAGGGAAGGACTGCAACAAACTAATGTGAGTAAAGTTAGGAGGAGACGGCTCAATCATAAACACACGGGAAGATTGGGTTTCCCATCAGCAGGAACAGCATTTGCCCCCCTTATGAGCAAATGGTCTATAGGCCGTTTTCTGCTCTTTTACAGACTCAAAGACAATGGGCAGGCCAGCTCCAGGGGGTGTGTGACTGGGAATCTTGACAGCTGTTAGGGAGGGGAACCTCTGACAAAAAGTGGGCCAGGGAAGACCACCAGCAAGGACACCATTGCTAAACACCTTACTGAACAAAGCAGTTTTCTGAAAACCCATGCAGAAAATTGGCCGAAAGGACAAGGCATCCACCTGCTGCGAGATGGACCTGCCAAAACCATTCTGAGCTCTGGGGCAGGGGTGAGAAGGTAGCTTTGGTGGATTGTTAAAAAAATAAATCGCACCTCCTAATGTCCATACCGCTGGCCTTGTGCCTCGCTCTGGTTAACGGAATATGACAGAGTATGTCATGCAAGTTCTAGAGCCTGGGTTTGAAGAGTCCTGCAGCTTCCCAGCTGGGCCTTTAGGAACTCTGAGTTTCCATGCCGTGGAAAGCCCAGGCTGGCCCCATGGGGAATGAGAGGCCACATGGAGGAGGACCAAGAGGTTGTAGTGGACGGGCAGCACAAGGCCAGGCGGGTACTGGCCCTCTTGGACTCCCCAGCCAATCGTGCTGTCAGATGTCTATTGTTGCAGAAGTTAGCCCAGGCAGTACAGGAGAAGAATGAGCCCGAAGGACCCACAAACATTATAAACAATTAGTTGTTGGAAGCCACTAAGCTGGGAGGCAGATGGTTTTGCAGCAATAGATCTCACTACAGCTGCAGGCGAGGAAGTCCACCTCCCTCTGCTGCCCTCGGGCACACTCCTCTGCTCCTCCCCAGCCGCCCGTCACTCCTATGTGCCATCCCCTTGCCAATTTCCCTCCGAGGGGTCTGGGGGCTTTTGATGAGCAATTATTATTTCATGGGTTTGGTCCATGGGCTTCCACTGATCTATGCTGATAAAATGTTCACACTGACCATAGTGTTAACAATGTTTATCTCCTGAGAGGCAAAAGGACAGCATTCTGCACTAGGGATCACAGGACATAACACAGAGATGTATTTTTTCTTGAAAGAAAGGCAGGAAAAGAAATGCTGGTGCTGTCCGATCCCTGTCTATACTCTTGCCTTGGCCCCTGGCTTCAGAGTTTGTCCTAGTAACTGGCTTGTGGCAGCCGTTGAGAGGCAGTGCAGTGCCTATGTCCCATCAGCAGTCATTTATCCACAATTCCCCACCAAGCTGACACTTGCAGAGTCGCCCTAAGGAAGTGACCAAGTATTTGTGAGCATGTGGAAAGAACTGCGATGACGATGATGGAAATTTCTTTCCTCACCTAGTCCCCAGCATTGCAGATCTTTCTTTTTTGACTCATTCATGAATTTTTTTCATTTAAGAAATATTTATTGAACACCTCCTCTGTGCCACGCACTGTGTTGAGTGCTGGAGACTAAAAGACAATGCCCTCAAAGATCTCAGTCTAGTAAGGGAGAGGGGAACGCAACAGATAAATATTACTAGGCAAATATATCATAATAATGTATAGACAAATTATAAAGCAATGTGAGAAGTTATGACAGCCATAGAAATAAGACCCAAGGTATAAACTTCCCATTTGGGCCAAGTGGACATTAGTTTCTTGACAAAATCAACATTTGGTTTCTGCTTGGCAGCCTGCAACCCCTGGGGCTATTGCGGTGTGACCCAGCTCTTCCTCTACCATTTCCCAAACCTGTGAGTTGGCCCAGCCCCAACAGCCAAGCTTCCCGCCTCTGACCTGTGCCGGGTGGGTGCTACAATCCTGCCCACTCCACTGACTTCTTGAGACTCACCCCTCACACACCTCCAGAGCAGGTCCCTCAAAGTCTCAATTTCCCAACATGGAAGAGGAAGCCTGAGTTCCATATGGCAATGTCTGCAATCATATCAGTCAATCCCTCACCCACCTGCACCAGATTAAGAAATTACGACATGAAATGTTTGATCTGGAAGGGGCAGAGAGAACATTTAGCCTAACCCTTTCATTAGCCTAATCCCTTTCGAGGAAACCGAAGCCTCAGAGGTGGAGAGTTGGCCCAGCACACAACTGCCTCTAATTACCATCAATATCTCCCTCAATAGCCAGGTGCCTGGAGAACCAGAGCTAGAACCTGTGACTCTACCCATTAGAGCTCTGGAGACATCGTACCTGGGGGCAAGACTGGACATCACAACTAAATCAGCTGGGTAGCCAGAGGAGCAGTTCCCCCCCCCGCCCCCCGAGAGCATGGCATGCCGAGGTTTGGAGGACCTCTCCCACTGCTCTGTGACCTCACCAACAGGGTGATCTCAACAGCTGTACCCAAGAGCCAGAGCCCTGGGTAAATAGTCTTTCTTCCATTCCCAAGAGCTGTGTGTCTCCTAAAAGAATGGCTTCCTTTGATCTTTATGGACATGGCAACTCATGAAATGGATTGTTTCTCTTTGCTGTGACTGCTAAGAAGCACAGGACAGGATTTGCTGCCAACCCCAATAAAGTGTACAGGACTTTATGGCACATATCTGTATACTAAATTGAACCCAAGCTTCAACTTAGCTATCTACCCTTATTTTTCCCCTCCCCAATCCCCAAGTTTCTGCATCTGTTTTTTTCTTGTTGTCCTGATTCATTGGGAATCGTCTCAAATCTTTTCTTTTTGAATCATTAATAAGTAAAAAGCAAAGCAAACGAGCTGGTTTTAGGAAAGGCTAGAAAAGGAGACTGAGTAAAAAGTGCCAAAAGAGAAATATTTGCAGTGTCTCCCTTAACTCAAGGGTGGAAAGACCTATGACTCTGAAAGGGGCAGGGGAAAATGTATATGTATAAAACCCTTATACAGTCTAGAAGCAAGGGCAGTGTTGGAAATACTTGACACCTAATCCAGCACAGCACCAACTGATCGAAATCAAAACAGATCCTGCTGATAGTGGCCATAAATAACAGTCTGGCCATACTTGGGGGTATACCGGCTACAATCATGCGTGACCAGCAGGCAGGAGACCTGGATTTTTGTTCTCACTCCAGCAGCAGCTACCTGCATGTCCTCGAGCTAGCTGGAGCCTCATTACCCTCACCTCTAACATGAATCCATGATTTACAACTCTCCCACCTCTGATAAGGTCTAGCTTCCCATAAACCACACTTCTTGAAGGAGAAGTGGTAAGCACCACCATGCTTACATCAAGGACGGACTTTAGAAGATTCCCCCACCCACTGGAAATTTTACACACAGCCTCTAAGTTATTACCCCAGCCAACCTCTTGATAATTTCCCTTTTCCAGTTTGCTGCTTGTGACGCTAGGGCATGATGGAACACCAGCTTCACAATGGGATTCAATCTTATTAGTGGGAACCTGATTAGATTATATTTCACTGCAGCCCAGAGGCCACTGTATTTCAAGGACAGACATGCCAACTGTGCTAGGAACATGCAGAGACCCACTGTCCGCAGACATCCAGGAATCTGCCCCAAGCCTGCAGCAGGCACAGTAAAACACAGACGAAGCATAACCATAGATTCTGACCTTGAGAAGGTGTTCCGGGCGTAGTGCATGATGCTGTCAAAGTCGTACGTCTCTCCCAGAGAGCTCACTTCCCCAGCTTCCATTTTTAAGAAATTATACTCCTGACCTGTGACACAACACTCTGTTAAGGCCTTTGAAAACCAAGGCAGGTACCTGAAAGGAGGCAGAGGGGGAGGAGGAGGGCCCATAGCAACTGCTGGGAGCTCTGTTAGCCCAATCAGGCATGCAACGGGGCTGTGGAGGTTCTTGTTTCTAACAGACAGGAAATCTGGAACAGCCCTATATTCTCCCAGTCCACCACCAACACCCTCCCCAATGCCACCTGAAACTCTTAAACTAAGTTTGTAAACAGGTTATAGATCTGATTGTTCAAAATTAAAACAAAAACTCAGTTCTCACTATTCAAGGAACAAAAGAAAATAAATGAAAGAGTTAAGCTGAATCCCAAATAGTTCACAACTCAGACCCTCAAAAGAGTATTAAGGCAACCATATTATTCAACTAACTATTTTCAGGTTCAGTATTAACTACTATATAAAATCATTTAACATGAGAGGGTATTTTTTAAAAATCTAGACACTGCCTTGGGGCAAAACATTTCTAGGCAGATATATTGTCTTTACATGTACTTGTGTCCTAATTGTATTTCAGTTTCAAAAAGATGTGTTACCTAAGTCAGCAAAAGATGACTCTTAAAAAAGCAACGAGAACTCTTTTTTGTGTGTGGCTTATCAGTTTTGATGCTACAAAGTGTTCTGGCAGATTCTATTCCTGTTAGGAAATAGAGTTGGATTTCATTGTCCTTTACAACATGGCAAGTCATTTCATTTCTGCTGTGAACTATAAGCTACTGCACATGACCCAGGAAGGGCCACAGATGGACAGTGGCAGCGCTGGTGACAAACACCTGCACAACAGGGTCGCTGCCTCCATACTTACAGATGAGCATCCATCAGCCCCCGTAACCCCTCTCCTTCACTCCCACCTGGCCCTGTGGATGCCACCTTCTGGGCCGGTGGCCTCCAGACTCCATATTGGCTCCTTACCTGGCTGGATGTTTTCTCTGAGGATGGTGACATGCTGGTCTCTGTCTGGCCGGGTGTGTTCATGCCAGAACCCAACCACGTGGCCCAGCTCATGGGCCACAATGCCAAACTTATCACAGTTTTTCCCAATGGATATGGCCTGTGGGCCTCCTCCTCGGCGCCCGACATAGGAACAACAGCTGGACAATTGCAGAAATACCCAGGTCAGCGGGTCAAGGAGTAGCAAGAGCCTAATGCCCCTCCCCCAATGTGTATACATGTGCGTGTCTAAAAGTAAGACAAATTTTCACAGCTGAAAGTGCTCTCATTGGCCAACTTTCCTCCCAATACAAAAATTTCCTCCCAAAATGGTTCTTGACCTTTTTTCGTGGTTGTGGATCCACTTGAGACTCCAAAGAAAAATATGGCCTCACTTCCCGGCATAAAGCACATCCTTTTCCCCACCCCTCCACCCCCAAGCCTCTGCGGGACCACCTCTGATGACAAGGAGAGACAAGGGAAGGAGTCAGCCGAGTCTCTGTATACCATGGGCCTTGGCACCGCCATGAGAGGAGCCATAGAGATGGACACAATTAGTTTTTCAAATAGTATTTGTTCATTATTTTTAACATACAAAGGTATAAAAAAAAAATGACAATGACCCTTAATCCCATCACCCAGATAACCTCTATTAAACACTAAAAAAAACATGCCTGTATGACAAAAGATTGAAGTATTAAGTCTCTCATCTTCATCTCTAATTTCTTTATCCAAAGATAACCATTGTTAACAGTTTAATTTTAAAATACAGTACATACATTGTCCTTCATCTTACTTTTTCTTCCTTAATTTAGAGATCTTTTTATAACAGCACATACAGACCTCTCCCATTCTTTTCAAAGCAACATGGTACAAATGTTATTTGCTCAGTCTCCTACTAATGTACATTTAGACTGATTCTGGTTTTTGCTATTTAAACAAACCTCGTGGAAGAGGGAGACACAACAAATGACAACAAGCAAAACAAATAAATGGTCAGACTCTTACTTGTCTGTGGCAGGGTAAATTCCTAGAAGTGGATTAATGGCAAAAAGGTATATGCATTTGAAATTTTGATAGATACTATCAAATTGCAATCCTCAAATGTTGTATCTATTTATATGCCCACTAAGAATGTATTAAAAAGCCCTATTTCCCCATAAACTGGTCAAAAGAGGTTTTATCAAATTGGATAGGTGAAAAATGGCATATATATATATATATACATCTTTAGCCATATATCTTTAATTTTAAACTGGAGGGCTTTCATTGTCCAAATGTCTTGTAATTTTAATTCTGATTCCCTTATGGCCTAAGATTTGTATAAAAGGGTGCTTTTAATTTACCAAGTAATGCAGGGGTGTTTATTCTGTTTTTTGTTATTATGTTATTATGTCTGGTTTCATTGCTTTGCAGTCAGAGAATATATTAATGTTATTTCTGTCTTTTAGAAATCATTGAGGTGTTCTTGGTGTGTAACAGATAGACAGGCAGTGTCTATAAATGTTCAATACACACTTTAAAAAATGTGTTATCTGTTTATAGAATCTGATAGATCCATAGGATAAACTCAGTTGTATTTTTCCAGTTGTCTACAAAACTCTATTTATTTTTTGGTCAACTTGACATTGATCTACTTGGGTTGGTAGAAATGAAATAAAGTCTCCTGCTGCTGGGGTTTCAGTCAATTTCCCCTTGAATTCCCTGGGGCTTGTTTTATGACTCTTAATGTTATGCTTTTTGGTGCATAAAGATTTATGACAGTTATTTTCTCACTGTAGCTTGTTCCCTTTCTCATTATGAAGTCTCTCCTTTTTTTTTAAATACTTTATGACTTAGAAAAAAAAAACCCTAACAAAAAAGGCCTTGTCTATAACTAAGATTGTGATTCTAGATTTCTTTTTGTTAACACTTGCCTGTATGCATTCTTTTCTTTTACTTTTAAATCTTTCTGGGTCATTTTCTTCAGTTGTCATCTCATGTGGACAGCATGTAGTTGGGTTTAAGTTTCTAAACCAACATGGGAACCTTTTTCTTTTAGTAGGAGAATATATCACACTTACATTTATTGGCATAACATGTAAGTTTAATCATAATCTAGTCATCTTACTATTTGTTCTGTTTTCTGGAGGAAGTCTGTAAGCCATGGAGTCCATGAAATGACACGCAGGATTTTGTATATATGTACATTCATCATGAGGGAGCCTGTAGCTTTATCAGATTCTCAGGAGGGTCACTAACTCCAAATTAGTTTGTGATCATTTCTCCATATGAAGCAGCCCCAATTCCTTCCACTGCTTCCATGATAGGAGAGCCAGACTCCTTGTCTTCTAGAGTCTTCTTGACCCACCTACATTGTTACTGGCTTGTGAGTTCACTAGGGACAAGGGAAGCTTCTGATAAACTCTGGTCTCCTATGTATTACAGTTCTTTGGAAATATTTGGTTTTACAGAGAAAATTCAGGACTTATGAGCCATCTGATTTGTCTGGCTCTGATTCTTCTGCGGAGGCCTCACTTTCACTTACTTACCCACAGGTTCTGTAACTGAACACAATAAAGCTTTCTTCATCAGTCCTCTCTATGAAGGTCACACAGGTGTGCTTCTCCCAGTGTCTCATGGCCTGCTTAAAAATGGCCCTCTGGCTTCCTGAAATGACAGGGCAAGTGCTCATCACCCTACTCGGGGGTCGCTGCCTCCCTCAGATGCGTTAAGGCATGCTGGCTTACAACACATCTTGCTCCAATGATCAACAGGTTGCTTATTCAGGTGATCCAGAATAGAAATGCACTAGGAATAAGGATTTCCCTTGCTAAGAATATGGTATAACTTTCTTAGATCACCAAGACTTAAGAGTATAGGAGTTTGTGAATTGGAAGAAAGGGTAAATCTTATTTTCAGAATATCCCAGGCTTCCCAACTTTCTCTTTGTATGGAAAATACTTCCCTAAACTTAAAAAAAATCCTACCCAGGTTATTCTATTGGAAGTTTTAGGCCTTTGAAGTAGCTCACCAGTACTGCATTCCACTTCCTCATTTTACTCTATACCTACAGGACAGTTTCCCATATGCACTAAGCGTTCTGTTTACATATACATTCATGCTACTTTTGCATAGAGGTCAGTGATTTCTGGGGGATCCTTGAGCCTAATTTTCTACAAGGCTTTGAAAACAGGTGAATTTAATACTTTCTCTGAACCTGTTTCCGTATTTCCTTGATTAGAAACATATTGAAAAATAGTAAGTAAATTGTCTAAGAACAAAATAGTTGTCTACTCCAGACTGATAGTTATTTATAGTTAATAAGAGTTGTTTTCAAAATCTATCAGAGATAAAGAAGACTTGATTTTGCTAGAAGCAATGAAAAGGACCTAGAAAATAAGTTGTTTGGGAAGTATAAAGGATGGTTGGAAGTGGGGTCTGAGTTCTAGCATGCCCTTGTCACAAAAAACAAATAAACTACTGGGGAGACTTCCCTCATAGTCTAGAAGATGTGTGGTTGTTATCACCAAAACATACATATAGAATAAAGAGTAACTTAGCTGTCCTTTTTAAGAAATATATCTTGACACTTTTAGTTCAAATTGCTTATAGCTCACTCAACCAAAAAGCAACTTTACTAATTACAGAATAAGAAAAATCTCTATGTAAAGAAAGTTCTTTATGTGAAATTAGTCCATTTTGATAAAAGTTATATAAATCTTTGGTCAGAAAAGCACATCAAATCCGAAAGAACACAGTTAAGAACAAAAGTTAGTATCTGATTACAGATCTGATTATCACTTCAGTTCCTTATGCACACATCTTTCTCTGCTATTCAGACTGGGAGCCCTGAGCGCAAGGTGTTCATCTTTTTATCACCAGCACCTAATTCAGTATCCCCCATGGGTTAATGGTGTGGGAGTGGAAGGGAGCGAAAGCCTGAGTGCCAGCCTCTCTATGCTCTGCCAGGGGCTGTTGTCAAGGTCTTCACAATGCCTTTACTCATCAGCCGTTTCCAGTGACTCTGACCAGTCTTTAGGATGACTGTTTCATCAACTATCTCTCTTAGTCAAGTCACAGAACCACAGAGAGGACACGGACTTAAAAATGCTGCCAGCACTGACAGTCCAGAAAAAACAGCCATGTGTGGCTTTTTACTCAGACTTTCAACTGACATTGGCCACAGGCCTGCTCTGGGCATAACTGTTGACCATCTTCTACAAGGTCTTGTTCCAGGTATTGGTAGATTTAGGAATGAAAACAAGACAGGCAAAAGACCCCTGCTCCCATAGCTTGGGAAGAGACAAAATGAAATAAAAATACAAATAAAATAATTTCAAGTAATGGAAAGTTCTCCTAGGGTAATGGGAGAGTGAGGAGCTGTGGGGGTGGGGTATCAGGGAGTCAAAGAATGCCTTTCTGTGGATATGTCATTTGCTCTGAGATTTCAATGGTCAGAAGAAAGCCAAGAGAAGATCTGGGGAAGGAACATTCTAAGCAGATGGAAGGGCAAGTGCAAGTGTGCTAAGGTGGCCATGAGGTGGGCATGTTCCAAAGAAGCAGAGTGCCCGGGGAGGCTGGCACCCGGGGCCTGAGGAGGAGAGCGGGGGGGAGAAGGGCAAAAGACTAGCTGGGAGGGGAGCAAGGGCTAGCCGGAGGAGGGCTGTAGGGCCGCAGTTAGGAGTTTGAGTCTCATTTGTGATAATGGGGAGCCGCTGGATGACTTCATATTGTAAAGACCATAATACCAATAGCGAATCATCACTAATTATCACGTGTCAGGCACTATTCTAAGTGCTTTATCTAAATTAACTAGTTTAATTCTCAAAACAACCCAATGGGTAGAACATTTTATTCCCCCTTACACAAGAGGGAGCTGAGGCACAGAGAGGCTAAGTGACTTGCACAGGGCCTACTGCTGCCAAGTGCTGCAACCAAGACTGCCCAGGTGGTCCAACGCCATCTACTGCCCACTCCAGTCACCACACAGTGTGTGCCCTGGGTGCGGGTGGTCCAGGGTGCACATCCAGGCAGAAGACAGGTGGGCCACCCATGCTGCCCACACTCTTCCTTTTGCTTGGAGGGCTTTGCTCACATACCACTGCATAAACCTTGTTTACCCTTCAGGAGCAGGGTCATATGTCACCCTCTGCATGAAGCCCCGGGGACCAGTGACCTCCTGTGAGGACATAGCCCCAACAGAGACCGCAGCTTCCCCAGGCCTAGAGCACCAGATCCTGCAGGCATGAGGGAACATTAGTAGCAGTGGCCCTGGTGTCCACTCCATCCCATCTGAGTCCTTCTGGGCAGGACTCTCTCAACCGAGGGAGACAAAGTACACAGCTCTAATGCAGGCCGCATCTGGGCTACTGACCGGTGAAGTTCCCTCCAATCACATAGGGGATGACTCCTCCAGGCCATATCCTCTCTGTCCTTGAGGTGGTGGCTCTTCGGACCCGGGGAGAGAAGGTCTCAGCACTTGAGGTCCCAGGGCTCTGTGGAAGCACGGCATTCTCCTTGCCATCTGCAAGAGGGTCATGCTGTCACTTACTTTGCCTTTAACTCCTCCTGGGCATTATGGTTATGATTATCTTATCCATGAGTCCATGAAAGAGGGTGTTAAAGACAGGTGCTTGAAAGTGGGTATTTGGTCTGTTCAGGGTTTTCAGCCCCTGGGTGGTAGTTTTTCACACAGGGGAAGAGTAAGCGTAGAAAGTGGACCAGGCTTATGATGGCTGTGGGTCTGGCTTGTTGGAGGCCTGGAACGAGGCCCTATGGGGCTCAAGGGCAGCCTGTCAGCCAAAGTCAAGTGGGTCTACACAGCTCACAGCTCTTCGGGATGGAGCCGAGTTAGGGGTGAGCTCTCTTCTCAGTCAATCCCCGCCTTGACCAAACACCGGCAGTGTTACAAATTTTGAAAATAATTTGGCCAGTCTGACAAATAAAATAAAAGTCAGTGATGCTGGGAAAACAGTCTTTGCAAGATAAACCCCTCGAAAAAGCTGAGCCTCATAAACCCCCCAGGTCCTCCCAGTCTCTGGGCATATCTGGACCTTTGAAAGAAGAATGAGGGAAAGAACAGGAGGCTGTATTTAAGATTGGGAGGCCAAGGTGAGGCCCCTGGAAACCGCATACAGAAAGGTGGGTTACAGCCTCTTAAACCTGTGTTGACCAGCTAATTGAATTCACATTCATTTTATTTATCATTCAGACAATTTGAGATTTTGTTTTCAGTCTATCTGCTTAGAATCCTTCATTATTCCCTTCTGGGTTACCTTCTCTTCCATTTTTATACTGGTTCCCCTAAAAACCAGCTTTGGGTTTTATTGATTCTTTTCACTGTCCCTATTTCATCAATTTTATTGTACTACTTCCTTCTTTTTCATTTATTTTTATTCTGATATTTCCTTTCTACCTTCTTTTTAAAAAAACTGAGATATAATGCACACCCTCTAATAGTCAACCTTTAAGGTGTACAATTTAGTGATTTTCAGTACATTCACAAAGCCGTGCAACCATTACCAGTATCAGAATCCCACAAAAATTTTCATCACCTTGAAAAGAAACCCCGTATCAGGTAGCAGGCACTCCCTCTCCATTTCTCCTTCCCCAACAAGTCCTTGGTGACCAGTAATCTATTTTCTGCTATGAATTTGCCTATTCTAGAATCTCATATGAGTGGAATAATATAAGATGTGGCCTTTTGTGTCTTGCTTCCTTCACTTAGCTTGTTTCCAAGGTTCATCCATGTTGTGGCTTTAATCAGTACTTCATTACATTTTATGGCTGAATAATATTCCATTGTATGGATATGCCACCTGTTGTGTATCCAATCCTCAGCTGATGGACAGTGGGGTTATTTCCACTTTTTGGCCATCATGAATAATGCTGTTATGAACATTAATGGACACATTTTTGTGTAGGTATCTCGTTTTCAGTTCTCTTGACCGGAATTGTTGGATCATGCAGTAATTCTGCTTAACCATTTGAAGAACTACCAGACTGTTTTTCAAAGCAGCTGCACCATTTTACATTCTCACCAGCAATGCATCAGGCTTACAATGTCTCAACATTCTTGTTAACACTTATTATTGTCAACCTTTTTTATCATAGCTATCCTAATGGGTATGAGTGGCATCTCACTGTGGTTTTGATTAGCATCTCCCCAATGACTTATGATGCTGAACACCTTCCTCTTCATGTGCTTATTAGTCATTTATATATCTCCTTTGGAGAAATATCTATTCAAAGCCTTTGTCCATTTCTTGGTTGGGTTTACTGTTGTGTTATAATTATTCTTTATATATTCCGGAGATCAGGCCCATGTCAGATATGTGATTTGCAAATATTTTCTCCTATTCTGTAGGTTGTCTTTCATTTTTATGACAGTGTCTTTGGAAGCACCAAAGTTTTTAATTTGGATGAAGTACAATTTATCCACTTTTCCTATGTTGCATGTGCTTTTTGTGTCATATTTAAGAAATTACAGCCTAACCCAACATCACAAAGATTTATATCTATGTTTTTTTCTGAAGTTCTATAGTTACAGTTCTTATATTTAGGTCTTTAATCATTTTGAGTTAACTTTGGTATAGTGTGAGGCAGAGATCTAATTTCATTCTTCCACATGTGGATGTCCAGTTATTTTAGCACCAACTTTTGTTGAAAAGACTAGTTTTCCCCCTGTGGACTTGTCCTCACACTCTTGTAACAAATCAATTGTCCATCCTTTTCCGGCTTCTTTAGTTGAATGTTAGGCATTAATTTTCACTCTTCTAATATTAGCATTTTAAGGCTAAAATTTCTCTAAGTTCCTTTTCACCTGCATCCCATCTTTTGACATTAAATTTCAATGTTAGACACTGATATACTCTCTAAGTTTATTTAGACTTTCTTCTTTGCTCCTTGAATTATTTAAAAGTGTGATTTTTAATTTCTTAACATTTATGTCTATATGTGTGTTATTGATCTCTAACATGCTTTGCGTTCCAAAGATCTATTCTCCAAAGCGGGGGTTGGCAAATTTTTTCTGTAAAAGACCAGAGAGTAAATATTTTAAGCTTTGTGGTTAATATATTCTCCATTGAAGCTACCCAACTCTGCCACTGAAGTGTGAAAGCAGCAATAGATAAATGTAAACGAATGAGTATGGCTGTGTTCCAATAACATTTTATTTGCAAAAACAGACGGCAGGCTGGATTTGGCCTCCTGGCCATAGGTGGCTGGCCCATGTGCCAAGATATCACTTCTTTGATATTTTGAGCTTTTCTTTTTAGCCCAGTACATGATTAGTTTTTATAAATATTTCATATATCCTTGAAATAATGTGTATCAATTTCTATAACTGATGGTTGAAAGGTCTTACATATGTTGTTCAAATATTCTACCTACAAATATTTTTAGCTCCTTGGTGTATCAGTTATTGAGAAAAGTGTTTTAAACAATCTTGAGAACTAAGATTGTGAATTGTCATTTTCTCCTTTATTCTTAATTTTTACTTTATATTGTTCAAGGCTATGTTGGCTAAGTACAAGTCAAGGTTTGTTAACTGTTTCAAGTGAATTGTTTCTTTTATCATTAATGACCCTCTTTATCTGTAATAATATTCATCCATAAAGATTAATTATATTAATATTGTTATATACCAGTTTTTTTTGTTAGTGTTTGACTTATATGACTTTTCTCCATCCATTAATTTTCAATCTTTTTGTGTAATTATGTTTTTTTTTTACTGAGTCATTCAACAGGTTTATTCTGTGGGTAAATTACTTTCTCACAACAAACAATAAAACAACCTTTGTGATAGAACGTTGAGGTTCAATAATTTTTTTAGTGTATATTAAACAATTTTTGTAAATGGAAACTTTTATTGTTAACTATACATTCACATGCACTTGTAAGAAATAACAGAGATTTTGTGTACCCTTTACTCAGTTCCCCCTATAGCAACCTTTTACAAAACCATAGTACAATATCTCAACTAGGATATGGACATTAATATAATCCACTGATTTTATACAGATTTCCTGAACATTATGTGTATGTGTGTGTATGTGTGTGATTCCAAACAGGTTTGCGCATCCACCACCACATTCAAGATACTGAACAGTTCCTTTACCATAAGGATCCCTCATGTTGCCATTTTATAAGCACATCCACCTCCCTTCCCCTCTGACCCAGCCCATCCTTAAACTCTCAACCACTAATCTGTTCTTCATGGCAAAAATTGTGTCCAATTCTAGAGTACATAACCTTTGGGAATTGGCTTTTCTCACTCAGTGCAATTCTCTGAGATTCATCCAAGTTGTTGCCCGTATCAATAGTTTCTTTTTATTGCTGAGTCAAATTCTGTGATATGTATGGAACATGTCACACAGTTTAAGCATTCACCTGCTGAAGGACATCTGGGTTCTTTCTTGCTGCTACAAATAAAGCTGGTATGAACACTCATGTACAGGTGTTTGTGTGAAGACAAGTTTTATTTCTCTGAGATAAATATCCAAGAATGGATTGTTGGGTCATATAGTAATTGGGTTTATATTGGGGTTCTTTATTCTGTTCTGTTAATCTACATGTTTATCCCTCTGCTAATATGGCATTGTCTTATTACACAGAAGCCTTACTCTTACTTTAGATTCTTTTCCACGATAGTTTTAGTTATGTTTCCATACAAGTTATATGTGTCTTTCCATATAAATTTTAGAATAAGCTTGTCTATGCCTACAAAAATACCATGCTGGGATTTTGATAGGAACTACATTAAACCAATAGATCAATTTGGAGAGAATTGGCATCTTTACTATATTGAGTCTTCCAATCCACGGACAGGATATATCTCCCCATTTATGTAGGTATTTTTTTATTTCTTTCATCAACACTGTATAATTTTCAGGAAACAAATATTGTTCATGATTTTTTAAAGTGTATACCTAAGTATTTCATTTTCTTTGGGTGAGTATAAATGGTACTGTGTTTTAAATTTTGGGTTTACATGTTTATTGTTGATATATAGAAATGTAAGCAATTTTTTGTGTTCTGGTCTTGCTTTCTGCCATCTTGCTAAACTCACTTAGTTCTAGGATTTTTGCTGTTGTTGTTTATTGTAGATTCTTTAGGATTTTCCACATAGACAAACATGTCCTTTAGATATAGGAAAGCTTTTATTCTTCCTTTCCAATGTGTAAGCCTTTAATTTATTTTTCTTGCTTCACTGCAGTGTCTATAGCTTCCAGAACTATGTTGAACAAAAACATGAGAGCAGATAAGATACCCTTGTCTTGTTCCTGGCCTTAGGGGAAAAGCATTGTCTTTCACTATTAAGTATGATGTAAGCTGTAGGTTTTTTCTTAGAAGCTCTTCGGTAATTTCTCTCTATTCCTAACTGGCTGAGTTTTTATCATAAATAGATGTTAGATTCTGCTAGGTGCTTTTCTGCATTGTTGATGTGATCATAGTATTTTTCTTTTACCTTATTGATATGTTAAGGGTACATTGATTGATTTTCAAATGTTGAACCAGTCCTACATACCTGGAATAAATTCTATTTGATTACAATGTATAAATATTTTTAGACATTATTGGTTTAGATTTGTAAGTAGGTTTTAGGTGTGTCCATTATAAACAGAAAATAGCTACATATTTTTCTTCTTTTTGTTCAACCTGAGACTCTCTTTAACAGGTGAATTATATTTATTTTATAACTGTTATACCTGGCTTATTTCCTTCCATTTTTTGTTTTTGTGCTATTTGCTATTTTTTCTTTGCTTATTTTTCTCCTTTGCTGCTTTCTGTTGGAATAAGATATTTTTCTATATTTACTTTTTATTTACATTATCTTTCTATTTCCTTTAATTGTTAACATTCATACTTGACTTAACAGAGTACAAAGAATTAATGAACTGAAGGTAGGTCTGAAAAAATCAGAGTCTCCATTCTTCTTCTGAGAATACAAGGATCTTAAAATTACTTGTAAACAGATCCTCCAGTTTTTCATGTCATTGTTTACTTGCTTTTAAGACCCCAAATTCATCACTATTATGGATGATTTGTTTGTTAGCAATACAGATTTTTATCTATATTTATGTCTACCCGTTTCCTTTCTTGCTCTTCCTTCTTGCATCCCAAATCTCCCTCCTGCAAATGCATCTTTTTTTATTCTTTCTTAGTGACAATAAACTGTCTCTCGGTTTATTTTATCCCCAGGCTGGAAGCAAAGTTTAACTGGGAATGTATAGAATTGCCAGTTAACAGGTATTTTCCCCTCAGCATTTCAAAGATAGTTTTCCAATGTCTCGCGGTCTTCACTGTTGCCTCTGGGAAGTGTCCTTTTAGTTTAATGGTCCATTCCTTCACCTGTTATCTGTCTTATCTTTTGTTCTGTTTTCCTTCTTTCGTTCTTTGGTGTTTCTCAGCGTCATTACAATTCTTTAGATATGGATTTGTTTGGTTCTCTGCTTGAGACTCAGTACAATTATTGAAATCTCACTTCTTCCTTCAATTCTGGAAAATCCTGATTCCTTGTCTGGTTGACCATTGCCTCCTCCTTCCCAGTCTCCTTGCAGGAGTTCCCTCATCTTCTAGAATTCCCACTGATTACACATTCAGCAGTCTCATTTTATTTTCCATGTGTCTTTCCCTTTTCTCAGATTTTCTGTGTCCACCTCTCAGTGATATAATTTGTATGGTTTCTTCAGATCTACTTTCTATTTCATTACAGGGTTGTGTTCAATATACTGTTTATCCCATTCCAGTTTCAATAAAGTTATCATTTCTAAAAGCCTTACTTAGTGGCTTTTAAACCTGCATGTTCTTTTTTTTAATAGTCCTGCTTTTTTTTTCATTATAGTGTCAAATTCTTCTGTTGGCCCTTTAGTCATTTTATGTATGTTTATTTAACCTCCTTCAACAATAGATTGTTCTATAATTTCTGTATCTTGGTGTATAGTTCTCCAATTTAGTGTCTCTGCTGATTCTCCTTCATTAACTTTCTGTGCTTCTAATATTTTAATTTAAAGTTCATTTTGAGGGGAGATTATTTCTTTCTAAAGGAGTCTTATACACCCTCAATCATGAACGTGACCCTATTTTTCATTTTTTCAAGGCTCTTTGGATTCTATGAGTCCTAGATTATTTTTATGTTAATTTCTAAGTTTAGGGTTTCCATATATTGGAAATACAATTTGTCAACTTTTATCTGTATGAGGAACAGGTTTTGGGATTCAGTTTCTCATAGAAAATCATTTTTTACCCCTACTTAGAGCTTAGGAAAGATGCATGATTCTTGACACTCCTCTCAGCCCCTGGGCAGAGTTTTTCTAGTCTTTTATTTATTTTAATGAGTAGGAAGCCCTTTGAGGGTGTTCATTTTATGCAAGATCTCAGTCTCCACTTCCTGCTTCACATGGGACCAAGGCCACATCTCCTATAGCTATGCAGCTGTTACATGGAAATGAAAACACTAGCCCCCACGCCCCTCAATCCCAGCCCAGTTTCAGTGCCTCCCTGCACAGTCTTGCCACCATCTGAAGCTTAGTTCTACAGGTTTATGTTCCCTATTCTCTTCTGATCATGGCAGTTTCCCTTTTTTTTCCTTTGAGCTTAACTCTGTACTTTTAATTTGGGGTAGTGGGAAGGATAAATTTTTTTCACCATCAGTTCTACATTCGCGTAAGTGCAGTTGGTCGTGTTGCCAGACCAGAAAGTTGGCATGTAATATGTGTTTAAATCTAAAGATACTGTTTTCTGATAGAATTTGTAGGTCAGAAGTCATACACTTGCAGCTCTTGGTATAAACCCAACCCACAGATGTATTTTGTTTGGGCTGGACACTTTTGGCCCACACTGTGTTTTTTTTCAAAAACTCTCACTTTAGAAGCCAACTTTTAAAAATCAAGGGACTTCACCTAAGAATACAGATTTTCTAGTTTCTCTTTTAAAATGGAAAGATCTGGCAATAATGGGCGCATCTTCCAGCATTTACAACCCTCTGGAGCTCAGCAGCACCTGCTCCCCATAGTCAGCCATGTTTTCCCAGTTGCCGGAATATCTCTCCCAGTTCACACTGTCCCATCCAGCCCTCTTCACCCACTGACATTACCTGCTTGGCCTCTGCGGATATTCCACTTTGCAAAATGCATCCACCTTTCACACGTTGAGTTGCCCCAGGAGACTGGAAACCCCATGGGGGCCGGAAATGGGCTGGTTGGTTTCCCACTCTAGTCACACCCAGCACAGTGCCTGGCTGGTGGTCAGCCTTCTGTGCTTTTGTATTTTGAATCAATTAATTAAAGCATCGAGGAGCCCTTCTAAAAATAAACAGCCCAACAATCCAAACAATTCTGTGGCAGAAACATTCTCCAAAATATTAGCAGCCCCTGAAGCCCTCAATGTTTAAATCCTGAGAATCATTCACGGCTAAAGTAGTCACAGGCAGAGATGTAGCAAGTGGAAGTTTGTCATTCATTTCCCATATGGTTTTCAACAAGTCTCTTAATTTTCCTCTGCTGCCAACTGTCCTTTGGAGAATGGGCAAAAATACTTCTCTATTCAAGGGACTAACACTAAGACATCCTACATGTCTCAGACAGGCTGTGCTGTAAGTACATGTGACCCAGTATTGTTAGAGCTGGTTTGCAGCCGAGTCAGCATGGGAAAATCTTAAGTGCACCTGGAAGGAGACTGGGGTGTAATTTCCAGAGATGGGTTATTGAATGACAGCTTCCCCCTCAGTCCAATGAGAAATTTAATTTGCCGAGAACTCAACACAGGAAGCATTTGCCGATTAAAAATATGTCTAAACAGATGTTCTGCTTAGCCTGGAAGAAGGATTTTAATGCAACTGTCATTATTGGATTTTGTTGGATTACTACAATCTGGAATCAGAGTCCAAATAGAAGGATGTAATTATTTATTATGGCCAAGAGTCCTGCATTTGAAGAGGAGCCTAGGGGCATCTGAAAGGATTTAACACGCTGGGGGTGGGGTGGGCTGGGGAATGAGGTCCATTTAAATTTTCTGGCTCTGAAAGTGGACCCTGTCCTCTTGAAAAAACAGCGCGGCTGTAACTATTCAATGTTCCATTTCCAGCTGAAGGCACAGCCGTGTAATAAACAGAACCAGGCCTGACACAGCCTTCCCAAGTGAGGAACTGGCAGTTTTCAATTATTCATCTAGTCACTGGAAATCAACACCCTGACAGTCCAGCCAGCCCCATAACCCTCACCCTAAGGCTGGCGGGCAAACTGGCACCTTGCCTGTGGCAATCCTGAAAGACCAAGGAGCAGCCCCTTGGTGAAAGGGCAGGCAGGGGATTTTTCTGAAAGATGGGTTGAAAGCCTTGCTGCATACCTGAACCAACTGGGGAGCTTTTAAATAATTCTGGTGTCCACGCCCTGCCCTGAGATTGTGACTCAGTTCGCCTAGAGTGGAGTCAAGGCATCTGTAGTTTTCAGAGCTCCCCAAGTGATTCAAAAATGCAGGGAAGTTTGAGAACCACTAATACAGCCCAAAGGTTAAGAGCAAGGAGCTTGGGGCCAGGGAGACTTAGGTCTCAAGATAAATGCTGTCATTCACTACCTGTGTGGCCTTGGAAAAGCCACCCTCCCCCTGAGTCCTCCTTCCTGCTGCGTGGCGGTGTTGCAGACATTGAACCAGGTAATGAATGTCAAATGCCTGTGTGGTAAGGCCTCAATGCAAGGATCACTAACAAGGCCTGCATTTGGGGAAAGGCTACAAAGAATGCCTAAACTTAGGTTCAGCGGTTACACCCCAATACACTCACCTAAGTGATGTTCAGGGGTTCAGGTGCTGAGTGGTGCTTTGCACCCAAGTTTGTGGGATCCTTGTTCTCTGGTGCAACCAGATTCCATGACTATTTGCTTGAGCACAAAACCCTCAGGGACTGTCCTTGAAAGCGAAAGGTCCATTCTCTTTTACGAATATGGTTCTGGAAATCAGGCTCTGTCAAAACAGGCACAGCTTCATTCACTGGGCAGTTACACACTCCATTTCATTAATCCCATTATCAGCCCCGAAATGCATGCAGAGCTCTCTCTAGGGGAGGGAGGCTCCTTGGACCAAACAGTCTGCCACGGGACGCTGAGTGAGCATTTCTCCGAGACCGCCCCCCAGGCCTCGCCAAAGCTGGGAGCACAAATCCCCAAGGTCAGGGCTGAGGAGAGCCACATAATGCCAGGAAATAAACCTGCTGCTGAAGCCAGTGGGCCAGCGGGCTTTCCTCTGATCCTTTCTCCTGCTTGGGCGGTCTCTTTCTGGGGTTGGCAGTAGGAGGGCAGGTTGTGATTAAAGGGAAATCTGAGAGGGACACAACTTGTCTTATCTTTAATTCAAATAAAAACAAGAGGCACTGAGGCTGGCTCCTGTCAGTGTACTGGAGGGAGAGCCTGCCCTCAGCTCATCTTTGGGGTCTCCTTCCTCCTTAGCCGAGCCCTGGCTGCTTAAAGACCTGCTTGTCCGCTGCTGTAATCCAGAGTGGAGAGAGTGCCCAGCTGTGACCCTATCCTCTTCACACAAACGAGGGTCATTTGGAGGGGCTGCAGATGATGGATTTTGCCAGCTTTAGGGGTGTGAAGTGGGGGTGTGCTGCCATCAGATGACTGGCGTCTTGGCCTTTAAAAGCCCAAGAAGATCTCTTGTTATGGCGTGGGTACTGTGCACAACCCAGTAAGAGGCAGAATTTTAATGGGCTGCAGCAGCCTCATTCCTTCCTGTCCTCCTTAATTGTGTTTCTGTGCAGCTGTTGAACATCTGTGGAATCCCAGGTCCAGAGGTGGGACAGTGTGCCTTCAATGCCAGATAATATAATTCTTAGACGTGGAGGTGGAGAGGAAGAGAGGAGGAGCTAGATTCACTGAGCACCTCTTAAAGTCCAGACACGTGGCTATGCACTTTGTGTAAATATTATTTCTAGTTCTCTCCGAAACCTCATATGAGGAGTTAGATAAGTTATCCAAGGTCATAGCTATTAAGTGGCTGAGCTGGGATACAAACTCAAGTGTGTCTGACTGTCCAACTTTATTCAATTGGGTCATGTTATACCAACAAACTAGTAAATATTAAAAACCCTGACAATCTTACTCGCTGGTAAGCAGGTAAGATGCAATGAAGGAAGGTGATAGAAAGTCTTTAAATGTGGCCACAGCTCTCATCCCTTGGAGCTCATGTCACTACTCATATTAAGGGCTAGAATCTATTTTCTTCTCCTTGAAGTTGAAGGGCCTTATGGATTGTTTTGACCAATACAATGTGGCAGAAGTAGCATTCTGGGAACTCTGAGTCTAGGCTTAAGTGCACTGAAAACTTCTGCTTTTTCCCTATAGGGAGACAGCTACCATATTGTCAAAAAATCTCAGGTTAGACAACTAACTGGTGAAAATCCATGTGGCAAGACGAGCCATGTGTAGGCGCACTGAGGCACCAAATACGTGCCTAAAGCTTTTGGGACCTCCCAGCCCAGCTCAGCTGCTAGATGAATGCAGTCAAGTGACTGACCCAGTTGACATCAGCTGAAGAACCACCCCATTGATCCCAGCCAACTCACAGAATCATCAAAGAAAACACATTAGTGTTTGAAGTCACTAAGTTTGGGGGTGGTTTTATGCAACAATAAGTCACTTTAATTGGGAAGAAACAATTAGGTGTGGCATCTCCATCACTGCAGTGTGATGGCAAATCCCTCTTTCATCCCCATACCCTATGCTCCATTTTTACCACAAAGTGCTGGTCATCTGTGGCCAAAATGAAGGGCCATTGAGTTTACTAGATGTCTGGAAGACTGAAAACGCATAAATCAAAATACCTTCAAAAAAGCAAAGCAGAAAAATACAGAGATCAAAATATAGTCAGGGCCGAGCACATGGTCCCAACAATTGTTGTGTGACAGAGAAAACAAATGCACGGTGGCCAAGTGGTGGTGTTGGGAAGTGAGAGCTGAAGAATCTGCCTCACTCTGAAAGAGGTCAGATTGATATGAGGGGGATCAGCAAGCCAATAAAAAAATGGGCAAAGGACAGGAAGAGGCGAGTCACATCAGTGCACCCCCAAATCACTGGCAAAGGTCGGAAACGATGCTCAAAGTCATCAGCAGCCACAGAAGCACAAATGAATTAATAATAAGTTATTATTTACATTATTAAGAATACTGATAATACCTAGTGCTAGAGAGGATATGGCAAAAGATGCACACCTGTAAGTTGCTATGGAAATGGAAATGGCTAGACCTTTTGAAACACATTCTAGCAACATCTATTAAACATAAGAAGTGTGTGAAGATCTATGTTCAGCGATGTTTACTGCAGCATTGTTCATGATGGCAAAAACTTGAAGTGAAGTGAGTGTTAATTGATAAGAGAATGGTTGGATAAATTATGGTCCATCCATACCAGCAATATTTTGCAACTGTTCAAAATAATAAATTGAAGTTGTAACAAATGCCCTGGAGGGGTTTCCCATGAAGTGTTGATGAGTGAGGAAAGCATCATGCATAAAAAACATATATTGAGACTGCATTGGGGTATGGGTGGGGACTTGATAATATGGGTAAATGTAGTAACCACATTGTTTTTTCATGTGAAACCTTCATAAGAGTGTATCTCAATAATACCTTAATAAAAAACAACATGTATTGAGTATGATCCCATTTTTTAAAAAATGACAAAGCTTATATCTTTATATATGTTTGTATGTGTTCACATGTATGTTTATGCATATATATGTATATTTCTACATAAGTATATGTGAATGTAGTACATGGAGAAAAATATGGGAAAGTGAATACAAAGTCATTAGCATGCATTACCTGGGAAAGGGTAGAGGGGCAATATATGGAGAAAAGAAGTGAAAAATTACAGAGAAAAGAGAAAAAGACAACACTAAAAAGGATATGATGATATCCTATTTATGCATTTCTATAAAATTATATATATGCATGCATAGGTATAAAATATAAAATAACATTGAAGCAAAAACATAAAATAAAGCAAGTAATGATTTCTATTTCATCCCTACATAAGCATCCCTAAAACAAAGGATTCTGGCATCCAAAAATTATTCCTTTTGCTCTGCATTAATTTTATGGAGAAGAAATGTCATTGCTGGCAGCGAGCCCCGATTCCTGCAGGGAGCAGGCCAGACAGAAGCCCAGCAAAGCTTCTGAACAGGAGAAGCCTTCTCCAAAAGTGAGATCCTGCCAGTGAGATGCCTGCCCATAACCTGCAGGCTGTCATAAGACAGACAAGGCAGTCACGCCTGCATGTTGGTGTGCAGACAGGCAGTGGTGGCAC
Source organism: Smutsia gigantea (assembly GCA_032199065.1). NCBI lineage: Eukaryota > Metazoa > Chordata > Mammalia > Pholidota > Manidae > Smutsia > Smutsia gigantea. The sequence goes on from JAVSCE010008889.1 coordinate 72,635, forward strand.
TTCTAGGAAGGCACCTGCTGATAGGTGGCTCTGCCCACTGACAGCCACACACACACACACACACATACACACACACAACTTTACCTGTTCCTCTCCCAGCACCCAACATGGTCCCCAGTCTACACTCTCCTTTTTTGCAGTGCACCCCAGCCTTATTTTCCTCCTTGCCCTCCAGGCCAACCCCCTCTGTCAGACCCCAAGTTCCCAAAGCCTCATCATCCCTCCCTCCAGCCCTCAGGGGCTTCACTCACAAGCCAAGAGCTAGAGAGAAAAGTCAAGCCCAGACTGCAGAGTTTAAATGAAGAGCATGTTGTCCCCGGGCACCCATATGCCCCTGCTATCCCTTTCCCAGGTGGCCAGCACTCCACCCAGCAAAAGGACACAATGCCCATGCCCTCAGACTTCAGTGCTTTCAGTCCCTTAAGCAGAAAGTAAAAGATACAATAGAGTTTTCCAAAGCCAGGGGGAAATGGGGAGTGATTTCTTATTGGGTATGAAGTCTCCTTGGGGGGCCGAGGAAAATGTTCTGGAACCAGATAGCAGTGACGGCTGCACAACACTGTGAATGTACTTAATGCCACTAACTTGTACATATTACAGTGGGTAAAATGGTGCATTTTATATTATGTGAAATTTACCACAGCTAAAAAAAAGCCTCCAAAGACCTGGTAGGGCCTCACCTTACCCTTTCTAGCTTCCTCGCTGCTGGTATTTGTGGCTGTAGTGTTCGGCCAGCTCTCAGATGGCTGCTCTTCAAGCCCACCTGAAAAAACAAAGACAAGAAACATGAGGACACGTGGCCTTCTCTGCACCGGTACTGAGACGAGGGAGCAAACCTGGTCACTGGGGGTACAGTCAGAATCACCAGCAAGTCAGTAAAGATTTGTTTGAAAAGATGGATTGGGCACCTACCATGTGCCACGCACTGTTCCAGATGCCAGGGCAAAAACGAACCTGCTTTTTTATAACCACTCACATAATTCACAAACTATAAATGTATTACTCTCCTTGATCAATTCAGGGGGCACTTGGAGTCAAATATACGAAGTTAACAGGCAAATCCCAAAGTCATTCCCAAAGTCAGCTCTCTCCCCCCCACCGTCATGAGAAAACCCAGATGCAGACAGGACACTCTCCCTTCTCGAGTGCCCTGGTGTGGAACGCAGGGAGGTGTCATTAGTGCTGCTTCTGAATATGTGATGTGGTCAGTTCCTGTCGCTTTGGCTTCAACAGGCATTCTGGTTTCCTCTTTGGGGCGAGTCTCCTTTTCGAAATTTGTTTACTTTGTAAGTCAGACTCTGCGGACACTGCCTCAGTCAAGGACAGTGATGCTGCTATTCTTTTGCTAGTAGCCATTATCTCGAAGCCAAATTCACATCTGTCCGCACCAGAGGATGGCCAATCACCAAATATTATTAGACCTACTGTGAGCCAGGTGCAGTTCCAGGCACCGGGTATCCATCAATGAGCAAGACAGATGGGCACATACATTTTAAATGGGTGGCTGGACAATAAACAGTTGGTAAGAAAATAAAGGAATACAATCATTGTAGATTCAGAAAGTGCTCTGAAGATCAAATTCAGTATGTGGTAGAGTGTGACTGGAGAGGCTGTGTAGAAAGTGGTCAGAGAAGGTCCTTCCAGGGCGGTGACATTTGGGTTGAGACTTGAAAGACAAGGAGTCAGCCACATGGGGATTTGGGCTAGTGTATTCCCAGCCGGACGTGGGACTGGGAAAGAATATGGATTGGGAATGAGCTTGCCATATGGAGGGGCTGACCCTGGTGGGCAAGGGGGCCGAGGCAGAGAGGGAAGCCAGATCTGCATGGAAGTTAGGAACATAGTTAGCAGCAGAGTTAACAGTAAAGGCAGATGGATTAGACAGGAGGGACTGAGAGGGGCCCCCAAGGACTCCTTTTCAGGGTTGAGCAACTGGGTGGATTGTGACACCAGGGAACAGATTTGAGGATAAGGCCTGTGTCCAGGAGAGGCTATTATACATATGAAACTATATCAAAGCAACTATAGGACAGTCTACTTACACAAAATTATTTATTGCATTTGTTTAGAAATTTGCAGTTTTACAAAAGTTTCCCGTATTCCCATTCACCCTCATCAGAATGCTCTGCAGGAGGAGTGTAACTCTCCATTTTACAGAGGAGAAAACTAAGCCACAAAATGATGAGCCTGGGATACCCAGCCCATAAAAGAAGTTGAGGGCTCAGGACAGTCTCCTGGTCAGAAGGTCTTTCCTGTCCCACAGTTCACAGGTTACCAGCATTGCTCAAGGATGGGTCCCAAACATGGAACTCAATGACCTGGCCTGGAGTAGTCACAGGAGACAACCCTGTGTCCCACATCCCAATTCCTGACATGCAGACCCCGTTTCCCTGGGTGCCAGACATGGGCGGTGGGCCAGGCGTGCACTGATGTTTGTGCATGCCTTCAGCTGCTCGTTCCGCTGCCTTTCGGGCCAGCTCAGGATCCACGCACACACTCCCTGCAGCTGCTGGGCGTTCGCTGCCAGCTCCCAGACCCCTGGGTATCCTTCCCGTTATGACACCACTTCCTCTTGGGCAAAAGGTCAGGGGAAATCCTGATGGAATGAAAATTATTGGCTAGTGGAGGAATGTGCCATGTGTGGAGTGAAGGAGAGCCTGAAACCACAGCTCTGGGACTAGCTTAGCCTTCACTTTGCTGTGTAACTGTGGGGAGGACCTTGGGTGTTAGTATTTTTCATCTGTCAAATGGGCTATTGCAAAGACCAAATGAGGTAACGAGTTTGTTTAGGCACTTGCTCATGCAACAGATATTTACCCAACACCTGCTACATGCCAGATGCTGTTTCTGCTGCTCCGGATATGACACTGAACAAATTCTACCCTGACCTCACGGAAATTATATTCTGATGGAGGCTGGGGAAGAAACAGTAAACAAAGGGGTGTAACTATGTAAGTTGGCTATGGATAAGCACGACCAAGAAAATAAATAAGGGTGAGGGGACAGTAATGCTAGGGTTAGGGGCATGGGGTGATCTGGGGAGAAGCATTCTGAACTGAAGCAACAGCAGATGCAAGGGCCCTGGGATGGGATTGCACTTGGCAGTAAGGAGGCAGGTATGCCTGGAATGGAATAAGTGAGGGAGAGAAGAGTAGACAATGAGGCCAGAGGGCAGTGGAGGCTCTGCAGAGTTAGCTCCTGCGGAGCCCTGCAGGCCATTTTCGGGATCTGGCTTTTATTCTGAGAGGTCTAGATGGGAACCAGAGGACATGAAAGGACTCTGTAACTGCATCAGCTTTGAATATAACCAGTGTTGTTAGTAGTGGACAGAAGGGGGACACAGGAGCTGGGAAATGAAAGGAGATTCCCTGTAGCACTAGCCCAGCATAGAGGGTTGGTAAGTTTAGACCGGTTTGGCTTCTGCAAAATGAAGAGAGGTGGGAGACCAAAAAAAAAAAAAGAGGACCTGTAAGGATACCTGGGCACAGCCCTGGTTCAAGGTTAACTGGCCACTGTGGTTGAGGAAGCAAAGGCCACGAGAGATTGACATTCAGCTCTGCAGCAGGCAAAGGAAGGTAGGTGTGGGTAAAGTTACAATATTTCCAGACTCTCTCTCCTGGCCTTCGCTCATTTCCATATCATAGGTGTTTATAGGCTTGGAAGGAAGCTGTTCGCTCCTCCCCTCTGTTGTGTAATTGGCCTGGCGCCTGTCAGTCGCCAGGGCTCCACCTGAGGAGTTCCTCCCAGAAGGGGCGGGGGTAGGGGTGAGCACTGCGCAGACAAGGAGAACCGGGAGAGCGGAGTGGCGGCTAAGGCAGAGAATGAAGCCAGGCTTCTGTGAGCAAATAAATGGGTCTCTCCCACTTGATCTTTTCCCTTGACTGAGTTTAGCTCCACAGGTTTCACTGGTTTATTCACCTTGGGCTGGAAACAGCTTCCCCCGGAGCTACAGTAGGGGTTGAGGACTTCTGATTCCTGTGGCCTCTGGTACTTGGGGTTATAATAGGAGCAAAGGCTCTGGAGTTGGAGGGAAACTGGGTGCCCCCTAGTCGATGGAGGGCGTAAAAGAATCAGTGTTTACTAAGTGCCAATTATGGTGCTGACCATGTGCTAAGAACAGTGTTAAATGCTCTTCTTGTCTCGTGTGTTGCAATTCTAGCCTCATAAAGACACAATAAAAGAGGGGCATAGACATCTACAGATGAGGAAGTAAGTGGCCAAGAAGTGAAGGGTCTTACTGGTCTTGGGGGTTCAGAGATGGTTAGTAAGGACAGCTGGAGGTAGGTCCTGTCTGAACCCCCAAACCTGTGCTCCTTCCCCACAGCCTCAGACCCAGAGAACAAAAGGGCTCCCTGGGAGAGGCTGGTTATCCCAAAGGACCTAGGGCGCTGTCCAGGAGGTCTGGGAGAGCTTGGGGTCATGGGCAATCAAGAACACAAATCCCTCCTCTGTTGGCCTTACCAGCAAGAGACTAGAGGCTCTGTCAGAAGGGCAGCAAAGCTCATGCTTCCAGGAGAGTCAGGACTGGGATCTGCCTGGAGTTAATATGGTTTGGCCGCACCCTGATGAAAACCTTTGTGAGGCTCCCCACTGCCCATGGGATGGCTTCTGACTCCTAACAGGACCAATGAAGCCCTGTGATATGGCCCGCCGGGCTTGCCACCTGGTTGGTCCCTCGGGGCTTCCCGCTACCTCTCCCACTCCCACTCTGCAGCCAGCCACCCTAAGCTACTTACAGCACCTTGGATTTCTATTCTCCTCTTACTGATTGATGCACTTTCCTCAGCCATGCCCACCTCTTCACCCGGCCAAATCCTACTGGTCCTTCAAGTACCAGCTTGGACTCTACTTCCACTGGGCAGCTGCGCCATTACTCCTCTGGGGTTAGAAGCCCCTGCTCTGTGCTCACACAGCCAACGGGGCCTATTCACATACATCCCCACAAGGTATTGGGATGTCTTGTTTACTCAGATGATCCCCTCAGCCTAGTTTTAGTTTTTAGCATCTTGAAGAAAGGGACCTGCCTTGTCCAACAATGAACACCCAGCCCTGCACCTGGCACATAACAGACAATAAAATGTGTCTCGCCAATGGGTTTCAGCCCTGGGCAAGTTCACTCTTGATTCAGTGAGACCAGAACGTTCTTGGGGTGAAAGGGTTTATACCCAGCTTTATTCTCAGGGTGGCAGGTCAAAAGCTAGAATCCCTTCTACCTCAGGGCAAGTCTGCATGCAGCAAGCAGGTCTCTGCCTCTGGGCCTCTCTGCCCCCGCAGCCGTCTCAGTCTCTGTTCTAGGTGCTGCCACCACTCCCGCCTCTGCTCTTCTGTAGCCATGCAGCCCAGGGCACTCGTTGGAGCTCTTTATATAGAGTCAATAATAATGTATTGCCCACACCTGTGCAGTGGGTGAGCCAACTAGGATCAGGTGAGAATCCTGGCCATAGGAACTTGCATTTTCTCTACAGATGGATAGATGAATGGGTGGATGGATGGATAGATGAATGAATCAGACAGTGCTTAAAAAGAGAACTTAATTATTTCTAATTCAGCCTAACTGATGGAAAAATTTGTCCTTATTGGCTTTTATTCTTTAAACAAGGGCTCTCAAACCTGGCTGCACTTTTGGATCACCTGGGAAACATTTTAGAAAAATATTGATGCCTGGGTCAGCCCCTCAGAGGGTCTTATTTAATTGCTCTGGGCATAGCGTGGGACTTGGGATTTTTTTAAAGCTCCTCAGGTTTATTCTAGGGCACAGCCAGCCAAGGTTGAGATTCACTACCCAGAGAACCCTGTAAGAGGAAGCCTCATCTCATATTCCGTTACAACCAACCTCTCTCACGTGGGCCTGGAGACAGACATCAAACACTGAATAAGTCTCTTCTCACGTTTAAGTCGATGGGAAGTACTGCTCTGTTTCAGTAAAAGCAAGAAAACGAGTAAGACAGGTATGCTGGCTGTACTTACTGCATAGGTGCCAAAGAACAAGACGGTGAGAAGTAGAGCCTGGCACAAAGATTGGAGGCAAGTGGGGAGGCAACATTTTGGGTGTGGGGATATATTTTTCCTTGGGTGTAACTGCAAGATGGTAAATATTTGAGGAAAAAAAACACATACGTGCCCATATTTGATCTTTGGTTAATTACCTCTTCAGTGGAAAAATATGCAAAGACCTTGTAGATTTCATTAGTCACAGGGGTTTATTCAAATGTCTCCTTTGCATAAGAAACCCAGGCTTACAGCTGGTCTCTGGGAAAGAATGCCCTCCAAGCCTTGAAAAGAGAGCTCCGGGCCTGTTCACGCTCTCCCTGAAACACAGCAGAGGTCAGTGGCCCATGATGCATGGGGCCATGCTGAAATGTTTCTATCCAGCATTTGCAATTCAATCCCACAGTTTCCTTTATGGAACAATTCACTAAATTCAGAGTTGTTCTTTTTTCTAATTCACCATATAATTCACCTCCCAAGTTCAATTAAGAAGCAATCTGTTAGCAACTTTGGGAGCAAGCTGCTTTTCTTTGGGAAAGCCCAATTTTCTTCCGCTCCTAACAAAAAGTGGCTTAATTATATGCATCATATGAGACATTGATGTATACACAATGCCCCTCCACCATAATTAATGAAATATTAACTATGTACATCCGAAGACATCTAAGCAGAAAGGGATAGGCTTTTCCAAAGTCCAGGAGGACCATCTTGTTCCATAGATCAAAATTGCTCATTTGAATATATGCTCATTCAGAGGGACTGTTAATTAATATTCATTAATATGGTAATTAATAAATAAAACTTTATATTAATTCTTGCTTCCATCCTTCATTCTTAATCCTTGGTTTTCTTAAACACAAGAATATAATTTTTAAAGTTCTGATTATTTGCAGGTACTACACACCTGTTACCTATTTTATCCTCAAACCAACCCTCTGAAGTGGATATCATTCCCATTTTATGTATGGAGTTAACTGAGGCTTAGTGCAGTTATCACTGGGGACACTCAGCCATTGGGTGGAGAGGCTGAGATTCTCTCCAGATCAGTTTGGTGTCAAATCCTTTAATATCCACCACATGCTAAAAACCCCTGCCAGGACAAGCTTCACTCTCATGTTTATTGACTTTTTAATACATGTGTTTATAGCTCTGACCCATCAGTGGTAATGAAACTGTTTTCTTTACTCTTCAGAAAAATAAAAAAAGATTCATCACAAGATCCTAAAATCACTTTATTACTAATCTGTTCAATAAATATTGGTTGAGTGCCTGCTTTAGGCAACACTGCTGGGTTCCTGAAGACAGGACAGGGAGGGCCTACCTTCATGGTGTCTTCACTACTCTAGTGGAGAGGATATAAACCAACAGTAAACAATGAGATCATTCCACGGAGGGAGTAAGTACTTTGGAGAAATTAAAACAGTTTTATGGAAGAGCAACAAGGGACGGGAGCCCAGGGACAGTGTCTCTGAGTAGATGACATCTGAGCCAAGGCCCAAACTGATGAAAGGAGGATATCCATCTGGATGGAATCTTGGGAGAATATTCTAGGGAAAAAAAAAGTTCTTGGGGAGCTAAATAAGAGTCCAGTGTGGCTGGACTAAGTGTGAGCACCATAGGAGCTGATGCCTGAGGGACACAGGGCCAGCTCAGGCAGGGATTTTGAATCTTATCCTCACAACCATGTCAGAAGCAGTCTTAATTTGCCATGGCCTTTGGTCATATGTAATATGTGCAGCAATTCCATGAATAAGTAATATTCCTTTTTTAAAGAAAAGAAAACAAAGGCTCATGAATCCATAGTCCAAGGTCACCCAGCTGTAAATGACTGAACTTGCCTTCCAAGGTGGGCCCATCTGGCTCCAGAATCCATCCTTGTAACTCCTGCCCTCTATCCCATACCTGTACAGGTGTGACCTGAGCAAGCATTCCAGGCAAGGATGGTGGGTGAAACATCTGCACACCTCTGTTGGAAAACTACCTGCAAGAAACACCTGCTCAGCAAGGAAAAAAAAAGGCCAAGCCCATTAACAGGCTGATTGAGGAATGAACTAGGGGACTACTACAGCTGGCAATCAATGTGTGATCCTAAGCAATTTAGTGCCAAGTAAATTGTATGTCTATGCCAAATTTCAAATGCTACAGAAGGGAAAGGGAAAATGAGTTAAAAGACAGTGCCAATTTTTGTTAATGAAATGATTTAATACTGGCAAGTGTATAACAAAATGGGAATTTTTATACACTGCTGGTGGAGAAGGAATATAAATTGGTAACATTTTATGAGGTAATTTAGCAAGAAGTATCAAAGTCTTTTAAAAAGGCAGTAATATGACTTTGACCCAATAATATGACTTCTAGATATTGGTACTAAGGAATTGATGGGTAATGAAGACAAAGGATGTTCACCTCAACATTTTTTATAGTAAGGAAAGACTAAAACAACAATACTCCCATTCATAAAATGAATTACAATATAACAAAATACTATTTATTTTATTGAGTAACCTCTCAAACTGTTTTAGGAGTTTACTAAATGAGAAAAATGTTCATATTGTAAGTCAAAAAACAGATTTGGAAATAGTACCTAGTATGATTTCAGTAGAATCGAGTGTGATTCCATTTTCTTTAAAAAAGCATATAAAAGAAACATGGAAAAAACACTGGGTGCAAAACACCCTAATGCCCACTGTGATGATCTCTGGTAGGTGATTTTTGGATGGACTTTATTTTCTTATAGACTTTTTGTGATATCCAAATTTTGTTCAACATATCACTTTTATAATCAGGAAATGAAAGGATTTTATTATTTATTTTTAAAGGATTTTGAAAAAGAAGCACTGGATTACAGTACACACTTCACCTAAAAACATGGGCTGTGCACCTTGTAGTGTATGCATACACACACACACACACACACACACACAGACAGTAGCCTGGAAAACCTTTTTCTGATGGGAAAGAAACACAGTTGTGTTTATGCAGATGGAAAGTTGTGGTCCAATTTTTTTTCTGCTTTTCTGCTCTGACCATGCAAAGAGAAAATAATGAATCCAAAATAATGGCAAGCAGAAGAGGGGAAAACTCAAAAGGGCCTGCTAGGACCTGCTCTCCAGCAGGATTGGGTGGGCTTCCCTGAGATCAGCCCGCCCGTCTCCACTCTGTTAGCCAGTGTCTTGGCCCTGGGTTATGTGGCCTCAGAGTTTGCTGCTCCCCCAGGCAGAAGCTCAAAGGAGGCTTCTTATTCCTGCAAATCTGAGCCCTCTCTTCCCAGAGCCTTCGGCCAGATGTTCACCCACCCTGAATAGACTGCTTCTGCATTTTTCCTGGTCCCTGATTGTTGGTGGTGCTACACCAGACCTCTGGCTTAGGTGTGCTCTTGCAGTCGTACCTGTGGCTCACCTGGCTTCCAACCTCCCATGCCTTATAACCTCTGAGCCCTGGACTCCAAGTATTCTTGTACACCTGGTGTACATCATTAATATCCAGGCTGGCCTTGGCTTCAAAGGCTGTGTGTGTCCAACATTCATCACTGCATAAAAACTATCCCTCTAAACAGGGTGGCTTAAAATAACAGCCATTTTATGCTTGCTTCTGATTCTGTGGGCCAGGATTTGGGGCAAGGAACTAAGCAGGCTGGCTTGTCTGCTCCACTATGCTGGGATGGCTCAAATGGCTCACGTGAAGCCATGTGTCTGGGGCTCCAGTTCTTTTCACGTGGCTCTCTTGTGCTTCCTCATAACAGGATGGCCCAGGGTTTCCCAGAGGCAATATTCCAAAAGAATGACCCTCAGTGTGCCAGTATTTTTTAAGCTTCTGCTGATATCATGCCTTCTAGCATCCTATTGGCCAGAGTGAGTCACACACTCAGGTCAGAGTCACTGCGGGAGAAGACTGTACAAGGGAGTGACTGTGCCAGGTGAGGTCTGTCAGGGACCACAAAGGCAACATTCTCCCACCTGCCTGGACTCTGCATGCCTATGGTGCAGGCAAGTCAAGTGTTTTGCAATATAGACCTAATGTGTATGCTCCAGAGTCAGTCTGCTCAGGGTTAAACCTTTACTTTGCCACTTAACTAGTGTGTGATCTTAAACAAGTCCATTAACCTTTCTGTTTCACTTTCTTCTTCCATACAATGGGGATAAGAGTATACATCTCATACAGTTGCTATGAAAACTTAGAGAGATAATACAAGGCAGAGAATGATGCCCAGCCCATAATCAATACTCACTGAATTAGCTAATGGTATATTATTAATATCCCTATTGACTCTAAAGCTGCAGACGTCTGCAGGAGGCAAGTGGGATGAAACAATAAGCCACTGAGACAAAACATTTTATGACTGAAGTGTCACAAGACAAGGAAAAAGTTGAAGTTCTCCTTGGAGCAGACCTCACAAAACGAGGTTTCGGCTGAGAATCCATCGGTAATCAGAGAGTCAGTGAAAAGCAGGCCTCCCACCATAGCCAGGCAGGGCCTCTCATTACACCTTGCTCTGCCCGGTGCCTTCCCATGCAATTTGTGATGTGAAACACCTACAAAGAAATTAACTAAAGATGTACTTTAAGCAGAGACAGGGGTGACCAGGATATGTGCGTCATCTTTATCCCTGGGAGGGTGGAGCCGATTGGCCAAGATAAGTCACCACCCCCCACTGGGTGTGGGTCCCAAACTGTAGCCTAGAGATCCGCAGGAAGCCAGTGTTGCTAACGGGGGACTGTGCGTGCCAAGGCCTGTGCTTGCTGTCCTATGTGCAGGTTTTCATTTAATTCTCAGCACAGTGCCATGAGGGAGGGACTAGCATAGCTTTAGTTACCAATGAGAGAACTGTGGCTTGTACAGCTTTAAAGAACTCACGCACAGTCACACAGCTAGTAAGAGGCCAAACCCAGATGCTGTCTGGGGCCCATCTGACTCCCCTGATGGTCTCTATAACACAGGGCTGGGGACGCCAACCTTAACAACCAAAAGCAAATGTCCCAATAGATGGGGTCCAGATAATCCCAGCCTTTTGTCCTCTGGCAGCTAGACAAGAAAGGGCTGTGCTCACTGGGCAATCTCTCCGAGTGCACATCTTAGGGCTGGTTCAGCAGTCTCAGGGAGCCATGCCTGCATTCTTGGGGGGCGAGTGCCCAGGGACAGGGGCAGAGCCTCCAAGGAAGAGGAGAGAAGAGGAAGGAGAAGGCAGATGATGAATGGGAGCCTGAGCCCTGGGGGAACCCGTCTGGCAAAGCACTCTGCCCCTCCCCGGGGAAAGCCGCCCCAGCAGGGGTTCCCCTGGACACACACACTGAGAGAGCTCTCAGCTCCCAGACCCGAGATGGGATCAGATGTCCTTGAAGACTGGGCAGGAATATTTCTATTCCTCAGGAATAGAAAGTGGACTCTTCCAGGAATAAAGGAGGATCCCTTCAGTCAGGGATAGACTCAGAAACACAGGATTCCCTCAGAGCCATTCAAGGTGCGCGTCTCTGGCCAGGGCTCATGACCTGCCTCGAATCATGGCAGTTGTACAACGGGCAGGGCAGACCCCGCTGTAAACCGGCACTGCCCCAGTCAGGGGAGCCACGACGCATACAGAAGAATGAGAGCCATCTGGTGAATGCAGGGCCAGGAGGGCTTCCTGGGAGTGGCACTGAAGGGCAAGAAGGGTTTCAACTAGTGCAGATGGTGGGAGGGAGTCAGGCAGGCCAGTACACAGAAGGGAAATGACTTGCCCAGCTTGGTAGATCAAATTTTTTGACCTGAATGATCTTTGGCAAGAGGCCTAATTTCTCTTAGTTTCTTTATCCATAAAAATGGCATAATAGAATCTAATTTTTCAGGTGGTGACCAGCACCTAATGCAGTGTTTGACACATTATAGGGACCCCAAAGCCTTACTGATGATTATTCTTCAGGTCAGCTTGGAAGGCGGCCTCTTGAATCTCAGTGACCATACTGTGGCCTAAGCTCTGGCCAGGACCACGCTGTACCAGCCTTCCGTCTCCCCCACGTGGAGCTCTCCCCAGACCCCAGCCTCTCCCATTTCAGGACAGGCCTGAATTGGCCTGACGGAATGACAGCTTGTCTCTGCCCTACCCCGTGGCCAAACCTTATATATAGGGTTCTTCTGCATGCACCCCAGTCTCATGTAGAAGGGAAGGGAGTGGGGAGAAGACAGGAAAGAAGGAAGTAGCTGCTCTTTCCCTCATAGCAACGACTGTCACCTGAACTTCTGCCATTTGGCCCTTTTTGGTTCTGCAAAGCGATAGAGGGGGATCACTGGTCCTCAGTGGCCTTTGGGGGATTCTTTGGAGACTATCCTGCACACAGATTTCCAGAAGCTTCTGAAAAGGTGTGCCTCTTAAGCAGGGAGTGGTCAGGTGTGGCAGTGGTGAGGCACAAGAGAGCGCACAGCAGGCGGAAGGAAATTCAGACCCACAGTGTTTACAGCTGATGTGAGGCAGGAAGGAAGCAACAGGGACCCCGGAGCACAATGGGACACCAGTTAAATTTTTTCCTGAGATGCTGACTGCCAAAATTTGGAAACGCAAGCTCCATCTTCTTCACTGATATGTCCCCAGGCCTAGGACAGTACCTGGCGTATAGAAGGTGGCTGCTGATGGGAAGGAGGGCTAGGGAAAGGGAGGCTGCAGAATGTAAGGCCAGTGGACACTGAGGTCGGTCTCCAGGCAAGTGATGATGTCCCGAACTGTGGATGGCGAGGAGGGTGCCCAGGGGAGCTACTGAGGTGGTGGATGATCACCGCTCAGTACCCAGCTGCAACTGACAAGGGTGATGGAGGGGAGGCCTTAGTCAGCTCCGAGACATGACAAAGGCATTCATGATCCCAGGGTACATGTGGAAATAAGCCAAGAGAAAAGAACATTCTGGAGGACCCATCCAGAAGAGTCAACATAAGAGACTTGGGATAAGTCCTTTATCAGGAAATGTACACAATAGGAGAATTACACATTTTTATTGCAACTTATTAAAATAGTAGCAAGTGATAAAGAGACATTCCATGTTCTTGGATGGACTGTGTAAATACTATAAATGTGTCCGCTTCCTCAAATGAAGTTACGGGTTTAATGCAATCATGATCCAAACTCTTAAGAGTTTGTTGGCGTCCTCTCAGATTTTAGCAGAAAAGTGATCTTCAAACTTATCAGAAGAATAAACAAGTGATACTATTCAAGAAATTTCTCAAAAATGAAGAGCAAGGGCAATAAGGAAGGATGTACCCCGCCAAATATAAAATCATATAAGCAAACATGAGAAGACACACAGATGAAAGGGACATAAATGTTAACACGACACATAAAAACACACACTGTGTGACAATGGAGACATTACCAAACCACTTGAAAAAATTATGAATTAGATGGTGTTGAGATTATTATTGAGAAATTAGGGGGAGGGGCGTCAACCCTACCCAAAATAAAACTGAAATGGATTGAAAAAGTTAAGTATAAACAAATAAACCACAGAATAAGTATGTTATTTCCCAAAGCTGTAGTAGGGATAATTTTATGTTTATAAGTATAAGAGAGAGAAAAATTGGTTTGGCATATTTAGCTTCAAAAACTTAAAAACTTTTGTACATCAGAAAGACTAATCCCTTAACGTGAAAACGAATCACTCATACTAGGGAAAATATCTCCACTGAAGATAATAAATGGTTCATATCAATGTTATATAAATAGCTCATGCAAATCAGTGAGGAAAACTTTGTATCCATTAGACAATTGGATAAAGGAAATTGGTGAACATGTCATAGAAGAAAAATCTAATTTGTGGGTAATTGTGTAGAAGTTTACCCTTAAGAAATGAAAATAAAAGCAAAAATAAGGTACCATTTTCCAGCTATAAGTAGTAAAATAAAGAGATTCATGGTAACAATCAGGCTGAGTCTGGTGGAAGTGGACTTTTCACTTTGTGAAGTCATTTATTCAGCAAGTTTGATGTCCATCTAAAATGTGTCCATCACAGGACTAGGCTCTGCGGGTGCACAGACGAATGTTAACTCACAAAGCTCAGACAGAGCTCACAGTCCAGTCCAAGAGAAAGAGGGAGAAATCTGGGCACTCCCAGAGAAGGGGTGGCTTAGCTGGAGGGACAGGCAGAGGGCGAGGAGCAGAGACTTCCAGGGCACTGAGGTGGGGAGGTGGGGAGGAGGCCAGCCAGCAGAGAGGCCCAAGTCTGCAGCCCAAGTCCCGCCCGAATCGGTTCCCAACATGCCTTTCCAGCTTCTCTCCCGCTCACCCGCCTACCAACCACTCCTAACTGCCCAGCTCCCACCTCCATGGCCTGTTCAGGCTCTGCCTTCCACCTGCAATGTCCTCCCCAGGCAACCCTAATCAAAACCCTTAAGTCCCAGTCCAGCCTCTCCCATGAAGCCACCCACTCTGGGCTTCCTTTACATCTCCCACGTGGCTATTTACTCATTTTTATATTTGTTTCTTTATGTGTTTTTGTATTTGGTGGGGTTCCTCCTTCTTTATTGCCCTTGCTCTTCATTTTGGGGAAATTTCTTGAATAGCCTCACTTGTTTGTGCTTCTGATAAATTTGAGGACCACTTTTCTGCAAAAATCTGAGAGGACACCAATGCAGTCTTAGAGTTCGGATCATGACTGCATTAGACCCATAAGTTCATGTGGGGCACCTCTCTGTGCCAGGCACTGTAGCAGGTGCCAGGGATAGACAAACAGATCAGACAAAGTTCCTTCTCTCAAGGAGCCCCTGGCACTGATCATACCATGCCAGTAGTATGATTATTTGTAAGTCAAGTCTGTTGTCCTTACAAGACACTTAATTCCTTGAGGACTGAGACAACATCCTGTATATTTGTTTCCACAGTGCGGTGTTCACAGCAGATGCTTAACAAACATATCCATTTGAATTGGACTGAACTGGGCTGACTAATGCTTGCATACATTATGTCAACTAACTGTCACTGATCCGTGTGGGGTAAGAGACTGTTATTGTTATCCCTATTTTACAGATGAGGGAACTGAAGCTCTATACTGTAAATCACTTGATCTGTGGTCAACAACTGGTATGTAGCAGAGCTGGAGGGTTAAACCCCCCAGCCCTTGCTCTTCGCCTCATTGCCCTGTCCCTTAGTGTCGGATGGGAGCAGATAAGGAAGAGAAAACTCTAGATGAGAAAAGGATGAGGAGTAAGACTTTCTCTGTTCTTCAGAAGAGGCACATGTTTGGCCTCATAGAACATCTTTGATGGATTTTATCACATGGCCTTTTACAAATACCAAATGACTGATTAAGATTTATAAATGTCTCAAAGGGCAAGCCCCAGGAATTGGGTCACAGAAAGAGTAGCAAGGAATTCAGGAAATCAGAGGAAGGAAGACCAATTCAAACCCTCTCCAGGGACCTGGAGGACAGAAGCAGAAAGAGGATCACAGAGCTCCATGGCCTGTCTTTAACCTTATGGGACAGAAGTCAGCTCAATTTAAGGAGAAATGCAGAACAATGGCTTCACCTTTAAGAGATAGTACAGGTAAATAGAGAATAAAGTGACTAGTGTTTTCTGGGTGATGCTATACATAAGTTAAGCATAAGGGCCCCTTTGTTTCAGAGAGGTTGGCACCTATTAAGGTCCTATCCAACTGAGTCACTGGGCCGGAAGAACCTGTTCAGAACCAATGCATGTCCTGGACCGTAAAACGCCCCCTGCAAAACACAAAGTGTGCCCTGCATGCCTTTTTTTGTATTTTTCTCCCAGTGCCATCCAGAGCCCAGGACATGGCATACAGTACTGCAAGGAAGTGACAGAGACTGGAAGTTCAAGGAAAAGAAGAAAAGGGACTCCAGCAGAAGGATCTTTTGGACTACCAGGCAAGAGATGAAGCTCTAGGACCCTCCTCCCTTGATGGAGAGGAGAGAAGTGGCCCTGGCCAGCATCATGGGACCAGAAGTTGGATCCAAGGATGGTGTCCCTTATCCACTGGCCCCATATGTAAACTCAGATGCCTAGAGTTGGGGTAGGAGGAGGCGCAGACAAGCAAAACATCAGCATGAAAGAGGTGGGGTGTGAAAGATAAACAGGGAGCAGTGGGGTCTGTGGCAAACCACAGAGCACCTGCTCTTCCACAGTTCAACCCCTTGTCAGGCAACTCCATTGAGTGCTGCCATGTGGGACTGCTGGATCAGATGGCCAGATCTTCCAACTTTTCAAGAGAAGCCAGAGTTTTGGACTTTTATGAGAAATATGATTTTTAAATGTTGGCAATAAATTAAAAAAAATTAAGTGCTACGTAACAAACACATCTGCAGACCAGATTTGGCTTGCGGGCTGACCACTTAGGCTGCAAAGTCAATAGGAAAGTCATGCCCCTAGAGGGTCCAATGTCAGAGAAGGCAAGAATCCCTCGGGCAATGGCAGCCCCAGTGCAGGGATGTGGCAGGGTAAGGAAGAACCTGGGAAGCAGGACACAAGGAGCTGGTGGAGTGGGATGTGAGCTGGATAAAGTTCAAAGGCTCAGTGCCAAGGTCAGTTGGGGCTTTTTCCTCACTGTTTGTGGGCAAACAGGCTGGTGAAAGGATACCAAAGAGAAATAAGATGGCCAGAGTGCAGGACAAGATCCCACTGGCAACTCCACCACCATCATCTTCTTTCTCTGGGTCTCCTTGGAAACCACAGAAATAATGACCTGCAGACCTCACTAAACAGCCGCAGGAAAAATGTGACTTTATCTGGCCATCTGCACATGGGCCACAGGTTAGCGTGATCTGGGGTCAGGGAGTGTCATCCCAAACTCACACCAGCAGGGCTGCGGGCCGCCCATCAGTCTGTGTCTCCGGCGGTCTGGGTCCAGCCCACTTGTCACTGGTGCTCAGCGTCTCCAGCCCTCATGCGCTCCGCTGTGGGAGGCAGTCTCAGCTTTCTTAACCTTCTCTCTTTGGCCCTCAGTTGTTCTCCAAGGAAGGACAAAGGGAGGCCCCAGCCACAGTTCTGCCAACACCTATGAGAGCCCATGGGAGGGTCTCTGGAAGGTCTCAGGTCAGATGCAATTTGAGCAGACTGCTCTCAAGTTCCACAAGGCATCACATGGAGGAACCAAGGACCCTGGTCATCTCATCAGCTGCGCAAGCAGCAGGACCCACACATTTAGACCCCGCACGTTCACGGATTGTCTTTGACAAAAAGGCTGAGAGCCTCATTCTTAGCTCTCAGGAAGCTTAGAGCCCAACAGTCCATTGTACAGATAAGAAAGCGGAGGTCCCCTGAGGTAAGTGATATGGCCAAAGTCTGCCAGGCAGTAAATAACTCTGAAGGGCTGTGGCACTGGTTTTGTCCAGGAACAATTTAGTTCACTCTCAGGCCCAGTAAAAAAATACTTAAGTAGTACATGCATTTGCAACAATGGGTCAGTTTCCAGGTGTAACAAAATGCACATATCTAAAGGCGGCTAAGAAATACAAAAGCAAAGTACATACCTTTAAGAAAACTAAAAATACTAAGTTCAGAAGTTTTAGGGGGTAACTACTTACTGAAGAGAAGCATCCTTTACTTTGACAAAAAGGATTCACCCCAAGGGTCTCTTAGTCAGGGTGGGGACTATTATTGTTGGCTAAGCCCCTGACATGAGAACAGTTGATTGGAGGGCTGCATAAATAAAAAGCCTTTGATTATGGTTTATTTCATTTCATTCTGCTTCAGAAATCAACTACTATTTAAATTAAGAACAGGAAACATAGAATTTTGCTCAATAAATACAAAAAAAAAAAACACAGTTCAAGAATGAAAATAGCATCAGATTAAGAAGAACCAGAGAATGAGGCTCAGGGAAGTGAGCGACGACCCATTTTCCTGTTCCCAAAACTGAGAGGTAAAGTTTGGACTGTTGTCACATACAAGTAGTTAGCTGCCAGCTCGCATGAGTCTGCGTCCCCAAATTCCATGTACTGATGGCTGATGGGAACTCATGAAGTACTCTCCCATGAAAATAAGTGTCAAAGTGGGTGTGAGGTTACTAGGCTTGGCCACGAGACCAAATTAACCCCAAAGGCAGCGGCCTCTATATTCACCCCAAGGGGGACAGTCTGCTTACCCGCCACGTTTGCAAACCAGAGGCTACTCCATCACTGATGCATCTCTCTTGAGTCACAGACACAGACCTGCTGCCTGCTTCCATGATCACTTTCTTTCCTCCTCCACCCCGGGGCTCTGTTGTCAGCCCTCTGATCGGCTCACTTTATACTTTCTCCCTTAGAGATTTCTTCCACCCCTTAAGACTTCCACAGGAACCCGACAGAGTCCCAGGTTCCATCCCTTCAGGCTGTCCTACTTCTCCTGCAGTCCCAAAGCATGACCATAATCGTTTCCATATTAAAACTCCATCACCTTAAAGGCAGGAGAAGAAGTGGATACTGTAGTCCTTCAGTGGGGGCCACTCGGTTGGGGGGTCATGATGTGAACTTGTGCATGGCACCACAACGGGTCAGGAGCAGGAAGGGGCAAAAGCAGAAATGAGACCCTGTGTGGCCCCTGAGGACAGAAGCCAACTCTGTTCCTTTCTCTCCAATTTCTGATCCAGTCCCAAGAGGCTGCTCTAACCCTGCTTCTGCCTGTAGGTGGCCATGAGAACATTATCTTCAAATAAACTCTTGAGCTATCTTAAGTAGGATGCTATATGTTGAAACTGAAAGAACCTTGCTTAGTCAGGTACTAAAACTCTTTGTCCTCGTTTCTCAAGAAAATCTCCCAATTTTGACTCAGGCTCCCAGATTCATGGCCCATGAGGGGCTAGGATGGTCATCCCCTGGATAGTCACTACCTCTCCCCAGCCCAGCTTTGTTCCCCACTGTGG
The DNA here is from genome assembly GCA_032199065.1 of Smutsia gigantea. Lineage (NCBI taxonomy): Eukaryota > Metazoa > Chordata > Mammalia > Pholidota > Manidae > Smutsia > Smutsia gigantea. Next base: position 91,437 of record JAVSCE010008889.1, read on the forward strand.
CTCCAACTGGACTCCCAGCCCAGTTTCTCCAAATTCTGACAAATGTAGTCACAATAAAAAATCAACCCGAAGGTGAATTTACTTTTTCCAACACTTCAAGTTCACAATGAACTCTGGCTTCAAGCCAAGGTATAAGTCAGCCTCTGAATGAGGCCCCAGGGAAAGAGATGATAGAATCCTTATGTTACATTCCTTTTTCCTTACCAGAGAGCAGATGTGCACTTTATCAGATGCCTCTTTTATCATCTCAAATCATCTTACTAAACCGAAAACTTTATGGGTGGAATAACTGCCTGGCCTTGCCTGGTTCCTGGCCCGCCACCCTCCGTTCCCCCTGCTGACGGCTGCAGCGGGCCCAGCCCACCCCAACACTGCTTGTCATGAGGATTTGGCGAGTTTGGGCGGAGCACCTGAGGGTCTCGGCAGCACATCACCTTTGGCCCTGACTCCGATCTGGGTGCTCCTGCTTAACTTCTGACCCAGCCCCGGGTATCTTATTCTGTCGGGCCAAGTCCACCTTGCTGTCCTCCCTAATGCCCACTTCGAAGAACCAGGGGTCTTCGCCTTGTTCTCCAAAGCTTCCACAAAATTGGCATTTCCTATGAGCTCTACTAAAGGCCTCTCTGATGCTGTTTGCCTGGGTCTTTGCCCTTGAATGATCATGACTGCTTCTCTGTGGCCCTACTCTGCCTCCTAGAAGGCCACACGTGCCAGGCTGGCCCCCAGCACCACCTCCTGCCAGGATGACGGCCTCCCTCCAGTGTGGGCTCTGCCTTTGGGACCCTCCCTCCCCTAGGATACTGGTGGCTGTCCCGCACCAGCAGGGACTTTTGGTCCCAGGTTCTACCCCTTCAGGCTGTCCTATTCCTCCTGCACTCCCAAAGCATGACCATAATCGTTTCCATATTAAAACTCCATCACCTTAAAGGCAGGAGAAAAAGTGGGTGCTGACGTATCCATGGTGTGAGCACAGAAGAGGTCCCCAGTTAGCATCTGTTACTAGAAGGAAAGTGACTCTAATCATGAAGTTGATGTCAGAGGGTCAACAGAGCTATGAGGGAGACACAAGGGCAGCACGTGGGGCATGCCGGGACAGGAGTTCAGCACACAAAGACCAAGTTCTAAACTGTGGGAGAATTCTCAGTGGGGGGCAGACAGGAATGCACTGGAGTGTTTGGGGGATGGGTTCAAGGTCTGAAAGGGGCCCCAGAGTAATCACCAGGAAGCTGGCAGTTCCTCACTGGTGTGGAAAAGACATAAAGACCACACTTTTCCATCTGGGAATCCATACAAAGAGCCCAGCAAAGATAAGCTAGTGAACACACAGCTAAAGGATGCCCTTTACAGACACTCCCTGCCAGGTGATCTGGGTTTGCCCAGCCTGTGCATGAGCATTCAGGCACCACTCCTGAGAATGAGCATTTCCTTCATTACTAGTAGCCACTCCAGGCTAGGATCTCAGGCATCACACAAGCAAACGGTCCTAACCCCACTGGCTTCTTGTGGGGAGCAGAGGAGCAGGGCAGCAAGGAGGCCCTCCCACACTCCTGAGGCTCACAGCCCCATCCATAGTTCACTAGCATTTGTCTGGCATATGCCCAGCCTGCTGCAGGAACTAAAGGGGGCAGGAGGGCAGGAGGCAGGAGGGCAGGAGGGCAGGAGGCAGGAGGGCAAGAGGCAGGCCAAGACCAGGCCAAGACAAGCCGCAGCCGCAGACAGGCTGGGGGACGTGCAGGTGCACTGAATGGCGAGCCAAGCTAACAGAAGGCAGGCACGGTGAGGCGCAGCCCTAAGTACATGGAGCTCCTCCTTGTCTTTCCCCGTTACATCTCTGTGGGAGTGACAGGGAGACCAAGTCTTTGCAGCTCAAAGGGACAGGGTTAGTAGCGATGTCAGCAGCCACCTTTAGGGGCACTGGAGCGTAGACGCTAAAAGCAGGGCCTTTGACCTCAGACAAAGTTAAGTCCCAATCTTGACTCTGCTAATAATTAGTTGTGTGATCAGACAGGTTATGTACCTCTCTGAACATCTCGTACCCACAGCATGTACCATGTAGAAATGTTGTGTGAAGCTTAAATGAGATCATGTAAGACACACTTAGCATAAACAAGCAGCAGTTATTATTCTTGTTTTTGTTGTTGTTATTAAGCACCAATGAGCATCCAACCCATTTTCAGATCCCTCAGTTTAGCCAAGTCTGTGGTCCTGAGTCTGACGCAGGAGGATGAGGGTGGTCTTTACGTGGGAGTTGACAGGGATTTCCCAGGCTCTGGCGGGATCCAAACCTGAGGATCTGATTAGATCACACTGACGCAGGTCCGGCTCCAGCGACCCCAGGCAGGGGCTGGCAAAGCACTGTGATGAAAAAGAATTTGAGGGCATCTGGGGAGTGTGGAGTCTGGGTCAGAGGGGGGCCAGAGAGAAGAGACGACAGAAGAGCTGGCGCAGGGGCTGGTGGCTATTACTTACTGAGCACCTCCGGGGTATCAGATCCTCGAATGGGTGCTTTACCTATGACACCTTTTCAATTCCCCCTGTAAGACAGGAATGACTATCCCACTTTCCATATAAGGAATGAAGTCACCCTAAGCCCCACAACTCATCAGAGCCAGAGAGGCAAACCCAGGCTGCCTGACTCCAGCCTGTGTGCCTTTCTACACTGCCATCCTACAGGTCCATGACGGCCATGTGGAAAGAACATCTCCCACAGTGCGGGAGCAGTCAGAAAAGGGAGACTGTGCAGACTTTCATAACTTGGGATCCATGGAACAGTTAAACCATGGATTCCAAAATGTAAGAAAATCGTGTGTATGTGCTTACTTTTTTCTCGGAGAAGTGCTCATCAGATTCTCAAAGGGGTCTGTGAACCCCAAAGTATCAAGTACAATATCCTTGGGGAAAAGAAGTCACCAAGGCCTTATTCTGTGGGCACCCCCTCCGCTGAAGCTCTTGGGGAGGCAGTGAAAAGAATGAGGGAGACTGTTCCCTGACAACCTCTGTCCCTTTCCAACTTTCCAAACCAGCAGCCCCAGATTGGACAGTGATGGCACTTGACGTGGCATGATGTGAGAGAAGACAGACTAGAAGCCACTCAACTGCCCCAACAAGAGGTTAACCTGGCATTCATTTGTAAACTCAGGACATTGTCTCTTCTAAAAAATGTCACAGGGAGCTACCACTGCCCCACTTCTCACCTGGAACCCTGTCAGTTAGCAGCACTCCCACCTCCAGTAAAGAAAATTAATGAAAGGATGAAGCTATGTGTACAAGGAAGGTCTTAGGGAAGGTCTCCACAGGACTAGAGGCTGAAAAATCCCAGCCTGGGGATGGGGCTCTTAAAACAACCCCACCCACAAGTTCTTCAAGAGTCTCAAAGCTAAAAATGTGTTGAGAGCAGAAATATGTTGGGTCTCTTTTTGAAACCTCAAACCTCAGAAGGCAAAGTCCCCAGATTCTCGTTGTACATGTGTGTATTTCATGGGTATGTATTCACCTTGTATGCCTAAATTTTATCCCTCAGTTTTTCCAACAGCCTTTGCTTCCCCTCTTTTCTCTAGCTTGAAACATCAGAGTTCAAACACAGAGCTCACACTGATGTGAAAGAAAGGAGGATGTGGTTTTATGAGGCCCTCAGTTCAGATGGAAACCCTGAGACCAGGGTACAGTGACATGTGTGCTACTCCATGTCAGGGACAGAGGAAGAAAAGGAGCTCAAGGAACTAAAGGGTCTCCCAGCTGGAGGGAACCTCCAGGTTCAGATATGAGGTCCAAAGAGGGAGGTCCACACTTACATCTTTCACTCACTCCTGCTATTTTAATTTTTTTAAATTTGGGTACACCCAAACCATTGGGATTAAGTGGACAGCCACACAGATGGCAGGAGTTTAGAAAGCAAGAATTTAGAGCAAGCCTGGTTTTTTAAATAGACATGGACATGGCCCTGTGCTCAGAATACACAAGGTGGGAAACATCGACTTCCATCAGAGCCAGTAAGTATTTATAACCATTTCTCCTTTCAGATTTCTCATTACAAAGGTCAAGAAGTCAGATCCATTATCTAGATGGAGATAATGGCAAGATGAGACCTCCTCTCTAGGTTTCCAGACATTTGCAAAGATGGGAATGCTCAACATTGGCTTCCTGGACTGTTCAGGGATAAAGCAAATAAAAAGTCCAAAACATAAACCACACAGGCTTTTCCTTGACATCTTATGGGGTTAGGAGAAGAGGTACCTCAGAACTCAGAAGTGGGGCTGTCAGGTTCTGCACATCACACTGAAGAGGATGCAAGAGGGTCAGCGAGTGTGTGTGTCTCTGTGTGTGTGTCCCGCTAAGTACTTCCTTCACGACACAGCTAATCCGATTAGCAACTTTAGGAGACTCTGCAATGTTAATTCAAGGGCCCCATTCATAGAAAAGCTTGGCCCATGCCTGCGCAGAACTCCCATTCTTCTCACTCCAAATAAAATGCAGACAGAAGGACTTTCTCTCTGAAGAATGCACTCTTGCCTTCTTGCCCCCCCCCCACACACATCCAAAATGTGGCTGCTACCTCCTCCAGCTGCGCCCATGGCAGGGGAATGGGCCTGTCCAAAAATGGGGGCTGCGGGGAACAGAGCTCTATCCATTCCAAGCACAAAATTAGGCTAATTTTAAGGGCATTTTCAACCTGAGCGGCCTCCCACGTCCCCGGAGCTGTGCTAAGAGATGTTATGAATGCCCACCAGCTTTAGCACCCTGCAGGTTTAGCATCCGCAGCGCTCTCTGGGCCTTCACCTCCTTTTCTGCAGCATGCGGACTTGGAGCAGAGGGTGTAACCAGAACAGGAGGCTGGAAGGAAGGAAATTCGGGGCTGGTGCAGACACAGTGTCATTGTGTTTGGCTGGAGGACAAGACGAGGGAAGGAAGCGGGAGATGTAGGTTGTGGGCAGAGCGTGGAGGGCCTTGAAGGTCAGGGTAAGGAATGGTGCTGCTAAGTGATAGGGAGCCCCTGAAGGTTTAAGGAGCACAGCTGTATGAGGTTCCAAAGGCTGCCAGAAAAATCACCACAAGCTGGGGGGCTCACAACAACACACATCTCTTCTCTCACAGCTCTGGAGGCCTCAAGTCTGAACTCAGGTGTGCGCAGGGCCCTACTCCCCTAGAAGCCTCGAGGGAAGGGTTCCCTCCTTGCCTTGTCCTCTGTGGCAGCTCCCAACAGTCCTTGGTGTTCCTGGGCTTGTGGTTCTTCCCCCAACCCCCATCTCCTTCTTCACAGGCCCTTCCCCTCTGAGTCTGTGTCCCTTGCTTTCCTTACAGGGACTCCTTTCATTGACTTTAGCGCCCATATCCAGGGTGATCTCATCTCAAAATGCTTAGCTAAGTAGATCTGCAAAGATTCTACTTCCAAATAAGGCCTCATTCTGAGGTTCTATGCAGATCACGAATCTGGGAGGACACTCTCCCGGCCCACTTCCGTGGCTGCCAGGTTGGGGGAAGGAAGACCACCTGGAAGCAGGGCGGGCAAGGAGAGACCAGAGGCAAAGGGAGTGGAACTAATCACCACGGGTCTGAGGCCTCAAAGGACAAGCAAGGGCACTCCCTGATGGGGGTCCCAGAACCCTTGGCAGCTTTTTGTGTGTGTGCCAGTGCAGCGCCCTAAGTGGGCTCTTATACCAGCCCTGGGCACAAGGTCATTGATCCCTGGCCCAGAAACACTCCAGCCAAGTTTCCAAGTGGCAGCAAAGCAATGATTACATGCACCAGTGTGGTGGGTACTGGTTGGTACCGTGGAGGATGTGCGGCCTGGGAGCTGGGAAGCCTGGGTTCTATTCCTGGTTCTGCCACTGACTGAATTCAGGATGCCGGGCACATCTAGAAAATGAAGCCAATTAGGTCACTTCTAGGGCAATGACATCGTTTCCCTCTGCAGCCAGGAAAGCAGCTCCAAGTTCACAAGGTAAAGGCCTTGTGGCCTCCCCATCCTGCCCCGCCCAAGCACTCAGCCTTCTCCCCTTGGGCCGTCAGCCTCCATCCCCACCCCCACCTCCCAAAGGGGCGCTCACCAAAGCCTGGGAATGAAATAACCTAACACCTTACACCCTTTAACACATTTGGAAGTAGGAAGAGGGAGGAAAGGCATGGCTTTTTAATTATGATTTTTTTAAATCCCAACAAATGTTTAAGGATCTATGTGCAAAGTTATTCACAGCAGCATTGTTATAATAGAAAAAATTTAAAGAAAAAAGAGGGAAACAGCCTTCATGCATCTGTACAGGATTAGTTCAGTAAGTTGTGGCAGAGTGGTACATTAAATGTGGTACATACAATGCATTGCATGAAGACATGTCCATGGAGTTGAGGGAAATATGCAGGTTATACAAGAAGGTGTTGAGAAAAATTCCTTTTTTATTTAAAAAACATCTGTATGTACATGGCCTGAGCACAGTGGCGCTGGAAGGAATCTGGCAAAAAGATAATGATGGGGACACCTGGGGTTGGGCTCATGGGGGATTTTCACTCTCTCTTTGCTACAGTTTTGAGCTACTAGACTTTTTTTTTTAACAACTGGCAGTATTAGTTTAATCAGAAAAAACAATTAAAAATATTCCCATTCTGAAAATAAAATAACTATTCTAGATAGATGCAAAGTACTATTGGCCCTCAGAGGAAAGTGATTAGGATAAAAATAACCTTGCCATAAAAACACAGCAGAAAAAATAAATATAACAAGCTTGGGAAGAAGGAAACACCAGATAGGTACATGTTTCAAAGGTCTGAGGCCCAAGCCCCTGCATTCCCTCCAGCATACAGCAAATTCCCCCCACTCTCTACCTTAGCCTTAAACCTTCCCCAGTCAGTGTCCTTTCTGCAAATACTGCTACTAATAATCATGAAGAGGAGGAGGCACAATTGACATTCATTGAGCATTAATAATATGCCAGGCACTGGGCTGAGTATTTTATACATATTCTTTTTTTGTCCTCAGCACACTACTATTTCCACTTGACAGATGAAGAAACTGAGGCCCAGTTCAAAGATTCAAGCCCAAGCAGTCTGACCCCAAAGCCCAATACCGTGACCAGCACTTTAACTACCCTTCTGTAAGCAAAGGCCTCACGGAGCTCTTGATCTCTTAGGCCTGGAGAGATGGCTCTGGGGTCTGCCAGTCTCCATCAACCTCTTCTTTCTCTCCTCTCCAATGATTTCAGCCAGTACCTTCTAGGTACAAGGTGCTGGGCTACTTCTGAGGGGTCCAAACCTGAATATGCTGTAGACGCTGCCTTCTCTCAGCTTACAGGGGAGAGGCAAAGAGAAAACAGGCACTCAAGTTCTTAGACCACAAGGGTGACATGTGGCTTTGGAGGAGCACCCCGGGGGAGGTGAGGGCAGGGCTCCTGGGCTTCCTTTACTGCAGCACCTCAGGCAACCTTCTGAGTGGGCAACTGTCCAGAGGCTGCGTATACCCCTGACATGCGGCTGGCTGCTCCCAGCCTCTCTCTGGGGTCTCTTAGTCACATTTGCCCAGACTGGGCTCCCATGCTGTTCCATGGTAGGGCCCCCAAGGACAGCACCAGGATCGCTGGCAGGGGTGACCCTGAGCATTCATGTTGTTGGATGGGCATCAGGAGACTGCTGTGCTGGCCCAGAGGATGTGAAGGGGGGTCCAAGCCAGAGGCACCACCACCCAAAAGGTCTCACTGGATCCTGCACAGTCCACTCCTGCCTTCCAAATCAATTTGTATCTGCACAGCGTGCAAACTGGTACGACCACTTTGGAAAACCGTTTGACAGTATCTACTAAACCTAAACTCATGTATCCCCTGTGACCCAGCAGTTCCACTCCTGGTTGCCCAGTGGAAATGAGTGCTTTGTCCACCAAAAGACACACGGAAGAGTCAGCAGCTTTGTTTATCATAGCCAAACACTCTAAACTGTCCAAGGGTCTCAACAGAAGGATGAAACACTAGGGTATGTTCATACAGTAGAAAACACCACATATCAATGGAGGAGAATGAACTGCTGCTTCACTCAACAATGTGGGGAATTTCACAGTCATAAAGCTGAGTGAGAAAAGGCAGACACAATACATATGGTATGATTCTATTTATGCAGGTAAAATGAATCTGTGGTGACAGAGCTCAAACTAGTGGCTACTGTGGGATGGGTATTGACTGGGAGGGACATAGGAGTCTCTGGGGTTCTGGAAATAGTCCTTACCTTGGTCTGGGTGGTCATTATGTGGACTATGTAAAAGTTCATCATGCTGTGTATTTGGGATATGTGAAGTTCACTATTTTTAAGCAATATTGGAAAAGAAAAAAAAAGTTTAAAAAATTTAATTCCACGGAGACTACAATCAGTTCAACTTCTCTAGGCCTGCAGGTAAGAACGGGGGGAAAGAGTATGATTAGGTGGAGTGGTAGACTTTTGAAGAGATGCTTCCTTTTGTTAGAGCTCAATTAAGGTTCTGTATATTGGTGTGAAAAATAATTTGGTTTCTAAAACGCCACTGAAAATTCAAATAGACTCTCTGAACCATATGTAACGAGACTCAGAAATCCTAAAAAATGATAGTTATAGAACCAGACACCAAAAAGAAACTCTGAAGTTCTGGATTGTTCCTCCTTGCTGCCTGCCACGGGTAATGGGGGCCCTTCTGACCTCCTGACAGCAAAAGGTGCCCCCTTGCTCTCTCCTCAGCCCCAGCCCCAGGGGCGAGCGTGGAGCCCAGGGCTCAGCCCGTCCCTGTAGCTGCTCATGTTCCTCAGGAGCTGGGGAGTTGCCTTGACTCTGGGCATGTCCCGCCTCCTCCACACAAAGAGGGAACCAACCCCGGACAAGAAGGGACCCCACACCTCCTCGGTGGTGAGCGCTCTCCCATTTCCCACCCAAGAAGAACCCCTCCCTCCATCTGGAATGTCTTCTCTACCCTCGCACTCGCACTCCCTGGCCTGGCAAACCGCTCCAGCTCGCCAGGACCCCTCTTCTGGGAAGTCTCCTGACCACCCCCCTCCCAGAAATGGCCCCAGCCCTTGGGGTTCCCACTGCCCCTGTGCTTCCTGGAGCACCACCACTAACTCTTCAGTGCTCCTCTTTGCTTTCTGCACAACTTCATCTACTAGCCCATGAGTCTAAGAAGAAAAACCTCAATTTGTACCTTCTCAAGATTTAACCCAGGACCAGGCACAGAATGGATGCTTGATAGAGGTTTCAGTGAATGAATGAGCGCAGACCACACCCAGAAACACAAGTATAGTATATCCTCCTCCTCCTGCAGGTGGATAGCAGATCCCAGGGCTTCTTGTGCCAGGAGTCAGCTCCAGTGGAATCTTGGGCCTTAATAGGCACCTCAGGCTTTGGGGATATTCTTGGGTGCCACAAACAGCAAGAGAAGGGGTTGCCTGACAACCTCTCCCAGACCATCACCACCAGCAAGCAGTGTGGTGAGGCTGCCCGAGCATCCGGCCGGGAGCACGGCATCCTCAGGGCAGCTGCTGAGCTGTGGAGAACAGTGGGTGAGAGGACTCCACCTCTCAAAGCAAAGCTGAGCAGGTCACACTCCCACGCAGAAACTGCCGCAGGACCCCACAGTCCACAGAAGAAAGCCCTGGCCTATCAGCTCAACAGTCACCAAGCTTCATGGGAGCTGTCCCTGCACTCCAGGCACATACCCACCCACCCACCTCTGAGAGGCACCTTCACCACCCACCTCAGCCAGCCTCTCCAGGTTCACCTCCCTACCACAGCCTACTCCAAATGTTAGGCAGGAAGACAGATGTGAGCAAGGAGGAAAGAGAGTAAGGCCAGTAAAGCCCACTAAAAGGGACTCAAAATGTTAACCAGTTAAAACTAGAAACCCAGAAAAGACCCAGAGTTAATGAATTAATCAGTTAAAGCTCAAAAGGCTAGGAGCAACTTGGCCTGGAATGTTTGAATATCCCCCAGATAAGGAAAAGTATCTGAGCACAGCCCATGTCTTCATTGTGTCAATTAGATCATGCTTTTGTAAGATTTACTTTAGCCTGCTGAAAGGCCCAGCTATAAACAGCATAATAAAGACAGGAAGATTCCACCTTAAAATTAAAATTGTATTTTAAAACCCAAGAAGTAAAGAAGTAAGATTCTTAACATATTCTTTAGCAAATAGATAATAACTCAGCCCACCCTGGAGGCAGGGCAGGCAGTCTTGATTGATATGCTCCCAGACCAGGAAGCTACTATCTTGGGAGGGAATCAGAGCAGTAAATTTCTTCTGTTAAGCTAATTTTGCAGAATTACCTGGAGGACTGATAAGAGACTTAATGTCTCATCAAAGATAAACATCTTGAGACCACTTAACAAGTCCACACCCCTAGCCCTTTGTCACATTCCTGAAAAACCCTTAAAAGGGGGAACCCCCAACCTTTCAGTGCATACCTCTCTCTGGGGTCACCCACTCTTCTCAAGTGTGTAATCTTTTGCCTTAAACTTTTTCTCTCTTTAAATGAAACTTAAACCTTTCAAGGCGCCTCCTTGAGTTCGCCTATACTTTTTCTCTCTTTAGGTAACTTTAAATAAAATTTTTACTCTGCTGCACTACTGTGTCTCTGCCCTTCAGTTCTTTGCTGCGGTGGGGACAAAGACCAAGGAAATACACAAACTCCCCTCCACACAAAGAGCCACCGTGTAGTGACTCGCACCTCAGCCCTGTCCCGTAAATTAAGACAGCCCCTCTCGTGCTCCTGGCCTTCGCCCATGGCTTCCCTCTGCCTGAAATGCCTTTTCTTGATTCTTTACCTCAGCAACTCCTACTCATCCTTCAGGACATATTGCAAGAGTGTCCACTTCCATGATGCCTTTCTTGGCTCACTCCTCTCTTCACACTACTCCTGGTTTGCCCCAGCACTTGCCATAAGGAATTATAATCTGTGTACTTCCATCTGTCTGTCAGTCTGGAGAGAGGAAAGCCCAGGGCAAAATACCTCTAAAACCAAAATCAGTCAAAGGGAGAAATAACGTTTAAGATCCGTTTATTGCTTACAAACTGCAGTCTGGGGCCGTCTCTTTCCTGCTCCAGCAGCAGCAAAACCAGCACCCCACTTCACCTCTCAGGTTCAGATAAGCTGTTCTTGCCCAGGTAATTAGCCACTGATATGGAGATGAACTTTTCTCCACCCTGGAGGAATGCCTATTGATATGCAAATGACCTAAAGCCATACTTCTCTCCATCCCTGAGGATGCAGATGCACTAAAGCCATGGAGAAGTTCTGGAAATATTACAATTTTACACACACTGTCTCATCCCACTAGACCGGGAGCACCTTGGTGATAATATGTCATTGCCTGAGAGCTTGTTATATGCCAGGCACCAGGCTAGCCCCTCACCCTTGGAGCTGGTCTTCCCAACCCTCTACGGAGTGAGTGTTGGCTCATCCCGTTTTACAGAGAGAAAAACTGAACCTTGCAGAGGTTAGAGAGCTGGTCTAGGTCTAAACTCTGTCTGCCTGGCATATTCTCCCTCCAGCACTGCACTTGGCCCATGATAGGTGCTCAAAGAAAAGGTGGAAAGCTTCAGTTACACAGGAAGAATAAGTTGTGGAGATCTGCTTGCTATACCACATTGTGCCTGTAGTTTATAATACTGTTAGAACCCAGAACAGCCTCCGGGCATAGTAACCCCCCCTTTATCACCTGCAGCAGCTGCACCCCAGCCTTGAATCACCCCAAGGCCTCACCCCCAACCTAGTTCTAAGAAAACTGTGTTCCAGTTAATGGAAAAACCCATCCATTGTTCTAGTGACCCTCATCCTAGATAGTTTCCCTAGCAACGACCAGCCACCCGACCGTAAAGGGCAAAGGTAACCTGCCCTTACCATAAAAGGTACCTCCTTCCCTTTACTTACATACCTTCTAGATTACATCAGCTGGCAACTCAGCGCCAACTGAGCTCAACCTATAGAAAATGTACAAGACATACTTGTTTTAAACCATCCAGTCAGCACCCCCTCTTCCTGAACCCTGTAATGCACAGAAGTCATGGGACCAACTTCCCGCTCAAATTCCTTTATAAGCAGCTTCCCCCTTGCTGCCACTGCTGCTCTCTCCTTTAGAGGCAGCCATTCTGTCTTTCAGGCAGTAAACGTTGCTGCTGGAGATCTCGTGTCCTCTCTTCCTGAATGAGTGAATCGGGTAGCTGAAGAACCCCCCTTTCAAATACCATTTGTATACCTAAAATTCATTAAGAGGGTAAAGCTCACATGGTAGTCTTACCACAATAATTTTAAAAATTTTTGAGAGAGGAAAAGAGGGTGGGAGAAAGGGTCACGGGTAGCAGAGACAGTGTAGCATCAGGCACAAGTGAGCCTCGGTCACCAAATAACAAGTTATCATCCCCGTGGGCTGCTTCCCACAATGGAGAGGTCACAGAGCTGAGGTGTCTGACACAGTGGGCAGGGAGGCGAGGAGAAGTCAAGAGACCCGTACCATTACTACTCACCCCAAGGCGGAGGTAAGGAGGGAGAGTGGGAGCAGGGTAGTCCAAGTCTGAAGCCCCACCCGCATTTCCTGGCCTCAGGGGGGTTTTGCCTGGGTTGTCCACCAAACAACTGTACAATACGCAGGGCAATCATCTCCACCCCCCACCCCCCACCCCATCCCCCACCCCACCCCCGCCTCAGTGCCAATCACTGTTTGTATCACCATCACACACACCCTAAATGGAGCCCCTCTGAGGCCAGAGTCCTAAGAACCTAAGCTGAGCTCTAGTCTGAACCCTCTGAGCTTGGGCCTGAACCCTCACGTAAAGAGGCAAACAGAGATTTTCTTAGGATCAGGAAGCTGCGCCACACACTGCCCTGCAGAAGGAAGGGGGACCCCTCTGGGTTTCCACAGACAGGAGGGCACAGGACTAACAGGTCAAATACCATGACTCATGCATGAACCACAGCTACCCCTGCTGGAGTCCCTGAGCCCCTCCTCTGGGGCAGGGGAAGTTGGCCGGGGACACAGTACTTACCTGTGCCATGTCTCTTCTCCTCCCCTGACTGCTTGATCCAGTCTCTGGCCTTGTTGATGTGAAATAACTTCAGGTCCTCCTCATCTAAGGCAATGTCTCCCCAAAAGACAGCTGGGAAGAAAAAACATAAAGGGTCAACTTAAGCTGGAAGTCAAGAAAAAAATGGATCTACTAATGCCCCAGTGGGCACTGGATGTTGGGCAGCAAACGCTAGAAAAGAAAGTCCATCCAGCCAAATTTCTCCACGAACCTTAGGACACAGGGCTGACAGAGAAAGAGGAAAAATAGATAATAATTCTGTGCATCAGAGCCACAGGTCTGTGGCCAAACACCACAAAGATCAAAGGCCTAGGTCTTGTAAGGCATTCTGAAAGGTTACCCTGCTATGTGCCCTCTCCCCAAAGCTATAAGACAGACAATAAACCAGAAATAGGCTGCTCCATCAGGCTGGGACACAGAACAGACAGTGTGGAGGAGCTGACCTGGAAAGAACATGTAACATGAGACATAAACCTCTGTGGTTATAAGCTACCAGGACTTGAGGACTGTTTATACTGCACCATGATCTATACTGTACTGACTGATACATACAGGCTTTGAAAAATGACCTGGGTTCATATTCTGGCTCTGAAACTTAATAGCTCTGGAACTTTGGACTAGTTACTCAACCTCTCTGAGCTACAAATGACTCATCAGCAAACAGACTTAATAGTGCCCACTCTGTAGACTGGTTGAGAAAAGTGACATTTAATTAAAAATTAAAAAATTTTAATTAAATGAGATCATGTGTATGTATATGTATACATACACCCACCCCTGACCATGGTTTTAAATGTCTATTTATTTCCTCAATAGACTATACATACACTCTTTGAGGGAGAAAAAAAATCCCTGCAATTTGTGGAGAAATAAAGAACTAAGCCCTGTACTTGACACATCACAGATGCTTTCTCTGAAGAGATTAAATATCACTTTTAAAAATTTGAGACCCAAGTAATCTAGCCAAAGCCATCCATATTATAAAATATGTAACTGAGACTCATGTTCCTCACTGACTCCTAATTTTATATTTCTAAATGGGAGTTTCCCAGCTCTCCATTCCCCTTTCTTGTACAGCCATAAGTCATCAGAGGCTTTAAAAAGAAATGAATATGTAAAAGAACAAAGTTGGATCTGTACCTCACATCATATGCAAAGGTTAACTCAAAATGGATCAATGACATAAATGTAAGAGCTAAAAACCATAAAACTATTAGAAGAAATCATAGATATAAATCTCAAGACCTTAAACTTCCAAGGGCGTAGGTATAACATCAAAAGCACGAGCAACAAAAGAAAAAAATAGGTAAGTTAGACATCAACAAAGTTATAGACTTTTGTGCATCAAAGGACATTATCAGAAACCAGAAAAGACAAACTACAAAATGGGAGAAAATTATATATCTGATAAGGGCCTTCCTTCCAGATGTAAAAAGAATTCTTAATACTTAACAACAAAAAGACAAACAACCCAATTTGAAAATGGGCAGAGGATTTGCATAGATATTTCTCCAAGGAAGATACACAAATGGACAGCAAACAAATGACAAGATGCTCAAGATCGGGACTCATTAAGGAAATGCAAATCAGAACCACAATGAGGTGCCACCTCACAGCCTTAGGATGGTCGCTGTCACAAAACCAGAACACAGCACGTGTCCCAGTTAAAGCTCTTCTAAGGAACCCCAACTTCGCACAAGGCAGACTGTTATCTAGAACCACCCATTGCAATGTGTACCGACGTTGGCTTGGCCGAAGATGGGTTCCAGATGCTTACCTTCCTTAAGACTTAGTACAAGACAGTCCACATTACATTAACCACCTTTTCCTCAAAGAAAAAATGTCCTGTATCGATTATGGCATTCTCGATGGCTTGCAACCAGGAATATTTCTCATACATTCTGAAAGCAGAAAGAGAGAAGCAAAAGGGTGGGAGAAGAGAACAGCTCCACAGGAACTGGAAAAACTCAAACAAGCCATGGAAGTGACATAATGGTCTACAAAGTTTTGTGTGCACATACTCCCAAACGACTTTGAGAAACCATACATCCTCATGTATGTTGTTAGCCTGACATTTATTTTTTTCACTATAACTTTAAATATATTTATTTTGTTCATAAGAAGTAGAAAATAGAAACATTTTATAAGATGAGGATTGACTATATTTGGAATATATATCTCATGATGTGATGTGGTAAAAGAGATTCAACTACGTTATTTAATAGAACAAGTTGAATCTGAAGGAAGCAAGGAAAATGTTTATCTTGCATCCTTTCATGTATCTTAAAAATTTATAAGTCCACAAAAAATTCCAGTTGTACTTCAAAGAGCCACTGTCATTAGTTTCCCCTGCTCCAGTTGTTCTGAATTCAAACCATTCCACTCAGCACCAAATAGAAATACAAATCGGTAGGAAAGGACAGGAGAACCACAGGTCCAAGTTGCCTTGACTTATTATCAGAGAAAGCTGCTCTGGGACCAACTGTTCCTCATTTTCCCCGAGGTGCTTGGGGTGAGGCACACAGTGGGGCTCAGTTTGGGCGACAAGTGAGCCTCTCTTCTGTGAAGTCAGGGAAAGGCCACCGGGACCAGGGCATCCTCCAGCAGTTTTAATACAGAATCTTAAATGAAAGCTTTAGAATCTGGAAATTCATTCCCTTAAACTGTCTGTCTACTGTGCTCCTTGGTAAGTCTCCTGCATAGACCAGTGTGAGAACCAGAGCGCAACGGAGGTCAGGCAGAAGCGGTGCGGTGCTGCCCTTTGGCGGCTGTTTCCTACATCAAAGGGCTGCTGGTAAACTCCACTTGCGGCTGGAAAACGGTCCCAAGGGCCTGCTCAGCATCTCTTGGTCTCCACCTGCTTTTGAGCCGTTCAATGCCCACACTGATGCCCTTGCAGGGAGCTCTCCATGAAATCCCATCTGAGAGATGCAAGACCTTGAGCAAATCACTTGATCTCTCTGAGCCTCAGTTTCTCATCTGGGAATAGAGATCCCTACTTTGCAGAGTTGGTGAGAAGTAAATGAGGTAAGTGTGTTAAATACTTGGTACAGGGCCTGGCCCATAGGAAACATTTGATAAATAATGTCGCCACTCCAATATTCACTGGGTTCCATTTGGCCTTGTGTCTTCCCTACTCCACTCTCTTCTCATCCAGAAGACCCCACCTTGCAATGGTCAACTCCCATCACCAAAATCCACATGTCCTCCATGAAGTCTCCCTCCTGTCCCTCCTTGCTCTCCATTCTTTTAGTGTAAACAGTGTCCATTCTTTCAGTGTAAACAGTGTCAATCAGACACCGGGTTTAAATTATGTCCAATATTCACCCAACAAATATTTCATGGGCGCACTAAATACCAGGGTGGGGGTGAAGAAGGTGAAGCTGGGAGCATGGAGGGAGATAGTATTTGCTATAATGCCTTACAATTAATCATGGATTGTCTATATGCAACACTACACTTTTCTCACTCCTATTTTACAGATGAAGAAACTGAGACTCACAGAAGAGAATGACTTACTCAGGGTCACACAGCCAGCAAAGGGCAGAGCCAGAATTCTAAAATCTGGACTATTTCCAGTCTCCCAAGCTGCTCATAGCAAACTTCCTCAGTGCATAGCACCTACTCAGCTTCCCACGCGCTTCCAGATTCTCAGTGCTTTGAGGACAGGTCCCAGTTGTACACACACATATTTCATATAGCAATATGGGACAGGTCCCATTTTACACACACTAAGGAAAGCGTATTCCTAGTTGCTAAGAGTGAAGGTATTCAATCAGAGAGGCTTGGGCTCAAGTTGTGCCTGTGTAACCTTGAGCAAATAACTTCTTTCAAATGGGAATACACAATAATAATATCTTCCCCATCAGGTTGCTGTGAGCATCATGTGAGATAATATAAACTAAGGGCTTATTAGCATAGGGCTGGTACCTGGCACCACTCAGTAAATACCAGAAAGTCAACAGAGCTGCATCCTCCAGACGTGGAGATCCTCAGCAATGGACTATATTAATGGTGTTGGGCAGTAAGGCCAAGAAAGGTTCTTACGTGTGTGACCCCATGGCTGTCGCTGACTTATTCCCAGAACCCAGCCTGGGGCAGCCCTTGCCTACAGCAGCCACAAGAGGGCACTGGCCCACCCTCCCCCGGGGAGCTCTCCGGAAGACTGTGTCCTGCCTCTGGATTCTATCCCATCTCAGCACCCAGAGGCCCCTCTGACACCCAGCCTAGTCTCCTATCCTGTGGTCCTGGAGGCCCCCCATCACAGTATCTAGATCCAAAACTCTGTCCTTCTGTCCTTCAGATCTTAGGATTCCAAAATTAGTTCCTGTGGCTGTCCCTCAAAGTCACAGTGTGGGAAGTCTGCCTGCCCATTACTCAGAGAGGACGCCTCCCATTGGATGGTCCCTCGGTGCTGCTCTGGGGCTCCTCCCCAGTACCAGGCTCACAGATGTAGGATTCAAATGAGAGTTACTGGCACCATGGGATAGAGGACCAGAGTCCTACCCTCCACTCCATTCCATAGAACATCTTATGCAGGGAGGCTGAGCGATTTGTTTAAGGTCACTAAGCAAGCAGGCGGCAGAGGAGGGACTCAAGGCCAGGACAATTCTCATTATGCTCTGGCCTGAACTAGTAGAGAAGAATCTGTCCACATGCACTTAGGAGTCAGGGGTGAAAACCCCTATATCAAAAGGAGAAGAAATTGGGTTTTGACATACTAACTAAGCCTGAGGCAACAGCAGAGAGCCAGCACCACGACACCTACTGGTCCTAACACAGTTCCTTCAAGGATCTCAACCAAAGCACTGTAGGAGAAGCAACAAAGCTTAGGAGTCTGCTTGGAGGGTGATGGTATCACTCTGGGGGTTAGGGATTACCCAGAAGTCACGATTCATGTCAATGCAGTATCTACTGCATAGATATGGAAAAAGGCAGGGTAAACGGCAGACTGAGGCAGGAAGGTGGGAAGGGAGGCAGCAAGGAAACCTTTACTGAGCCAGCGCACAGGAAGGGCTCTGTGTGCGACCTAAGAGATGGCGGAGGTGCCACGAGAGCCTCCGGCCAGGCTCACACCCTGGGAGGGCGGCTCCGTCTGCTCTGCGGGGATTCCCAAAGCTGTACCCATGGAGTCATGGAGGAAGCCCGTCTCTGAAACAGCCTCCCCTTTCAGAGAAAGCTTATGTCCCCTTACTTGCCTTTTCAAAGATGGTTTTGCTGGCTTCTCTTGAACGGGAAGGGTCCCCTTGTTCCAGAAGGGCCACAGGAGGGTCTGTGACACCTGAGACACGAGGCTGTGCTCTAGAAAACAGCCAGTCTACTTGAACTTATCATCACCACTGCAGTTAATTAATGTTCAAAGTTAACTTCTATCTTTGCAGGTTCATGAAGGTAAGGACTGTCTACGTGGCCTTTTCTTATTCTATATTTAGTGCACAGCACATAGTAGTCATTGAATGAACGACTGAGAAAACTCTGGAGGCTACAGAGAATCTGTCTTCTACCCTGAGTCTCTCCATCCCGGAATGGAATCTGAGACCCAGCAGAGATTCTGGGCCTTCTTTAGGGGTTACTCACACCTCCAACAGAAAGAAGTATACATTCTCCTTCAGAGATGGCCAGTGAGTGCAACAGGCCAAGGCCACGTCAGGAAATGAGGACAGGCCATTAGCTCTTAATGCTGTGGGAAAGAGTCCCCATGCCACCCTCTAAACAAGAGCAAAAATGTACTATGCACAAAAATTGGGTTGAGTAACTGCCCTGGTTGGGAGGCCACCATAAAACCAGGAGCCAAGATACCTCTAGAAGGTCTGTTGATGTCGTGGGCCAAGATTTTTGTCTGCTTTATTCATGACAGTATCCTTACTGCCCAGAATAGTATCTGGTATCTGGAATATTCAGAAAATACTTATTGATATATCAATGAAAAGTGAATTTGTTCCAAATTCTATTTGCATAAGTTCAATATCCAAAGCAAAGCCAAATTCCTTCCCAGCAGCCTGCTCATGAACTATGTCTCCTTTCTGAAATGATGGGAATATCGGAAAACATTAAACTGGTGAATTTTCGATTCTTAATGAGCCTTGTTTCCCACATCCATTCTGCCATTGTGGCCCCAGTGGTGGAGGAAGGGTGAAAGCCACCTCAAGAAAGGAGCAGGATATGACCTGGGGAGTCCCCACCACACAGAAGGTAGAGTAGAAGGAAGCTGTCCACGCCAGATAACAAGAGACAAGCTGTGGCTGGTGGGCATATCTCAGCCCATTCCCAAGGCCCAGCCGAGAAGGCTCTAAGTATGGGGAGAGCTACCATCTGTCACGCACAGGGGCAACTGGACAGTATGATGGAGGGCAGTGTGCAGAGATGTGGGCCCGAGGGTGCTCCGGGACCTGGCTCCCAGCTCCTGGCATCCTGGGACTCCAGGTGCCGCCACATCCCAGGGAGGGACGCAGAGGTGCTGAAAGGGTCAGAGGACAACAGGGACCTCAGGTCAGCTGAAAAGGCCACAGCAGGATTTATGCCCAGAGTCAAATGCTCCAAGAAGACAGGCTCCAGAAGCAGGTTCAGCATATCCTGCTGGAATGGCAGTGATGACGGTCACCCGTCAGTGGGCGCCGCCAGCATCCAGGAACTCAGCAGCCGCACAGACCCACCACCTCCCAATACAGACCACGGGGATTTAAATTATGGTGCACAGATCCTAGGCCACCTCTCCTGGCAGGAGGAGGCCACACTAGCTCCATTCCCTCCTTCTAGGCCCCCTCCCACACACCATACACTCAAATTCTAACCCAGAAAAGGGCAGGGAAGAGGGAAAAATTAGGAAACTTGGAAAATTTATTCCAGAGATTCTCAATTACCCAAATAATACAACTTAAATAGGAAGATACTATGATTTTGTCCCTTGATAAATCTAAGTAAGCCCTGACAGTTTCTCCCACCCTGCATAAGATGTTGAATGTATGTATGTATGGATAGATGGCTAGATGGATAGACGTTCTTGGTATTAACAATGATAATAGTGAATGTTTTTCTGGTGGTTATTAGAGGAAACTTAATTTAGCTAAAGAAAATAAAGAAGCTTCATCTTCTTTCTTACATGGGTGGTAACATAGATAAATGTTTTCCCTTTCTATGATTTTGACTGGTTAATAAGGCCCATTGTTTGCAGAGATCATAGTAGTAGTTCCCCCATGTTAGCGTTCAGACCCAACATCCTCCCCACTCCCTCTATTCCAGAGATCTGGAGAAGAGGAGGGGAACTTATGTTTTAAACAAGCATCTCAAGTCAATTTGATGCCAGAGGTTCCCTGAGCTACTTTTTGAGAATATGGATCTAGAGGAGACTAGGAAGCACATAACCAGCACGATGTCCCGCCCCAAGGCCCTAGGAACAGGTTATGTCACTGGGAGGATGAGGCCTGCCCATGTGATGCTCAGAGCCTTTGGAAGACTTGTGGTGGTAGACTGGTGATAGAGCTGTTCAGGGGCCTTGCAGGGTCTCTTTCCTCCAGGCGCCCCTGAAGCTATGCCCAAATCTGTTACAGCTCTGTTCTCAGCCTACTGGCATCACCTGCTCATGTGTCCAGCCCCCCACTGCACTGGGGGAAGGTGGTGTGATTCCTCACTGGCAGAATCAAGTCTTGTTCGTCCTTGTGCCTGCCTCTCTCCGCCCCAGTTCTCAGGAGTGACTTAGAAGCTCAAAAAAGGTTTGTCAGGTGAATGGATGGAGGAGTGAGTGAGTGACTGAATGAATGGACAGAGGGACTACAGAGTAGTAATAACAATAACAACAGCAAATGTTTGTCAGGTACATATTGAGGTCCAGGACGGACTAAAACTCTACATACATTTATCTTACATAATTATGATAGAGCCCAGGTAGGTATTTTTATTTCCATAAACCATGGGTCACAGAGTTTAATCACTTGTGTCATCCAGTAAATGTGGAGTACAGGCCATCAGTACACTGTCCTTGATCGTTGTGATCGGAAAGTCAGGCAAAGATATGTGTGGTCTCCAGAGGTCAAATGACACTTTAGTATCGAGAAGAATTGTGGCCCTACCAGACGAGGAAAATAAGAAAATAATCCAGTCTCTTTGCATGTTTTGAGGTCTTTGGAACTAATTGGGGAGACATTTAAAAATTTTTAAAGTAAAAGAAATGAAAAACTGGATCGTGTGGCATTTCAGCCCAGGGGAGTGTTAGACAGAAGATCGGGTGATACATAACTTGGATCTGGGGAACCCAGCCGTGAGACCACCCATCATTTAGGCACTGGCTCTGTTATAACTTAATATAAGTAAATAAAATACAAAATACAAAATATAAAATATAATTTAAATAATATATTTTATATAATTATTCTTATCTTAATTTATATAGTATATAAAATTATATATTTGAATGTATAAATACTTAAAATATTTATATATGAATGTAATTAATATATTTTCATATGTAATATATTACATTCTGCATATTATATAAAATAATAAATTTTATATAAAATAGCAAAAAATATCACATACCTAGGAATTTTCGATATGAAAAGTGTGGCATGTTGAGAATGTAAAAAGTCTACTAAAAGCACTACTGTCATGACTGACATGAAAGGAAAGACATGCTTTGTTCCTGAAATGTTCATTCTTTCTACCTTTATGTGCAAGTTCAATATACTTCAGTCAAAATCCCAATAACTTTTTTATTATTGACAAAATGACATTAAAGTTCATCCACACCATTAGGTGATAACAGTCAAGAAAAAGATTACTGAAGGCGGACTGCCTCACCTGACATCGAAAGATGTTATAAAGTTACGAGAACCCTACAACACAGAATAGTCTGGAAGCAACCCTAGGATATACAAGAAAATTCACATATACAAGGGAGGTGTCACAAATTTGTGGAAAGAGGGGGACAAACCAATTATGCTGAGACAAATGGGTTAGCTATTCGAGAAAAACGCAGGGTGGTTTTGAACCTTACACTCTACACCAAAATGAATCCCAAATAAATAAAAGCATAAACATTGGCTGAATAATACTTAGATTCAAATAAGCTAAGTCCATACATTCAAAACACAAAGCCTCGAAGTCTTACCAAAAGGCAAAAACATGGCCCATGGCAGCCTGAGAGAGGACTTGAAGGATTCCTATCACCTGGGTGACCGTCTTCTTCCTCTGCTTCCACCACCAACCCAGCTACTCAAAGTGCAATCCAGACGAGCAGCATCAAGATTGCCTTGGAGATGGACAGAAATACAAGATCACAGGGCCCACACCAGATGTACTGAATCAGAAGCTGCACGGGAACAAGATTCCCAGATGGAAAGTGTACACACTGAAGTCTGAGAGGCACTGACTCAGGGCACCAGAGACTGGCTCCATCAGCCATGACCCTGGAGGCACGGGCTCCCTGCACCTCTCTGATGCTTCTCATGGCTGTAATGAGGTCAAGCAGGGTCATTCTTCACAGAAATGTAAAACCTGAATGGATAGGCCATAAGGAGATTCTAAAGTGCACATTTATAAAAAGGCCATCTGCCCCGGTCTTGGCTCACCCCACTGGAACTCCAACCTGCAATTTAGGGAGTTGTCACCAGGTGGTAGTGTTTTGTTATGAAGCTCTAGCTAGTATATATTTTCAGGAATAGGTTATGAAATACAACAGGAAAAATGCTTTTCAGAATTCAAAAACAAAAATATTTAAAGTAGTCAAATATAATTTGAAAGCTATTATATAATAAATTTGAAAATATAAAAGGAGACTAATTTTAAAGAATTACTTTCTAATGATACATAATCTGTGATGTGCTGACATAATAACTGGCTGAGGGAGAGGAGAGCCCTGATTTATAGCTTTTGCTGGTATCCCTGGTGTAAACACTCCCATCCTGGCTGATTTCAAGGTCACAGAACATGGAGTTGGGAAGAGTGCATACTACTGGTTCTCATAAGTAGGTGAGAGCCAGCTCCAGCACACTGCTGTCATAGCAATGATAAGTATCTGTGAAGTACCACGCAGTTTCTAAAGTTATGCTACGTTCTCCATCTGATTCCATGTGTATGCCCCACCCTCAAGGCTGCAGAAAATGACCATGAGCCAGCCTTGCAGAAAAGCTCCCATCCCAGGATTTGTACAGCATCTTGCCGTCTTCTTTTCCCATCCACAGCAGAAGCATACTGCACTCTGTCCCAGGGGCCAGGCCAGATGCCTTCTACACATTAATCTCAAACACCCAGAGAAGCAATAGGACTTGGCCGAGGACATACGGGTAGGAAGAGGTTTCACAGGTGTCTTAAGTCTACCAAGATCTCCCTGATTCCCAAATCAGAGCTGTTTCCCCCCAAGCCAGCTCTTCCCAAAGTTTCACATTCTAAGAAGTTAATAAGATATGCTGCACTACACCACCTTCTTTGCTGCAGGACTTATCAGAAACTTTACAATTCTAACAAATATCATGGCTCTCCAAGAGAAATGCAGACAATGCAGCATTTCCCAATGTAATTGCCCTGGAACCTCTTTTCACTGACTCTCCTGTCCTAAGGAACACCTTTTGGAGACTGCTGTACTACGCAGCAGTCCTCCAGGAACTACACACTGCTAGGACCAGAAGGGGCTCTACTGGTCATTGGTCCAACTCATCAGCTGCTGCCTGTGTGGCATCTTCTTACACACCCCCAGTGACAGGGAGCTCACACCTTTCCAAAGTATTCCCCTTAATCTTGGAATGGCTCTCTCTGTTTCTCCAAAAATCTGGTGTTTTAGTTCTCTGGGGATTTAGGCCCTTCAGAGAAAGGCACTGATAATTCGCAAGCACCAGCCGCATGCCAGACTCCTCACTCTCCTCCATCCCTCACAACAGCGCAGTAAGTGCCTCAAGCTCACTCTCCAGATGAGGACAGACATCTGGGAGAGATGAGGCAACTGGCTCACGGCCATCTCTCTTCTGTGCCTTGAAGCGATCCTTGCTGTTCAATAAGGGCTGGGGATGGAGCCCCGGGGCAGAGGAGTGACTAATTCAGCCCTGGGGGTGGATTCAGGAAAGGCCTCCCAGAGGGAGTGACACTTGAGAAGGGAGATGACATATGAGCAGCAGTTTGGCAAGTAGATAACAAAAGGGAAGGGCATGCTGGTCAGAGAACAGCATGAACAAAGGCCCTGGGGTGAGAACAGCAAGGACTGGGGTAGAGGGGCCCAACGTGGGGGCCCTGTCGAAGCAGGGGCCCCAGCCATGTGGACTGCCAATGACAGCAAGAGGAAGGCAGGATGTGAGGCCACAGGAACTGAGAGCTGGGCAGGGGTGGAAAGGAGGGCTCAGCATAGGGGACAGAATCCCGGGGCTACTGGAACACCAGAGGTAGAGTTGGCCACAGGGAGTCCCTCACTTTGGTGTAGCTGTCACAGTTCCATGTACACATTCCCCTCCCCACCCAACTGTACCCTAGCACCCAGCTCAGGGCCTGGCATGGAACTTCAGAATATTTTCATGAATGAATGAGTGAGTGAAAGAATGCTCCTCTGTGAAGTCGTAGGGGAAGGCAGGACAAGAACCATCAGCCCCATTTCATGGGGGAAAGTAAGGCTAACAACTAACCCAAGTTCACAACTAGTGAGAAAAGAGCTGGGCTTGAAATCAGACTCTTTGGTTCAAACTTGGAGCTTGGTTCACTGACTCACTGACTCCATTTCTAGAATTGAGATTAAAAGTGGGGCTGATCTCATGGTCAGTGTTAAAAGCATTGTTCCCAGATGGCCTGGCAAAGGCTAGAGAGCCCAGCCTAGGTGCTAGGAGGGGACAGAGTGCTGGAGGGCTTGGCCAGGAGGGTCCTTCACACTCCTCCCCAACGGAGACTATGAGAATCTGGTGGGGGGACCTGGGGGTGTTAAGTGCTTGGGACCTGGGAGGGCTTTGAGACCTCTTCAGCTCTGCTGCAACCTTCTGTCACCAACCATATCCTCCCCAAGACTCTCTTTTCTGGCGCCCAGAGATTGGGAGGCCCAGGGCAGGCTGACGCAGCTCAGGTTTACTCTGTTGACCTTCCTGGTTCATCTTGGCTACAGATCCTGCTCTGCCCCAGGGCTCACTCCAAAATCAACACAGACCTGGATTTATCCCATGGGAGTGACCTTCAACAAGCACTCATGCTATGTCGCCTCACCTCCACCTGCCACACCATTTCATGATTTTCACATCTACACTTACAACTTGGGCCTGTACTAGGAGGTGGTTTATTTTTCAATCAGTTTCCCACTGACGGATCTAAGCACAAAGGGTCCACTGCAGAGCTGCATCTTGGACATGACAGGCCCGGATTAAAGCAGCAGAAAATGTCAGGCATAGTCTAGCCTGAGGAAGAGAAAGCTGAGACGCTGTGTGTGACATTGGGCAAGTGACTTTTCCCATGGGTGCATTCTCTTCATCTATACAACAAGACTGCTGGACCAGCTCAGTGTTTCTCAAGACATGGACCACAAACCACTTGGGTTAGAAGTGTCTAAGCAGAGTGTTGATATGAAGATCCCCAGGCCTCAGTCCAGATCTATGAAATCAGAATCTCCTGGGACAGGGCCCAGGAATATGCATTTTAGATCCACGCCCGCCTCACCTCCTCAGGTGACTCCTGCACACTGACGTTTGGAGACCAGTGGCATCAATGGCCTCCAAGGTCCCTCCAGGAATAATGTTTGGTTTCATTACAATTTCTGTTAGAGAAGCATAACGTGTCCACCCAGAGCCTGCTGTTTGTCCATCACAAAAAGCAAGCTGCTCAGGAAGGCCTGCATTAACGTTCCATACGATAGTCACCTAGAGAGAAGCCCAGATTACTGGGGGAACTAAATACGGAGCATTCAAACCATTGGAATTCCTCTCAGGAAATGGGCTGAGGTGGGGTGGAGGGGCCAGAGGCGGGAGAGTTCCAGGGAAATCCTACCCAGAGACACGTTTAGTTCGCTTCGCATTTCCAGCAGAGGGATTTAACAGGTTTAAAGCAGTTTTCTGTGAATCTTTGTCAAGGGAGTGTATGTACAAACAAACAGGGAGGGTTTTTTTAGTAAAAAGTTAATCGGCTTAAAGTGTGCAACTAAATAAGCAAAGCTTACATTAAAGTGACCCACAGAGAAAGGACCCCATGGAAAGAAAGTTCTAGGAAATACAATATGGCCTCTATGTTCTTTTGTAGTTCCACACTATAAATATTCATGGGGCAGTGTTAATGGGGTCCACAGCTCTATGCATCCACAATAGTTTTTTTGTTTATTCTCAGGACCATGAACTTTGAAACCATGAACCTAAATTTCAGGACTCTGCATTCAGGCGTGTTTGCAGAGCAGGAGGGGAGAGGTTCAGGCTCTCGGAGGACAGAGGAGAGGAAACCGGGCGAGATGTGAATCACGCCTCCTGGATCTTTTGGTTGAGATTAAAGAGTAGGGTCTGTTTAGTATGGGAAGCCTCCTGTCTCAGGGTCTCCAGCTGCTCCAGCCTGGGGAAATGGCCTTCACAAGGGACACATAGCTTAGTTACTCAAGCGTATAGCAGGGAGGAGTAGGGAGCTGCAAATATTTTAATTGGATCAGACAGATTTGTTGCAAGTGTTACATGGAAGACTTTAAAAAACTAGTTTGAATGATGGAATTTCTAAGATGGAGAGAGTTTAAAAGTCATCTAAGCAATGTCTTTGTTTTCCATATGAGGAAACTGAGGCCCAGGAAGGTTAAATGACTTGCTCAAATGATTATATGCAGAAGCCATGCCTGCTGACTCTAAACCAGTGTTCTTCCCCTACACGAGGAATGGCAAATATGAGACAAATCTTTTCTCCCCTGATCAACTTTTCCCCAGAGCAGATACCCTTAATTGATCACAGCTCTCCTGTCCATCGAACCTGGACACAGCCTCCAAATCCATCTCAACACAGTGCTACAGAGGGCCAGCACAAATTAATAGAAACGGCATGAGTTGGGACCTATTTGCCATCTGTGCCCTACACCATGCAGGCAGTGTCCATAACCCATTACCCCTTTGTCTCAGCTAAGGGCTTTCTATTCAAAGCCACCTAAAGCCTGAACTCAGGAATCTGAAATAGCAGGATCTAAAGGTCAATCAGGCCTGAGGAGAGCGCCACACACATTTGAGATGCTAGGGAGCAACTCACCGCTGAATGCTGATTTCACCTCAAGAGAACACCTGGCCCTGCCTTCTGCCTTGGCTGGCATCATCCTACTTCACAAATGAGCCCAGAGAATCTGGCAGGTGCCTGGGCGGGTGGACACCTTGCTCCAGGCAGAAATAGCCTGCGGCCTTGCTGCTTCATCTACATTACAATGTGGTTGCACCAATGCATTTCAGAGCCATGCCACACCTTGGCTTTCTAAGCCCAGGACTCACTTGGCATGGAAATGAGCTCAGCTTATCTCCTAGACTAGTATAAGCAGGTAGGCCACATTTTCAAGGTCATTTAAGTTTTATAGCTCCAAATAGGTTTCATCTCACGTGCCAACCCCACCCAATTTTGGTGATGTTTCTTTAAGGGCTGCAAGGTGACTTCCTGGATCCAAGGAAAGAGCTCATGATCAATTAGCCATGTATGCCACTGGCGTGGGGGAGGAGTGGCATCATAGGTAACACATTGGCCATTTACAAAGTATGTTGTAAAGAAACTAAAAATATTTCCATCCGCATAAAGGACGGCCTGCAGCAAGGCCTGAGCTATGATAATATTCTTTTTATTCTTACCTTACACCCTCTCTACCCTGCTCTGTGCCCAGGAAGGCTGATCCTGTGGACTGCATTCTCCAAATCCCCCTCATCTCTGCTTCTGGTGGCATTCAACTAGAAGGAGACCCTGGGAGACCAGAGGGAAGAGGAGAAAGAGAGCAGGCATTTCTTCTCTGTTTCCTCCCTGCTCCGGTGCATCCTTTAGCCGCTTCTCCTCCTGCACCGTTCCAGCTCCTGTAACCCTGTTCTCTCCCCTGAGCCTTAGCCACAAGGGTGGTTTGCTAGTGTCTGGGTGCCTCATGCTCTTCTTTTTAACCCTGCCTCCATAGGTTGTCCTTTTGAGACAGAGACCGTGGGTGTAGTCAGAGTAGGGTGAGGGCCTCTGGAAAAAAGCAAGGCAGGATATTTACAGTCAAACCAGTGTAACTATGTAAAGTCCCTATCGAAACTCTGTGTTCAGCATTATGCAAAGTCAAGGTCACACTAACTCTCTAGGGTAAAGATACCAGACTAGGAATATAGACATCTTCAGTGAAATCAGTTAAAGGTCAAAAGGCCAGGAGCAACTTCACCTGGAATGTTTGAGTGTTCTGCAAGGGCATCTCAGCATAACCCGTGACTTCACTGTAAACAGCCCTAGCAAACAGACAATAACTCAGCCCACCTTGAGGGCAGGGCAGGTGGTACAAGTCCACACCCTAAGCCCTCAATTTCCAAAAAAAATCCTCAACTGCCTATAAATCCCCTAGACAACGCATCACCCCGGGCTCTCTTGTCCCCTCCTTTCCTCTCACTTTATTTCTAAATAAAATCTTCTGCCCTGGCTCTCCTACTTTGACTGTTTGCTAAGTTCATTCTTTGGCTCCGCAAACAAGAACCCCGGCATCACTTTCATGAAGTTCTCTTCATTTGAAACATCAGGTTAAAGTCTGTTTCTTGCTGGGCCCTGGCTCATACTACTGTTCTAAGAAAATGCTTCCATTATTTCCATAGCTAAACAGGAAGATAGCATTCTGACTGGTAAAGTGAATGGCTACTTTGGCCTAAGAAAACACTTTTCACTGCTTAATTCCAGCATAATATGACTTATTGCTACTTCACACTTGCTGTGTTCCCACAGTCTAAGTTCACCCAGACTCCACACAGTAATGGAGAGATGGGTAGTTTAGATCCTAAAAGCCAGAGCTTCTTGAGCTCTAATTTTGCATCTTATGTGCCCGATGCCAGGACCAGGTATATCTCATAAGCACTAATATCTCCACTGTGGAGTGATCTTTTGTAGAGCAGTAAGTAACCAGTGCAATTATGGAGGACTCATTCTCAAGGCAAAGGCCCACTGGAGACCCTAAGTAGTGCAGAGAGTGGAAAGATAGACTAGGTGGAGAGTAAAGGACCTGAATCTACCTCCAAGCATACTGATAGCTATCCACGTGACCTTGGACAAGTTACTGCTCCTCCAAGGCCCTCAGGGTTCTCACTGGAAACATGGAAAACATAGAATGAATACTGCCAAGGGTTCCTTCCAGCTCTAATATTCTATAAGATTCCACTCTAAGACCTTACCTTGTGTATCTGATTCACATTCAGTAATGGTAAAGGGGCTGTCATCATTTTGGCTAAATTTTCTTTATAAAGGACCAGTAAATTTAGTCTATTATGGCAGAGATTGTTATTGTCCACCAGTGCCTTTTCTTTATTTTCTATAATAACAGGACCTCCGAGTTTCAGTTCCAGGTCTTCCAGATGAACTATTTCCCAGATTTCCATACAGCTATCTGTGGCCATGTGACTAAGTTCTGACCAATGAGAGGAAAGCAGGAGTGGCAAATGACATCTCCTGGGAAACTCCTCACACATTCTTTGTTCCCTTTGCTTTTCCATGCCTTCCACGTCTAGACTGTGTTGGTATGAGTTCTGGCTACCATCTTACACCATAACAAGGACCTCAACCTGGGGTGGGACAAGCTGGAGGGAGATCAGATTCTGGAGGACTTCCTGAAGCAAAAGCCATATTGGCCCCAGATTGAAGACCTCCAGATATTGATGTGAGAAAGGAAGAAACTTCCAGCTGTGTAAGCCAACGATCCAATTATCATATCAATATATTGCTTCTCAACTCTAAATCACCCTTCTTTGTCATGTGATACTGGAGGTGGATCCTGGAAACATTTCTCCTTCGCCAGCTGAGACAACATCAGGCTTTATCAGCAGAGGGCACTAGAGGGACACTGCACAAGGAAGGGACCATATTTCCTGGTTCTGGGGGGGCTCATCCTGCTTGCTCCTATGGAATGGCTGCCAGCAGCATTCAAGAGACACACTCGTGCCCACCCTTCAGAGTTCTGCCTGTATTCCAATGGGTGATTTCCCATTCGTCAGCTTTTCCCTGTAGCATGTCAGTGAACTTCAACCTGCAGTGGCCACAGCCACACCCTCTCCTATGAAGTTAGAGTTTTAGGTTGGGAGGGGTTGGGGGTGGCCTCTTCCAAGTTCACTCCTTTCCCAGTAGTTACTCCCTACATCTGCTTTACCTGTTTTCTTTAGAGTTCTCCTACCTCCTTTAGTTAATAATCCTTTAGTTAATCCCCTTTTGCTAGTTAATAATCCTTTATATTAAATTTTTGGATTGCTTCCAAATTACTGGTGGGGTTTCAGTCTCCCAACTGGACCCTGATGGACACAGTCAATTAACGTGAGTCCGTTACTGGCAGTTTAACCTAATCTTAACTGATACAGCCATGCAATCATCCCCATGGAAAAAGTGAATGATATGATTCAGAATAAGCTGCTTTTCAAAAACTTTCTCTCCAAAAATTATTGGTGACAAACATGAAAGATAAAAGGCTGAGGTCCTTAATATTTACAGTTCCAACAAAATGTTTTAAAAAGACCATCTAATTAGAAAAATGAGGGTAACAGAAGGGAAAACTAGCCCACAAAGAAGAAGAATAAATGCCCATAAAAGGAAATGCTCACAGCAAAAGACATGCAAAAGATCAAAACACATTTTAAAGGTTCCAAATCATTTGAAAAATACAATTACAATATAAATACAAATTGAAGAAATAGCAAATTATTTTTCTCAAATCAAATCAACAAGGATTTAAAAACTAGAATACAAACTGTTCATCTTAATGAAAGCGCAAAGGAATATAAAAACTTGAAGGACAATTTGAAAAGAGGACTCAGAAGCTCTAAAAGCAATTTTTGACTCAGCAGTTCTACATGTAGGAATTTTTCCTAAAGAAACAACTTTAAAAGAATGTAAAAATCTAGCAACAAGGATGATTCCAGCATCATTATTTATAACAGAAAAAGAAGACTGGAAAGGAATCTCTATGCCCAACAAGAGGGGATTCATTAAATAAATTATGGTGCATCTATATAATGGCATACAAAACAACTCGAATTGGATGTTATACCGGTATATTTATTACAGAAGCATCTTTATTGTCATGGAAAAAGGTTCATAGTACTAAGTGAATGTGAGATACAAGCAGGTTCACCAAGGCATGAACAGCATTAAAAAAAAATTACAAACATGCATGGGAAAATTTTGAAAGAATATACAACAAAATGTTAATGGTTACTTCTAGGCCATGGCATTACTGGAAATTTTTACTCTTGCTTGCTTTCTATATTTTCTAAATTTTTCCAGTGGATGTATATTAGCTGAGTAATTTTAAACACTGTTATGCTAAAAAATAATCTCTCCCCCCACCTCCAGAGCACCCAGTGTCTGCCGTGCACGCCTTGATAAACTCATTCACGTTTCAGCTGTGATTTCGAGGTACAGCTCAGCTTGGCACCTCTCCCTCGCACAGAGCCGTGATCTGTCTTCCACCTTCCCTTGCTCTCCATTCCCAGAGCCATAGTTCAAGTCTGGCCCTCATGCTCCCAGGCGCAGATCTCCTGTGGTCCTCCTATTTTCTGCTTCCACAGAGCCTAACCATTATATGTCTTCATTCTACCAGTCCTCTGCTCAAAAACCATCAATAGCTCCCCCCGCCTTTTTTTTATTTTGGTATTGTTAATGTACAATTTCTTGAACATTATGGTTACTAGACCCCCTATTATCAAGCCCCCCCACATACCCCATTACAGTCACTGTCCATCAGTGTAGTAAGATGCTATAGAGTCATTATTTGTCTTCTCTGTAAATACTGCCTTTCCCATGTCACTCCCACTACATTATGTGTGCTAATCGTAATGCCCCTTTTCCCCCTTATCCCTCCCTTCCTACCATCCTCCCCAGTCCCTTTCCCTTTGGTAACTGTTAGTCCATTCTTGGGTTCTGTGCTTCTGCTGCTGTTTTGTTCCTTCAGTTTTTTCTTTGTTCTTATACTCCACAGATGAGTGAAATCATTTGATACTTGTCTTTCTCCACCTGGCTTATTTCACTGAGCAAAATACCCTCTAGCTCCATCCATGTTGTTGCAAATGGTAGGATTTGTTTTCTTCTTATGGCTGAATAATATTCCATTGTGTATATGTACCACCTCTTCTTTATCCATTCATCTACTGATGGACACTTAGGTTGCTTCCATTTCTTGGCTATTGTAAATACTGCTGTGATAAACATAGGGGTGCATATGTCTTTTTCAAACTGGGCTGCTGCATTCTTACGGTAAATTCCTAGGAGTGGAATTCCTGGGTCAAATGGTAACTCTATTTTGAGCTTTTTGAGGAACCTCCATACTGCTTTCCATAATAGCTGAACTAGTTTACATTCCCACAAGCAGTGTAGGAGGGTTCCCCTTTCTCTGCATCCTCGCCAACATTTGTTGTTGTTTGTCTTTTTGATGGCAGCCATCCTAACTGGTGTGAGGTGATATCTCATTGTGGTTTTAATTTTCATTTCTCTGATGACTTAGAGATGTGGAGCATCTTTTCTTGTGCCTCTTGGCCATCTGAATTTCTTCCTTGGAGAAGTGTCTATTCTGCTCCTCTGCCCATTTTTTAATTGGCTTATTTGCTTTTTGTTTGTTGAGGTGCGTGAGCTCTTTATATAATTTGGATGTCAACCCCTTATCGGATATGTCATTTATGAATATATTCTCCCATACTGTAGGATGTCTTTTTGTTCTACTGATGGTGTCCTTTGCTGTACAGAAGCTTTTCAGCTTGATATAGTCCCACTTGTTCATTTTTGCTTTTGTTTCCCTTGCCTGGGGAGATATGTTCATGAAGAAGTTGCTCATGTTTATGTCCAAGAGATTTTTGCCTATGTTTTTTTCTATGAGTTTTATGGTTTCATGACTTACATTCAGGTCTTTGATCCATTTTGAGTTTACTTTTGTGTATGGGGTTAGACAATGATCCAGTTTCATTCTCTTACATGTAGCTGTCCAGTTTTGCCAACACCAGCTGTTGAAGAAACTGTCATTTCCCTATTGTATATCCATGGCTCCTTTAACATATGTTAATTGACCATATATGCTTGGGTTTATATCTGGGTTCTCTATTCTGTTCCACTGGTCTATGGGTCTGTTCTTCTGCCAGTACCAAATTGTCTTGATTACTGTGGCTTTGTAGTAGAGCTTGAAGTTGGAAAGCATAATTACCCTGCTTTATTCTTCCTTCTCAGAATTGCTTTGGCTATTCGGGGCCTTTTTTTGTTCCATATGAATTTTAGAACTATTTGCTCTAGTTCATTGAAGATTGCTGTAGGTATTTTGATAGGGATTGCACTGAATCTGTAGATTGCTTTAGGCAAGATGGACATTTTGACAATATTAATTCTTCCTAGCCAAGAGCATGGGATGAATTTCCATTTATTCGTGTCCTCTTTAATTTCTCTTAAGAGTGTCTTGTAGTTTTCAGGGTATAGGTCTTTCACTTCCTTGATTAGGTTTATTCCTAGGTATTCTATTCTTTTTGATGCAATTGTGAATGGAATTGTTTTCCTAAAAGCTCCCCATTTTTTAAGGGACATGTTTCATGTCTCAGCTTGACAGTCACTGCTCCAAGCTTCTTTCGGTTCTGTCACTACTATTCTGCCAAGTAAACCAGACTAATTCCCCAGCTCCAGACACATCAAAAGCCTTCTGACTGCCTCACCTTGACTCACGCTGTTTGTTCTACCTGAAACGCCTTCCCCTGCATCTCAGCTTCTTCAAATCTACTCATCCTTCCAGGCTGAGCTCAGGGCTTACCACCCCCCCTTACCAGGAAGCCTTCTGGATTGTCTAATGGTGATTGCTACCTTTTCCAAATCAGTATGGTATCTCATTTGCTCAGTTTTTCCTTTGGAAAACATTGGTTGAGCACCTACCATGTGCCAGGCACTGGGCTGATGACTGGGAAACCAAATAAGTCTGGTTTCTACCCCTTGGAGTCCATTATCTCATATGGAGATATACTGAGCATATAATCACACAAATAACTATACCCAGGTACAGACTAAAAAGTGCCATGCAGGGAAACAAAGGTAATGACAGATTTAAGAAAAGGGACCTGTTTGTGATCAGGGCCTGGGAAGGCCCCTGGGGAAAGGACATGTAAACTGAAGGTCCTAATAAGTGTGTCTAAATTTTGCAAACATGATCCAACAGGAGCTTCAAAGAGATCATTGTGTGTGCAATATTGAAAGCAGACTGTGGGAGGCAAGAGGAGCAGCAGGGAGGTGGGTTCAGGTGCTGTTGCAGTGGCCCACATGGGAGCTGGTGAGGGCTGAGACCACATGGTGAAGATACAGGGGAATGGACAGACTTAACTTTGGGAAAGGAACTGGCAGGACTTGGGTTGGACCCCGTGCAAGGGGCAGGAGGAGACAGGTATCCAGGGTGACACCCAGGTTTCTGGTGAAGCACCTGGATAGACTTTGATACCATCTGGCACCTGCCACCATGAAGCCCAGCCCTCAGGAACCATGGCAGATTCTGAGCCTAGGGGTGGAGGATGGGAAACCAGTGCCAGCTCAGCAGGGAGAACTGATCTAGGGACAGGAAAAAGACTTGGGGCGGAAGGTGGTCTGCTCCTGTGGGAAACTGGCTGATGCTGGACTCACAACAACCCAAGGCCAGTAACCCAGGTGGGAGGAAGAGGAGGAGGCTCTGTGCAAATTGCAGGATGAGCTGGGACATAAGTGGCCCAGCTGGCAGAACGGGCAAAGACTCAGGGCTGAACATTAACACTCAAGTGCTCGTGCAGGCGAGCCTGAGAATATTTATTGGTAATTGACAGACGTGGTTAGAGGGTGGCGTGATCACAGATAGGTCTGTAACCAATCAGCAGGAAAGCTCGGTTCCTGTTGCTATGTTTGCATCCAGGCAGAACTGTATTTTGAGGGGACTAAGAGGCTACCATGAGAAACCTGCATAGATGTGTTTGGTTTATCTGTCATCTTCTCCCTGCTTCATAGATGAGAGCAAGCGAGCTGTGGAGCAAATAAATTATCACTTGCCAAATGTTATGGATCCCAAGAGAACTCTATGCAGCCCTGAGAGCGAGAGATAAGCATACACAGGTGGCTGATATTGTCACTTACAGGGAAATTCTTAAATGGAGCATAATAACAGGAGTAATAATAATAATAGCAAGGTGAGGAGCTAACAATTGATGACTGCTGAACACTTCAGATTTACTGGCTCACTTCAATCTTCAAACAAACCTATTTGACAGGTTTTCATATCATTCCCATTTAACAAATGAGGAAACTGAGGCTCAGAGAGGTTAAGAAACTCAGTCAAAACCACACAGGTAGTCAGGATCGAGGCAGGCTTCACACCACAGGCTGCCTGATGCCAAAAACAGTCTCTTATCACCCAGGCTGCCACTCACTCAAAGTCTTCCTGGGAACATCTGCCAACCAAGTCCTCTCCCTCTGGGGTGAAGACAGTGGCTGGACCCATCGCCCTCAACTGCCTGACATCCAAACACTGCCCCAGACTTCTTTCAACACTTTGTATTTTCATCTGTTCCTCCCTACGCTTTGGGACTAAGAGTACTTTGAAAGCCAGAATTGTCTAATCCTTGTTGGATTCCTAGCTAAGGATAAAGAAAAAAGTAGGATGAGGATGGGGGGCTATGGTGCTCTGGGGAACAAGTACACAAACACGACCTTCAGACTGGGCAGCACGGAGCTGCTTGCTGACTGTGTGTGGAGGGAGCCAGAAGAAGGGGAGCCATTCGGGCACTGGAGACGCATGTGCCTAGAGAACAGGGTTTTGAGGTCCTTGTCCTACCATTTACAAGTTCAATGTCCTGCGCAGGTCCCGGCCCAGCCTCTCTCCTGTACAAGCACCCAGGCCATGTCCTGCAATACCCATGAGCTCATAAGACCATCTCCTGTGAGTGCTCAGACCATCTCTTGGCTGTTCGAGGGACCAATGGAGAGAACAGGAGGAAAGAGTTTTAGTAAACCACCAGGTGTGACCCAAAGCCCCAAGGCAATGCTGGACCCACCGTGTGGTTAATATCACTGTTCTTCTCTTGGACAACTTGGCAAGGCCAAGGGTTGAGAATGCAAGGGTTTAGGGACCAATGAAGTTACAGCCTTTGTTCAGATTGCTTGACTAGGTCTCCATAGCAGAAGGATCTGCACCCCCATCAAATGCGGTGTGCACTGAAATCCTCCTTGCACCTCAGTGATCTGGAACCTGGAGGAATGCCTTTAGAAAGAGTGGCGGGGGAGCTGCCAGCGGAATGGAGGCTCAGTCCCAGCACCATTCATACATCTTCAAATAGTCAGGGGCTGACTTCTCCACGGGGCTTGGGTACCTGGTTGGTTTGCAGGGCATGGAAACTCACCCCCCAGCCTAACATCAAGGAAGGCAATGAGATTCATGGCAGACTTATTTTTAGAACAAGAGCTCTGGATAGAGAGGAGCTATCGGCATGGGCATCACTAAGAAATGTAAAACTGTAAAATCATCACCTGCTTTCAGTGTTCAGATGCTTGGTTTCCTGCCACTTGGAAACCTTGATGGATTTCTGTGGGGTGACAATAATATAAAAAACAATAATATTTACTGAATGTTCACCATGTTCCAGGCACTATTCTCAGTCTTTTGTCTATTCAACTCATTTAATCCTCATAATAACCCTGTGTGGTAGATATTAGTATCCACACTTTATGGCCTGAGAAAACTGAGATCCAGAAAGCTTAAGCAGGTTGCTCAGGGTCCCCCAGCCATTAAGGGGCAGAATCTGAACCCAGGGAATTTGCCTGTAAAGACCACTTAGCCCCCAGGCTCTCTCATAGGAATAGAAAGTGATGCTGTTCATGTGAGTCAATTTAACTCACACACTTTTTGCACATGACAGGTTCTTTGGCGGTCATGGAATTATAGCAATATTTCACATTTACTGAATGCTTCTACTTGTTAAGCACAGTTCCAAGTGCCTTTCTTATAACAACAAGCCAGCAAAATAGGAGTTTCTATTAACCATATATAGATTAGAAATGGAA
Source organism: Smutsia gigantea (assembly GCA_032199065.1). Classification (NCBI taxonomy): domain Eukaryota; kingdom Metazoa; phylum Chordata; class Mammalia; order Pholidota; family Manidae; genus Smutsia; species Smutsia gigantea. The sequence goes on from JAVSCE010008889.1 coordinate 128,587, forward strand.
GCTCTAAAGCTGTGGGACTTGTAGGTCTCATGGCTAGAAAGACAGAGCTGAAAAGGAAACCATGAGTCAGCCTGTCTCCAGAGTTTGGACCCAGAAGCAGTAGGCTGGGGAGGAACCCAGTGCTCAAACAACCAGGGGGTGCATGGCCACGACAAGGTGAAGTTCCAGAACTGCCCACAGTGGTGCTGCTAACCCAGATGACTGCTGATCTGTCTACACTCGGCTTCCATCAAGCATAGGCATCTTCCTGCAGAGGAGGCCATGCCCAGGCCTGAGCTGGAAGTTCCTCTGACTGGCACTCAGACCTCCAGCACCCAAGGCATGGTGCCCTGCACATCTGGGGCATTTGTGTAGCTCTGCGGTACAACTCCTACCCGGCCCATCCTCTCCTCTTACTGTGCAGGACACGGGATTAAAGGACATGCCCCCTACACACACGTCACCCCCAGAAGAGGGTGCAAGACCCTAACTGCTGCCCAACTGGGTGAGAGAAAGAAGAAAAGACATCTCGCTGGTGTCAAAGAGTGGAGGACCTACTTTGGATGCTACCATTGCAGACTTTCTTGTCTGCAGAACTTGAGCTCTGTCTACAGAGGTGGCGTGATAAGTTAAAGGAGCATGAATATCAGGCAGAAGGTCCAAGCCTGAAGCTCGGCTTCTCCACATACAAAACGGCAGCCATCACAGCTGTGTACCTATTGCCAGGGCTGCGCTGAAAGCCAGTAGGGTGGTGTTCTTCCTTATCACTCCACTCTTGGAACATCCTAATGCAAAAGGGGCCAACAAATCCCTCTTCCCGGCCTCCCCGCTCCCAGATGCTGCCCACCTCACTGTGAACCGTTGGGCCTCTGGGTTCTCTTTGGCATCTGACAGCCACACCTTCTCTGCCTGCTGAATCCCCAGCTCAGGAAGGCTGCCTCTCTCGGCCAACAGCCACTCAGGGGCTAAGTGCGTTTCCTGCCCTAGCTCTGCCCTGGCCCATCCTCATCTTCACTTACCTTTTTTTCTTTTAATCTTTATTGAACTATAAACTCACATACCATAAAATTCACCCTTCACTTACTTCCGAGACCCTGTTTACCAATAATTATCAGGTCTGAATTTAAGAATCTCTAACTAATTACACTACATGAAGCCAACTATTCATTATAAAAATTCAAATTCCGATATAGCATTTCAACAGAAGAGCTTAAGAAGTACTTGTGAGCACCTACTCTGTGCTCTAATAATATATGTATCAATCATTGAACATTCTTGTGCTAGAAACTTGACAAACATATGATTTAATCTTGTAGCAAACCTGAAAAGTGAATATTAGTAGTTCAAGTGAGGCAACTAAGGCTCAGAGAGGTTAAGTAACTTACTCAAGGTCACAGAGCCTTGCACAGAGGCAGCAGATTTCAAATCCAGGTCTGTCAGGTGTCACAGCCCATGCTCTCAGCCACCTCATGCCCTGACCCCTAAGGGGTGAAACAGTGGAGACAGAGGGGAACTAGATGCTGCTCCTAACTGGAGAAGTGGGAGAGATACAAACTTCTTTTCAATACAGGTCTGAAATATTTTGACTCCATCAAATCAGCACCCACCCAAGAGCAATGACATGATGACAAGTAGGGATGAAGATAAAATTGTAAAAATGCCAACTGCCCTCACAGTGTGGCTCATGGGGTGGGTGTCTAATGCAGGATGGAGGGGTGTCAGGGAGATGGGTTCAGGCCATACCAGGGAGACAGGCTTCCAGAAGGTGCCATGGGAGCCTGACATCTGTGCTAACAAACCAGGGTGCCTCCTCTGCTATGAGGATGCAAACTGCAGGGGAGCACTGCCCAGGACTCCCTGACACCCCCATTCCACCCTGAGCAGTGGGAGGGCTCTAGCCCACCGGGATGGGTCTGCTTCACTTTCCAGACTGACAGCAAGCTTGGAGGGGCCCTTCAGTCAGAGACCCAACCCACATAGGGCCCAATCATCATTCCCTCATTCAGCAAATACTGATGAGTGCCTACAATGTGCCAGGCACTGCTCTAGGCACTGGACTCAGAGTGGTGACCAATGCAGACAAAAACCCCTGACCTAACGGACTTTGACATGCTGGCCTCCCATCAGTAACATGAGACTGCTGGCAAGAGCTGTCCCAAAGCCTGCTGTCCTAGAGGGTCCCAAGTTCCAGGCAGAAGGAAGGTCTGAAAGTGGGAGAAAGGAATGCACAGCTCCTCCTGAGGAAAGAGCTAACTCCCAGGCCAACCCCTCCAATGGCTCCTGAGCTAGAAGCTATCAGGGACCACATATTTATTTATATAGAAATATGTATATTTATCATAAGTGAACACAGAGCAGTGAGGAAAGCCCTGGCATTTATTAAGCCACCAGTTGAAAAGTAAATCTGGCTGTTAGCCAGTTTCCTTGAATTTAATAAATCCAAAAGGCCGTATGGCACTTTACAGTTTAGAAAGCACTTTCATATCATTTGGGCCTCAGGTAGATGATTTTGGTGATCTGAGTCCCATATCCTCACTCAGTTCTGGGGAGTTCCATGCATCTGCTGCACGTCTCCCCACTTTTCTGCTTGAGAACATTTTCTGCATCTGGAGAGCACAGCACACCTGCACAGGCAGGGGGAGGCTGGGTGTATGGGGAGGCAATGCTTTGGGGACCCAAACTGAAGGGAACAGCAGCTCCCATCCACATGCTCTGTAACAGGGTGACTCTGACTCCTCCCTGGGAGAAGTGGGACTATGTCCCCTACCCTTCAATCTAGGAAGGCTTGTGACTATGGTGGAAGTGACAATATGTAGCTTCTGAGGCAAACTCATAAAAGGCAACGCTTCCAACTGGTTCTCTTGGGATGTGTGCACTTAAGAGTCAAGGCACCATGCTGGGAGGAAGCCTAACTAGCCCACATGGAGAGAGGCCACTTGGAGGTGTTCTGCCCAACAGTTCAACTGAGGGCCCAGGCAACAGCCAGATGGGACTGCCTTCAGGTGATTTCAGCCACTTGTTTGTGAGTCAGCCCCAGCCTGCAGGTCTTCCCAGCAGAGGCTCAGACATTGTGGAGCAGAGACAAACCACTTCTTCAGTGTCCTTTCCAGCTTCCTGATCCACAGACTCACCAACATATTAAATGATGGTTGCTCCACCCCACTAGTTTGCATAGATTTTTACACAGCAATAGGAACTGGAACAGGGAGCCAACAACAAAGGCCAGGAGCCTTTGGATAGATGCTTCAGCCTCCTATTCTCTGGAAAGGGGGCTTTATGGAAGCTTCACAGAGGTCCTGATGGGAACAAGACCCCATCAGCTAAAGCAGCCCCCATCTCTGGATTTCCTCCTGCCCTATCTCACTCTCCCTACTCCCTCACTGGGCTTCTGGGGATTGTCCCCCAGACAAACTATCTACAGGCAAGTCATTGTCTAAGGCTCTGCTCACTGAGTAATCAAGCTCGTCTAGCCTCAGGTCCGCCCTACAAGGTGGTTTTGTTCTCACCCCCATTTTGCAGATAAGGAGACTGAGGCCTGGTGAGGTGCAGCGACTTGCTCAAGGCCACAGATCAGGTAGGAGGGATAAGGACCCAGGCTGTCCAGCTCTCAATCCAGCTAAAGAATTGTGGATGACAGCAAGTAGGCAGGTGAAGCCTTCACAAGCTTTGCAAGTGTTGCTCTTGGAGATAAGCTTGTTGGGAGGATGTCATGTCATTTACTGTCAGTTAAACCTATGGCTGCCCTTACAGTATCAAATAAAAAACAAAAACAGCAGAGCTATGGGCCGCCAGACAGATCATGCTCAGGAAGGCCTGTGTACCCTACCAGCCCCAGGCTAGGAGGATGTCACAGATTTACTCCCAGCCTGCAATCATCTGATCCTACAGCATCAAACAGATTGTTTATTAGTACATTTAAATATTATAGTTTAAAACTTGCTTTGAAGGTCAGCATGAAGATGTCCTTGCAACAAGTTTCTAGGAAATCTGTTTCTAAAGTACCTAACCTCATGTCAGATATTGCTTGAAGCACTTTATTAGGAATCATCTCATTTATAAATGAGGAAACTAAGGCACAGAGAAACTAAGTGACTTGCCTGCTAGCTGGTAAATGGCAGAGTAAATACTAAAATTTATAAATGCTAAAACTATAAATGGCAAAATGGTAAAGAACGGCTTTAAAAATGGTAAAAGTGGTGAAATGGCAAATGGTGAAACATCAGTTTGGTCAGGCAGTGAGAGACAAGGCTGGAAATCAAGTTCATGGAACCACAGAACACTAAGTGGGAAGGAACCAGGGGCACAAACTCAAATGCCCACAAAGTGTGAAGGGCACAGGGCCATGTGGCTGATGTAGAGCAAGAGAACCAGCTCTCCGGACCCGTCAGTTTGCAGCCTGACAAGTCTAACATCTTTACTCTGTAGATGCGCACCCGAGGCTCAGAGAGGAGAGGTCTTGTCCAACGTGACACAGCTCCTGCGAGACCAGAACAGACCCAAGGCTCTCCTCTCTGCACCCTGTATCTGCAGCAGAGTGGAGACCCACACTTGAGAAGGGGGACTTGGGAGCTATTTTAGATTTGAAGCCCTGAGGCAGGTCCTAGGTGGAGGGCTTTTGGCTAGAGGCGTCAGGGAGTTAGGATGTGACTGGGATAGCACAAGAGGCTGCCCCTAAAGGTTTGACCAGGTTTGACTGTGTAACCAGGAAATGCAGTGCTGCCCTTGAGATGAGAGGCATGCCCTTTCACTGAGACATCAGTGCACTAGTGAACTGCTTGCTGTCCTTCCAGAAGACTGTTCCCCAGCTCAGGGCATTTCAATAAACATGGGCAGAGAGGTGACCTCTTCCGTAGGTCTCGCTTGCCATCGCCCTCTTCTGGCCACTCTTAACACCAGCAGAGCCTAAGGTGAGGCCAGGGGGTAGTGGGGGGATCAAGAATGGGTGTGGTGTGCAGGATGCATGGAGCTGTGGAGGATGCAAGGAGCTCCCATGATCCTCTACTTTCCAGGCATTTCCACTCATTCCATGCTGTCTGCAGAGTCACAGAACACACATGCCCTGGTTATCCAGCATTTTCTCCAAAATTACTGGAGAAAAATGAGGTCCCAACAGGCAAACTAGCTTCAGAGTTATTCCATATGGCTCTCACAGACAGAAGTATACCTCTTTCACCCAAATTTGCTGCTCCCAGCATATGGGAGGTCCTCAGTACATTCCTAACAAATTGATCGCTTCTCAAGTCCAGGCCTCAGATGCATACCCTGCTCCCCAGAGCCTCCAGCTCACAGGGCAGGTGATGGTTGATCCACCCGTTTTAGCTCCTGTGCCATTTTCCCAGTCTCGGTGTCCCTCTTTTCAGGGAAAGGCCACCATCCCACCAACGCTCCAGGCACCCCCCTTCCTGGTCATAAGCTAGGTCCCATGCGGAGCTGCAGTTACTCAGGGCATGCTACTTGCTGATTTTCTCTCAGATTATCCAGCAACCAACTCTTCTGCTCACCTTTCCAATTCAAAAGCCTGACAGGGTACAGCAATGGGTGGGTATTCCGGAGGAATTTTCCTGAAGGGCCCCTCAAGCCTGGTTTGCTCTTCAGCCTTCACAAGATTCTCAGGTCCCACAGCTCCTGGGGCCTCCAGCCTCCTGGTAACGTGGTCTTCCCCTGACTTCACCCAGTTCTGACCTGCCCGACCCCAGCCTGGACCCCAGCTGCTGCAGTAATAATACAAATAATTACAGTGCCATAATAATGGTTCCTTTTGCAGTTGATTTCTCCATAAATCATGAGTACCCCTATAATTACTGCTCCCAATTAGAGGTGAGGAAACCCCGACTACTAGGGGTCTCCAGGGAGTGAAGAAATGGGATCACTGGCCCATGGCCCTTCCACAGACGTGGCGGACCACCCCTTGACCTTCTGCGGATGGAGTCTGCGCTCTCCCCTCTTCTCATCAGTACCCACGTGCCCGGCCACCGGCCAGAGCGGCTCTGCAGGCCTGAGACCATCCTCTCTGGGAGCGTCAGTACCCCTCTGTTCCAGAGGGGACCTGCCTCACACCCACAGGCTCCCTTTGGAACATAAGCTTGGGCCTTCAGGGACCGACGCCTCAACTATTCTCGCTCGGAAGCGTCTCACTCCCATCGAGACGTACGAGACGGTTGGTGGCTTGTGGGAGGGGGGAGCTGCAGCCCGGGCCGAAATTTGCGCCAAAAAGACCCGCGCGTTCCGGGGCGCCGCTTCCTGGCGGGATTAGAGCACCTGCCGGCTTCCATCTCCGCCCGCCCTGGGTGACCCTCAGGCCGGGACCTAGCCCAGGGGCTACCGGGAAGTATGCCGCAATTTAGGTTGTCCACGTTCACCCTCAGCTACCCCTTTCCTTTTGCCTGCTATGAAGCTTTTCGGGTTTTTTTATTCTCTTCCCAAGAGTAGCCGCAAAATCTTAGGAAACTTTGCGCAAAACTTACAAATGCCGTGAAATCGGAGCCAGTCACTCCATCAGAGCCTGGGAACGCCACGCCCAGCCCTGCTCCTCTGCTTCAGCCCAGCGCGCCCGGCGGTGGCCCGCGCTGACCACCTGGCTGTCAGGTCAGGACACCCGCCCCAGCCCCTGGGAGCCCTCTTGGCCTGTGCACCCGCCCCGATTAGACTCGGGAGCGCTCTCGCGGCCGCCACCCGTGCGCGCTGCAACCCGGGCGCCGGGACATCCCGGAAAGGGTGTATTTAAGCCGCTCCTCTGGGGCATTGTTTTCCCGGGGAGCCCGGGGGCCCTCGGGGAAGAGGAGGGGAGACCCGCCCCACGGACCGCAGCGCAGGCTCGCCCACCACTCATTTGCATTTCAAAGGCAAACTTCTGCCGGGCTATCCCGGCCGCGGCGGCGGCGGCACCTACCGGCTTTGCACGGGTCGTGGTAATGCTCCAGCTGCTGCTCCGCGCCCTCTTCGCCTTCCAGCGCCGAGTAGTCCGAGGCGGCGTCCAAGAGCGGTAGCAGCAGCATAGGCAGCAGGGGCACGAGGGCCCCAAGCGCAGTCGCCCGGGGCATGGTCGTGGGGGCCGGCGGAGAACGAAGGGGCTGCGTGAACGGGAAGCACGCCTCGGGAGAGGGACGCGCACAGGGTCGGGGCGAAAGCGGCCCGGGCGCGGCGATTATGCGCGGCTGCCCGGCATGGCTCGGACGCGGGACGAGCGGAGTGCGGCGTTCCGGTCCGCGACGGGACCCCAGGAAGCCGCTGCACGGAGATACTTGCCCGTCGGCCGAGGCTGCAGCGGCTGCGACTGTGGCGGTGGTGGCGGTGGTAGCAGTGGTAGGAGCGGTGTCCGCTCCGCCCCTCTCCGCCCGGGCTGGACTACACAGCCCTCGCCAGGGGTCGCGGGCAGCCAATCACTCGGGCGCCCGAGGCGAAGCCCCTCCTCTTCCCGGCACCTCCGCAACTTCGGAGGAAGGGGAGCGCGGGGCAGATGCTGAAGGCAAGGACCCGGGGCCCGCGGCGCTCCCACGGAGCCGAGGTGGCGCCCTTCTCCGAGCGCCACCTCGGCCTCCAGCCACCGGGAACACTGCTCCTAAGATCAAGGCTGGACTTTCCGCCTTTATTCGCCTAACGCACTTTACAACTCCCCGATGCACAAGTGTGCAAAGGCAGGCAGCCGTGGTTAGAGCTCCCAGCGTGGGATCAGGAACGCGACGTGAGCGGTCCGCATCCCTATCAACTCGCTCTGTGCTTTCCGACAATCGTTTCTCTGTAGGGATGGAGTGGATCTTCTCTCTGGTCGCTTTCAGCGCAAACCCCCCCCCCCAAGGCTTATAGTTCTCTCACGGTTCTCAACAGCTCTTCGCCCGGAGATGAAGGGCTCTCTCGCTGCGGCACCCACTTAACCTAACGTAGTGGCTGGTGATGAGCGGCTTCGGGAAGAATGATTTAAAACGACGGTAACTCTATCCTTTAGTAAAAGTCTGAGATGCTTCATACGGGCAAAACGATTGACAAATGAACAGCTATCCATGCTATTAAATTTACAGACATGCTTTATTAAATAAGCCACTTACCATTAACTTGATGTAATAAAAACGACCAACTCCTGAAGTCTGGTTATTTTTGCCAGTTAAAAACATATGCCCAAATAATTTAGGAGAATTATCAAAAGATATTTGAAACCACTCTCATGATGTACCTTAACAATTGTCAGACCTAAGCCATATTGATTTATAGACATAAAAAGTACTATTACCATGAGGCATCTCAAAAGACCTATTTATGCAAGCAAAATTGCCCTAATCAAGAAGTAAAACACACCAGTGTGTAGAAGAAATATTTGGCATCACACCCACCCAGTAGAATCTTTTTTCATTTAAACACAAGCACAAAATAGACTGAACTTCCCTTTTGGACTTCCACATGGTTTCACTGCCATTAATGACAAAATAGCTGACAGGAAGTCCAGAGCTGAGCTTTTTACACAGGACCCCAAATTCCTTGCATTATCATCATCTGTCTGTCTTCTACCTATTAATTATGAATAACAAGTCCTTCAAACCAGTAAAGGTTTTAAGGTTAGCCACTGGAAGAGTGATACTGGATATTTTGTCTTGAAAGAAAGTTGACCCTGTTTCATACTGAGTTTTCATCTAATGGGCATATACAGGATGGAGCAAGTTTGGGCAAGATCTGGTAAGGAACTTACAAGTGGGAGGAAGGAATGGGGGGAATGGATGCCACCAAATGGCAGGGAAGGCCAAGTGGCCATTAAACAGGCAATAGGTGTAGGAAGAGGTTGAATGGCATTTCTGCCTGAGTGTTGGAAGGGGTCAAACCCAACGCCATAGTTGTCTGCATTCAACCCAGTGAAGGTCACCACCTGTCAGTAGACAAGTTCACAAATTCAACATCTAAAACACCTAACAGACTTCCATGACACTTCCAGGTCTCCAGATGGCACTAGGCAAACAGCCAGCTGGCTTCCTCATTAGCAGGGAATTCCTGTGGAAAACAGACATACAGGCAACCTCTTATACAAACACTGAGGTTGTGAGCTTTCGTTGCCTCTAATCCCCACCTGGTAAAGTAGTTGCCAGGTCTTCCCACCAATACTCTGTCCAAATATTTTGAGGACAGCAGTGCTGCTGGATTTTATGCAGTGCAGTTTTATGTCAGAAGCTCCATTTAGATGCTTTGGCTATCAACAAAATATTTGGATCATAGAATAGGTTAGATAGGAACAATCGAAAGGGATGGCTAATTTTTTTTTCAGTTCTATAGTTCCTGATTTCACTCACCACTTTAAATATTAAAATCTACTGTGGGTTCACGTAATTTTGAAGACACATTTTTCTTTTAAATTTAAATAACTTAAAAAATTTTAAAGAGGTAGTATTAGAATAAAAGGCTTTATAATCTAAAGCTGTTCAACTTACTTCCATTATTACATTCATAATTATTTGCAGGTTTCCTCCCTCATAGCTCATGGTCCTGTAGAAAACCTGCAAGAGGATACAAGCTTTTCCCTCTTTTTGGTCAATGTCTGTTTTCCACCCAACTCATTCCGTATATCCAGAGTGGCCCAATTGATGCAGTTCTCTTGCAGGAGCTCTCAACACCCCCCACACACATTTAGCAAGTTTTATCCTCCTTGCCTATTCCACACCAGCCACTTACTCCTAATTATCAGCGTCTCCTTCAGGGCAGGGAGCAGAACTTACAGAATAAAGTGGGCACTTTCATCTGTGAGCTCATTCCTTCATTTACATGACTGACCACTGAGAAGGTACTTTTGAGTTCTTTGGAGAAGGTAATTAAAAATATTGTTTCCATTTTTAGCAGCTGTTTGAAACCCTTTGTGACTCTCCAAAAACCATTTTTATCAGAGCTCCTCAGCGTTGCACACCAGGCCCTCCGTCCACCACCAGACTTTCCTTTCACATTCCCAGCCTTGGCTCCTGCCACTTTCATTTCTCCACTCTTGCTGCATAACACACCTTGGGGTCATCCTAATAGAGTCTTGCTGCTTCACACCTCCATGTGTTTGCCGGGGGCAACTTGATAACTACACAGCCTGCATCCCCATGCTAACAACTATCATAGCAGCTACCGCACTTTTGACACGTTTATCTATTTATGGCTGTTCTACCCTACTGGTCTATAACCAACTCCAACCTGACAACTCCAACTTGGAACCCCCTTCCATGTCTCTCTCTAGACGGTCCGTGCTCTTCAATGACCTTAAAGGTTAAGTCCCATAATCTTAGTGACTTAGACTGAACCACTAAGAATAACCATTACATTGGCCAGTTAAAATGACTTACATCAACTTCTCCCTATAGCCATCACGTCCACTTTTTAAATCTGACACTCCTGTCACCTAAGCATGCAAAACTTTGAAAACAATTTTAAATAATTGGCAGACTATGTTACCATTGACTCCGTATGTCCCAATGTAGGCTTATGCACTTTTCTGATGTTAAATTGTACATTAACAGTTTATTCAAACAATTCTCACAATAAAATCCAGAACCTGGTTTTACAAGATTTCCTTATACCCCTAATTTTCCAACCACACCAAAAGTGTTCATTAAGGAGATTAAAAGTAATCCAAATTTGTACCAACTTAAACTGCTTGGCTAACAGAAATTGTCAAGTATTAGTGTTGACTGAAGCAGTTAATAAAATCGGAGGGAAAAAAGAACTGATAAGGCTGACAAGGATTTAAATGAGAAGCTAAAACAGGAGATGAAAAACAAAATGTACAAATAGACCTGGATAAATTAACCACTGATTTTGATGTAACTCAAACACACAAATCCTTTCCATTGGTATGAACACTCAATTTCACTATGATCATATATTATCTGTTCCACAGGCTGGAGAGGTGACATCCTCATTTTAGTTACGACAGTTAATAGGTCTGTACGCCTGATTACTTCTGGGCTAAAAACAAGACTCTAGCGCCTCTAGTTTCTTACCTGTAAAATGAAGCTGCCTGACCTATCAGCTTCACAGGATGATTGCGAGGGAACATATGTGAAACTGCCTTGGAAAATATATTATCAATCAGAATGACAGGCATAGGGGTAGTGGAGTTTGAGTGTAGGAGTTGTATATAAAAAGTCAAAATAATAATTTAAAGACAAACCTTATGCATTGTGCCACTCTTTCAACTTTTTTTCCCCCAAAATATAAAGTTGGGGAAAAAATAGAATCTTTTAAATCTTTTGTTTCAGGGGCCCACTGGCTGTTTTCTGTTTACTGGAACACAATCATGCTTGAGGTCATGTGCTGTCTGTCCACTGTGGCTGTTGTGTTACCATGGTACAGTAACTGAGACGGAGACCATATGGCTCTCAAAGCCTCAACTATTTCCCTTACAGAAAAAGTTTGCTGACCCCTATTTACTTAATTGTGGAAAGCTATCAGTAATCTCTTCATATGAACACCAATAATAATGGGTTATCCCTTATGCTTGGCTTACCTGTTTCAAAAAGGAAAGAAAGCAAGCATCCAAGGGAAGTACATTTAACTTTTTATTACTTTTTAAAAATCCAATTTGTTAGGTTAACAGACTAGATTAGAACCTCAAATGTATTTGATACATTATATACTGGGTTTCTATTACTAAAAAGCCAGTTGGAATGTAGCCTACACAAACCAAAGTTGTGTACAAAATGGAAGTGACAACCAAGCAACGTTTCCTTCCAAGTCTCACCAATGGTCCATGCTCTGTGGGGATTTATAGCTCCAAGTTGGACACAGATGAAAAGCCCAAGTGGAACTGCTTTTCCAAGTATACTCTGTTGTCCTTCAAATAGCATTTCATGTCATTTCTTCCTTGCCTTAAGTTCTTACAATGTTTCTAACTTTCAAATGACCTAAACTGAGGAATTGGGTTGAACACACAGAACACTGCTTTATCAATTATTTGCAAGCCTCATTTACCAATACTTTGTAAGCCACTTTCACAGTTTATTTCCATTTCCCCATACAGTGAAATGAGAACTTCATTTTTAGTTGTCTTTACACAATTCTGCCTATAGCTCCAATAACAATGTCAAACCAGATGGCTTTTAGAATGCTTATGAGTAGAGTTACACCTCATACTGAATTTAAATCTTACAAATTTCTGCGTCTATATGCTAACTTTCTGATTTACCTGGTCTAGTCTATTTCTGTACACACTCTCAATCTTTATAAGTTTTCACTTCTCTGATCTCTTTAACATCTTGATTGCTAAAATATAGCTTCAGTAACTATGGAATTTTTATGAAGATACACATTAATACTTGTGTTTTCATATCTCACCACTCCCATTTATGTGTTCCAATAAACAATAGAATGAAGCACCATGACATACTAAGTCTAAACTTAAAACCCAGATGGAACTGCAGTGTATAGGTTACAAACAGGCTCTTCTTTCCCAGAATTCATATCCAGAGGCCCTTCGGTATATAGCTTTTCCTGAACAAATTACATTAATATATTTTTTTCTTTTTACATTTGTAAAAATTCAGGAAATCTTAAAATTTGAAAGACATATGGCAAAAGGGGGTTAGTAGACAAAAGCTTCATCAAAATGAATATAATTTGTGAATGAACCCTAAGTGGCTTTTCAAAGAACTGGAATTTGCAGCCACCACCTTTATAGAGATGCATCCACTCTCAGTGGAAAACACCCAAGCTTATCATTCACTAGGATCAGTTATCACCACAGTATAATGAATTCTAAGAGTATGGGGGCTTTATTTATGGGCAATTCAGTACAATCTAGGAGCCCATATGATGTACTACAGCATGCTTGATTATCCCCCCAGCCATTACATTTCCACTTTATCCTACTCCCGTACTAGGATATATGTAAGACAATATCAATCACTAGTATAGCTAAATTTCATGAGAAGCATGCTTATAGATATAAGGTAAAAGTTTATCTTTAAAGTTTTTGATAGTTTTCAAAGCATCAGGTAATAAGTTGAGCAAATGTTAACAAATGACAGATACACAGCATTAATGGAGTGGAAAAACCCTACCCTTTAATTTACTTAAATAATATTGTGCTTTACTATTCTACAACTGAGAGCTAGGGAGCTAAACTACTTGTGGATTCTATCTTCTTCAGACCACACAGTCAGCCCCTCGAAGAAGCCATACACCAATCCGTATTTTCTAAAGGACGTTTTGCAGCGATCAATATTCATCTTAATTGATCGTGTAATGTATTTGGAAATTAGAAAATTATTTTTCACTTAAGATTCCAAAGAACTTCAAATAGAGCTCAATTTAGTAGGAAGAATTAGTGTACCGAAAGTGGCTAAACTACTCATTCTTTAAAAACCCTGCATCTTACCTGCAAGATTCATGAGAACAAATTTCATTTTATTAATAAGATAAAAGCTTCTGGTCCAATTTACACTCCATCAGATAGACTATATGTTGTTATCAGTACTTTACATGTCAAAAATTATATTATATAATAAGCCATAAATACTGATTTTTCATTTCTTTTAACATCTTAAAGGCAGATGAGAAGAAGAGAAAATGGAAGAACCAGTAGATTACATTTAATGTAACATTCTGGCTTGAAAAAGAGGATTTATCTACAGCTTTTGATCAAATTTGTTTGTTCATTGCAGCCATACATAAGTGTTAAAAAAATCAAACTTTTCCCTCTTTATAGTCCTTACCTGCTACATTGTAGAATGGATTCTATTTTTAGAAACATATTTTGTAATGAAAACATCTTAGGGTAACTATGAATTACATGAGTTTCACATTAAGATTTAAATATAGCTGTTTGAGTCTTTCCAAAAATACCAATATACAGTATTGTTTTATGAGGTCATTTGCATAGCAAACTACTAAATTAGAAACTCAATGGTTCTAGGAAAATTTCACATTATAGATAGTTCCAGAAAGATATATTCAAAATTAAAATCAATTCTCTTAGAAAACTGTAACCTTTATTTGCTCATCCAAGAGTTAGCTAACCATTTTCACCCCATCCCCACTTTACACAGTACACCAACCTGAACAGATTTATGCTACAATTTCATTCAAAGGGCTTGTCATTCACTTTGTGACTATACTGGATAATCTAGATGTAAGCAAGTAGGGGTTTTAAAGTGTGGGTCCCCTATTAGAAAAGCATAGTATACAGTATATTTAAAAAACTGCATTCAGTAATATTGCCTTTTGAAAAGAGATCTTCAAATTGCAAACACATCTATTTTCACAAAACATTTTGGTCAGGAAATTTTATTTTAACATTCTAAAGCAGCAATGCTTTAGATATTACTTAAGTGCCCCAGACAGGATTAACAAAATTAAATGTTTCTAAATTACAAATTTAGCTCCTGTAGGAGTCTCAGAAAAGAGAAAGAAAACAACCCACCCCTCCCAAAAGTAGTATGACACACACATTTTGAAGAAACCCCAATGTTTCATGCAGTGGTAGGCAAGATGTAAAAAGCCACCCAAATTCACACATTTCTACACCAATCATCATCAGAAAAAAGTACTCCATAGTCAATCTGTACATCCAAATGCATTTGAGAATCTACACCTACATTACATTATTTAATGTTATATACATTTATTACCCACCCCCCTTGTTTTTAATAATTTCTTATGTAAAACCTTCATTCAAACCCAAAAAAGATGTAAGACTAACTTGGGGAGGGGTGGGGGAGGAGATAATCACTTTAGACATTCAGTTAAAATGTATTATCTAAATCTCAAAATGTTTAATAAAAACAAGTATGTTCTCCATTTAACACTTTGCTTTCTAACTGTACAGTAAATTGCACTGTAGAGAGTGCACCTCTATCTTCAGACTGTCTCTTCTTTGGATGGAATTAGGCTGTAACTGGGTAGTTTTAAGATAAATAAATGGGAAGTTGGTCCAACTAAGATGACAGCAAATATATTACACGCAGGATTTAATATTTTTTGAATCTCTTTAAAAAAAAGGATGCAGTTGAATTAAAAAAAAACAGGTCAAAAAAAGAACTCAGATTCAATATATAAAAATGTCCCACAATAGGTTGATGATGGCAGTAAAAAATAAGAGAAAAGAGTAATCTTTCTGGAACATCATTTTTCAATAACGTAGAAACACTAAGTGCCAGGAAGATTTCTATTCATGTACTTTTAGCATCCAAGTTTCCCTCTATTTATTTTATTGGAACAAATGCTTTAAATAAACTATTTGTCCTCTTCACTGAAGAGAGCTGGTCTATTTCATCTTTAATGAGCTAGTTTTTGGGAAGATTAGCCATGTACTGTAGTAATGCCTACTGCATAAAATCCAAGCATTTGCTGTGAACAGTTGGAGAAAGCAGTCAGTAAGAACCTAGGGTCAATGGAATTAGATGTCACTTTAAGTCATTCTCAAAGAGAGACCCACAAAGTACCCAGTGTTAAAGCCCCAATTTCTTCTTGCGCTTTTTTTGCTGTGCAAGTTCCACCCCTGTGAAAAGGAAATTGATCCGAAGTTTCAGGTTTTCTTGAGTGTCTAGTCAATTTTCACATTAGTATAGATTTTTCGGACAAAGGCACTTGTTCCCATGTAACCAATTGCTCCTGTAAAGATAAAATAAGATGTTTTGTGAGACATATACAGAGCAGTATCCATCATTAAACAAACACTAAATGCTTTCTGCTCTGGATTATTCTTTTTTCAAGACAACATATGTATATTAGTGTTAGCTTTCTCCCTGAACTTACTAAAATTGTATCATTTGTTTTGCAAATCATCTGTTACTGTCAGATACACTAAGCTTGACCTGATGCAATATTTTTAGAGTTAAGTATCAATTATTACTGTAAATCAGTAACTATATGAATTTAAATAAAATACTTCCCTTATAAAGCAAGAATAATTTGAAGACAAAAATTGTGAGATGAATAAAAGAGTTTTTAAAAATTCAAACATATTATTCTAGGTCATTAAAACAGTATTAACATGTTCCCCCAACTATCTGATACCTTATGAGTAAGTAAGAAGTGGCTGGGATTCTTTAGGGAAGGACTGAGAACCACAGCCCAGTGGCTTCTGAAGCTCTAGGGAAGAAACATTTTCCAATGGTTTCTTTTTATGCTTAAATTGTGGAAGCTGTGTGGTTTGTGGGAAGGAAGAAATATTTGAGGGAACAGACAAAAAACAGACAGGTAAGTAGGTTGGGAGTTTTGAAATGTTTTTAAATAATTAGCCCCAAAAGGGGCTCAAAACACCAGAAAACAAGGGTATTTTTCTATTTTGTTAAATAAACTATCTTACCTCCTGTGCCTAAAAAAGTGCTTGACACATACTAAAGTACTCAATAAATATTTGTTGAATGAATGAATGAACTGGACAGTTCTTCACTGCAAATACTAAGGGATCTTTAGAACAAAACAGTTTGTCATTCAAGTCATAGAGAAGATTCTCCATTGAATTTACAAATTTACTATCAAAGCCCAGTATTATTGAAACTTTAAAAGTAAATCTTTCTTAATAATCATACACACAGACTGTATCAAGCTGAAAAGCTTCTGTACAGCAAAGGACACCATCAGTAGAACAAAAAGACATCCTACAGTATGGGAGAATATATTCATAAATGACGTGTCCAATAAGGGGTTGACATCCAAAATATATAAAGAACTCATGCACCTTAACAAACAATAAGCAAATAATCCAATTAAGAAATGGGCAGAGGACATGAATAGACACTTCTCCAAAGAAGAAATTCAGATGGCCAACAGGCACATGAAAAGATGCTCCACATCGCTAATCATCAGAGAAATGCAGATTAAAACCACAATGAGATATCACCTCACACCAGTGAGGATGGCCAACATCCAAAACACAAACAACAACAAATGTTGGCGAGGATGTGGAGAAAAGGGAACCCTCCTACACTGCTGGTGGGACTGCAAATTAGTTCAACCATTGTGGAAAGCAGTATGGAGGTTCCTCAAAAAACTCAAAATAGAAATACCATGTGACCCAGGAATTCCACTCCTAGGAATTTACCCTAAGAATGCAGCAGCCCAGTTTGAAAAAGACATATGCACCCCTATGTTTATCGCAGCACTATTTACAATAGCCAAGAAATGGAAGCAACCTAAGTGTCCATCAGTAGATGAATGGATAAAGAAGATGTGGTACATATACACAATGGAATATTATTCAGCCATAAGAAGAAAACAAATCCTACCATTTGCACAACATGGATGGAGCTAGAGGGTATTATGCTCAGTGAAATAAGCCAAGCCGAAAAAGACAAGTATCAAATGATTTCACTCATCTGTGGAGCATAAGAACAAAGAAAAAAACTGAAGGAACAAAACAGCCGCAGACTCACAGAACCCAAGAACGGACTAATAGTTACCAAAGGGAAAGGGACTGGGGAAGATGGGTGGGAAGGGAGGGATAAGAGGGAAAAAGGGGCATTATGATTAGCAGATGTAATGTTGGGGGGGCATGGGGAGGGTTGTACAACTCAGAGAAGACAAGTAGTGATTCTATAGCATCTCACTACGCTGATGGACAGTGACTGTAATGGGGTTGGTGGGGGGGACTTGATGAAGGGGGTAGTTTAATAATCATAATATTGCACATGTAATTGTAGATTAATGATCCAAAATAAATTATAAAAAAAAAGAATACTTAGGAGAAGCTAATAAAAGAAAAAGTAATTAAAAAAAAAGAACATATGGGGTATGAACAATTTCCAGGGATGTGTTGTTTTAATTTGTCTGATTTTTCGCATACTATTCAAGATCAAATAGACAACATTCACCATGTTATTGATAAGTTTTCACAAATGCCTGGATTGTTAAATTGGTTTTCTGTGTTTCATTGGATATGGCCTATAATTGTAGGTCTAATACTGTTACGCATTTGTATTCCTGTTCTCCTAGTGTGTGTGCGGAAGGCAGTTGTTGGTCTTTTAAAGCCAATACAAGCATATGCTACTTTTCAAGAATTAACTTCAAGAAGTAAGTGATTCCTTTTAAGCAACTTTGTGAAATCATATACTGATTCCCCACCTGCATTTGCTGCAAGAAAATAATCATGTATATTGTGATTTTATCCAGAATTATAGCTGCTGGCTGTTCTCTCTTTCGTATTTTATCTCCCTGTTTGGTCCCAGGAGATGGCTGGTTAGCCAGAGACGGGTAAGGTTCCTCATGGGAGGAACCACCTAAGACAGGCACAGTCGCAAGGGACCTCAGGTGAGCAACGTGGCGGCCAACTGAGGTGAGGCATAGAACCTCACCCCTCCAGACAAGAGAGACATTGCCTGTGACAAGCTATGTCACAGGCCGAGCCCAGCTAATCATTATTCTGGTACCTTCCACAAATATATGCATATGCATTTGCGTCAGTTAAAACAAAAAAGGGGGAAATGTGGGATTCACTTATAATTTAAGTATAAAAATCATATGAATAATCATAGTTGACTTGATTGATTATAGTAACTGAATTAGTTTCTCTGATATGACTGCCTTTGCATTGTTCACCTTGTGAGAACTTGTTCACTATGTTCCTTGCATTGTTCACCTTGTGGGAGCTTGTTCACTGTACTGGAACTGGTTCGTTATGCTCCAAAAGATTGGAGACTGTTGAGAATTAAGCTTGGAGTTAATTAATGATAGTGTATTGAGTTCCCTATGCAGAATTCTATTGTTGTTAGCTAACCATTTGATCAATAAATGTGAGAGGTGCTCTCTCAGCATCACTCTTGAGCTGTTAAAAAATAAATAAATAAATAAAGTGTATCAATTATGAAATTAAAAAATAATAATGATACACACACACATATGCCTAAATGGTCACCTCTGAACTTTCATTCACCCAACGGTGTATGTAAGGAAAGAAATAAGTCTATTTTGTCTTTCTAAATAAGAACTATACCTCAAGGTAATCAAAAGGTGGATGAAAGAAAGTTTCTCCTTATAGAAGTATCCCAGCTAATATAAAAGGAACCACAGAATTAGAATATTATAAACACTGGGTTATTTGAGCTAGGCAATAATTATCAATGGCTGCTAAACTCACAAAGAGAGACAACCACATATTAAGTCACTCCTGATCAAAGTTTACAAACCACCTGTTAAGTATTCTTGAGTATGATCAAGACTACAGATCTAAATACCACTTTATAGGAAATACGGGGGGGGAGCACATGGAAAAACATTAAATGACACCTCAGAGATATAATCAGCAAAATCCAGAATAAAGAAAACTCCACAGAAACAAATAAAAGCAAACACCCAGGTTTCTTAAATAAATAGTAAGGGAAAAGAAAGAGAACATCAGTAGATTAAAAGAGCCTTAAGAGACATTTAACCAAGCAATGCATGGGCCTTAACTGGCTCTTGATGCAAATAAACTGAATTAAAAGAGAAATGTGGATGGGTGGGATAAATCTGAATGCTAACTGAATATTTGAGCATATTAAGGAATTTCATATATGTATATACTGAAATATATAAACATAATATATAATGTGTTATATATATTTTACATTTATATAGATTTACTTATTATTATACAAATATATTTATATTTATATTTTATAAGGTAGGAATATAAGACAAGACTGGCCATGGGTTGACAGTTACTGATGTTGGGTGTGTTAGGTACATGGGGACTCACTATATATATATTATTGTCCTTCTTTTGTATGTATGTGAAGATTTCCCATAATTAAATTTAAAAAATATTTTTAAAAATCACCAAAACAACAAAGCAAACCTATTTCCAAATATTTTTGCAATGAATACATTTATTTTTAATATAAAATAATTATATTACACTTGAAAATACTGATAATTCATTTTGAAACAGTTATAATACAAATCCTTACCAAACTAAGAAAAAGTTCAATTTTGTAAAAATAAACCAAATTCTTAGAATGGAAAAATATTTATAAAATTATAACTAAATTTAACTGGCACAATGTAACACTAGTCTAATAACTAAATCCAATTTTCTAGATTTATAAAACATTTTTCCCCCCTGAGCAGAAATATACTTAAAAGGAAAACAGTATCAACCTAGAGAATAATTTTCCTAACCCTATAAGTACCTCAAGAAAAAGTATATAAAAATATGCCTTTATAAAAGGAGGATACTGAATATACTCTCCAGAAAAGTAAATGTATTTCTTGGAATAATACAGAAACACTTTTAAACTTAATGTCTGTAAAACTAAAATGCTATGCTCAAAATACAAAGACTCTTAACAATCTGTTTCCCACCTTAACAGAGTTGTTTTTTTACTACATTAAAAAAAAATCAATAAAATATTTTTCTTTCAATTACTGACTAAAAAATGCATTTCAGTAACTTAACCTGTTAAGTATGTATAATTTTTGTAGTATGATAACATTTTAATCAGTTCCAGTCTGAACTGTTTCCCCGTCCCCCTAAAACAGATTAGCACTACAGGCATATAAATCCATTAAAGAATAAATGCTGGGACACTGCCAGAACAGCAGGGAACTATAAATGTGCCAAGATTTTCAGGCAGCAAAATGAAATTTCAACAGGAAAAGCACTAAAAAAAATTTAGCTAACTTCATTCCATTTTCTTCATAAATGTCAAGATATTACCTCTCTAGGTCTTCTTAAAATCACATATAGAAAGAGTCAAGAAAAAAATTTAACCCATAATAGTAACCGTATGATTCTATACCTCACTGAATGATGGTAATAATCAAGAAAAATCTCAGATTAAATAGAGTTTGGGGAGCAATATCCTGAAGGAAGAATGACCAATAATATTTAAGGAACCTTCTGACTGCCTAGGGATATATAAGGATATTCCCACATGACACAAATCTAGTTTTAATGTTCAGTTCCTATTCATCTTCCTAAGTTATTTAACTAATTATCACAGGGAAAGGTTACCACAGCAGCTATAAATAAAACATGTGACTATAGTATAGAGAACTGTCCTCCATTACAGTTTGTGGAATTATTTTACTACTTACAGTTAACATCATTTGTGTGTGTGCACACACGATTATATACACGGTATATATGAACACAACAAATTTTTTTTGAGGTTTGTTTTAAAGTATAGTTGAAATGCAATATTATATTGGTTTTAATTATACAACACAGTGATTCAACAGTTACACCCATTATTAAATCCTCACCCCAACCAGTACAGTTACTTCTCTGTCAACATAGGAAGTTGGTACAGAATCATTGACTATATTCTCCATGCTGCACCGTCCATCCCCATGACCAACTGATACTATGATTGAGATTTTGTGCCTCTTTTCCCTCCTCCCCCATCCCACCCACTTACCCCAACCCTTTCCCTATGGTAACCACCAGTCACTTCTCAGTGTCTATGAGTCTACTGCAAATTCTTTATTCTTAATTGACTTAAAACACTGTATTAGTTTAAGGTGTATAATATTATGATTTGATATATGAATATATTGTGAAATGATCACCACAATAAATTTAATTAACATTCATCACCTCACAATTAACAGTATTTTTTCTTATGCTGAGAACTTTTAAGATCTAACTTCTTAGCAACTTTCAAATATACAATACAGCATTGTTAACTGGCTACCACGCTGTATGTTACACCCCCAGGATTTATTCATATTATAATTTTAAGTTTGTACCTTTTCACCCCTTCATCCATTTTGTCCACTCCCCTAACCCCCACCTCGGGCCACCACCCATCTGTGGAATAGATTCTTTTGATGGAGGAATAAACCAATCTTGGTACCCCAGAAGTCCATAGATGTCATACCTAGCTTTTAGCAAGATTATTATCTTTTCTTTATTTTGTTGCCTATCCTCTACAGCTAAAGGTGGAACTATCAAAAAAAAAAGTCAATGGCTAATAACAAAGAAAGGAGAAGGGTCTGAATTATACACAATCTGGAAATGTTTCCACGGTGATCAATCCCTACGACTTATATCATTCCTAAGAAGTAACTAGGGAATTAGCCTCATTTACTGAGTATAAGCCTAAGGCAGAGAAAAAGTTATTTACATGTATGTGTTTTCTTTAAGGTACCTCTGCCTGGACTCAGTGTCGAAATTGCTCTGAGCCGAAAATGCAAAGTATAGAAACCCAAACAAACTATAGAAAGGAAGCCCAAGGACTTGTAGCCCTCATCAATTTACTAACAGTAGCAGCTACCTCTCACTAAGCATCTGCCATCAAACTTATGTTTATCCACGTTCAATCACTGAATCCTCATCAGAACCCTATGAAGTAGGTATTACTTCTGTTTTGCAAATGAGAATGTTGAGGAAGAAAGTTTAAATAATTTAGCCAGGGTAATATAGCTATTAAGTAGGGGCACCAGGATTCACATGCAGGACTGACTGACCCCACCACATCTCTCATATAACAGGCCATCTCTTACCACCTAACAACAGACCTGCATTACACTTGGTGCTTTACATACATGACACTATCACAAATACCTAATCTGAAAGATATACCCATTTTACAGATGAGAAAATTAGATCTAGAGAGGTCACAAAAGAGGTGAGCAGCAGCAGGGAGATTTAATCCAGGTTTCTTAGGCTCTCCAGTCCATGCCCTTTCCATTTGTCATTCTGGTTCTAAAAGTTTTATTTTCTAGCTATTTCACATATGCTAAGGACTCTACCATATGGTGAAAACTATTACCTCTTCCACTTAATGGAGAGATAGACCCATGAGACAATGGTATCATCCTCATTTTACAGAGGTTTGGAGAGCTTGGGAATCTGAATCAGGGTACAGAACATCCATGTGGTACCGTCAGAACTTAAGCCCAGTCTGAGGACACCCAAGTGCACACTCAGCCCGTAAACTGTGGTGCCTCCTGGATACTGTTACCTCCATGAACAGTCCTAGAAACTTCCAAACAGAAACCATTCAGTCAACACTTTAACCTATTTACAGCATAATTCTTTCCAATGAACCTAAGCTAAAAACTGCCAGTGTTCAACATGAATGAGAAACTGTGGTATGGAAAACGGTGACAGAATTATTAGGAATAGAAAATTTAAAAGAACTCAAGGAGATGATAAACTAGGTTTTGAGAAATAGTCAAAAGGACTGAAATGAGACTTTTATTTTGGTGTTGCTGATCAAACAACATAAAATATTTCTTTAATTTCCAATTACTGTATTTTTTATTCTGAAACACTCACAGATTTACTTATAATATTCTAAGAATTTCAGAACTTACCACACATTATCCCCAAGGCTGTGCTAAATACCGCCATATATCCAAAGTAAAATGATGTCTGAAATAAGCCATACATCCTAAAATAAAACAAAAATATTACATATAGTATATCCATTTT
Source organism: Smutsia gigantea (assembly GCA_032199065.1). Taxonomy (NCBI): domain Eukaryota; kingdom Metazoa; phylum Chordata; class Mammalia; order Pholidota; family Manidae; genus Smutsia; species Smutsia gigantea. The sequence goes on from JAVSCE010008889.1 coordinate 151,877, forward strand.
TAACAGAAAACCTTAATTTCTAGTATTTAAATGACAAATTTAGTTTCCTAAAAGCAAAATGAGAAAACGTCTCTACTTACTTTGTTTTGAAAAAATAGTAGTAAAAGGAATACATGTAAACATAGATTGCAGTTGATGCAGCAGAAAGAAAACTTGTCCATTGCCTGGAAAAAAAAAAGGTAACTCTTTTCAATGAATGGCACCGAAAGAAAGATTTTAAAGCAAAGAATTTTATTTGGAAATACTTTAAAAATTCTGTACATTTAAAAACAAGTGTACATACATGGCACTTCAATATTATCAATAAGGAGAGAGCTTAAGAATTGGATTTTGTCAGATTCCCTATTACAGTGAACTTAAACTGTTTCCTCTTTCTCAGACATGACTACATATTTTTAAAATGGAGCAATGGTCCCTGATAAAGCTCTTTCCACATCAAGAACTTTATAAAAATATTTCTTACATAGTGACTCTGATTAATACAAAAAAGTTTTTATTGATTTTTTTCCTTTAAAATCTTTATCATTTTTATAACTAGAAAACATTTCCATACTATCTTAAGTAGCAAAATTTCTCTACAGATATCTTATTCAACTCGAGCACTTCAACTGGAATTTTATTTTAAAATGTTAACGGTTCCCAAACATTCTTCCCAGAAATAAGTACTTACCACCTATAATCCTCTGCATTTAGTAGAAAGTATGTGCACACGATGGTCACACAGACAGTCACAATGCACAGGATGACCAGCACCAGCATCATGAAGCCATAGACATAATAGATCTTATATGCCCAGAAAGATGTGAAGATGAAATACCTAAAAAACAAAAACAAAAAAAACCCACTATTAAATTAAAACATGGCTTTTAAAAAGTAATATAACACAAAACTTGGAAAATAAAAATAATTAGGAAAATAAATCCTGAAGAAGTTTCATGCTATTTTCATAGGACAGGAAGAGAAGAGCATTAGGGCATTAAGATTTTCCACTAAAAAAAGACCCTTTAATTCTATTACCTAAGTCATATTAAATTAGAAAAGGGTCTTATAGCCTCTTTTCTTTTCTCATTCTCTTCTGTTAGTTCACTTTTTCATCATTGATTCTTTCAACAGACATTAACAGAGGTCCTACCATATATCAGAGAAGCAGGGAGAACAGAACCATGAAGATGACAGTCTCCACTGAGGAGATAAACTGCTTAGCAGGGAAAACTAGTGAAGGAGCAATCATGATGCATTGTGACACATGTTTACCATGCAACCCAAAGGGGCATCTTATTGTCTTGGCTGGGTGCGGCTTCATGGGGGAGGGTCAGTGGGAAGAATCAGATAAGGCATGTGGCATGTGGGGAAGCTAGCAGAATGTGCCAGGCATAGGAACAGCAAAGACACAGGCTCAGAATAAGGGAATTCAGTGTATTTAGACAACTCAAAGTAATTCAGTATGACTAGAACTTTAAAAGAAGGGGTGAGAGCTAAGAGATGAGGTTGGAGAAGCAATCAGCGCCAGATCTTACATTACAAAGGTCCTTATTGGCTACCTTACAGACTTTGAATGTTTCTTCAGTGAAAATGAGAAGTCTTTAGCAATGAAGTGACAAGATCAGACTGAGACCTTAAAAAGATCACTGTGGTCTGAAAACTACAAGACAGTCATGAGAGAAATTAAAGAAGATACCAATAAATGGAAATACACCTCATGCTCATGGATAGAAAGAATTAATATTGTCAAAACGGCCCTCCTGCCTAAAGCAATCTATAGATTCAATGCAATCCCTATCAAAATACCAACAGCATTCTTCAATGAACTAGAGCAAATAGTTCTAAAATTCCTATGGAACCACAAAAGACCCCAAATAGCCAAAGCAATCCTAAGAAGGAAGAATAAATAAAGCAGGGGAGATTATGCTCCCTGACTTCAAACTCTACTACAAAGCCACAGTAATCAAGACAATTTGGTACTGGCACAAGAACAGACACATAGACCAGTGGAACAGACTACAGAGCCCAGATATAAACCCAAGCATATACGGTCAATTAATATACGATAAAGGAGCCATGGATATACAATGGGGAAATGACAGCCTCTTCAACAGTTGGTGTTGGCAAAACTGGACAGCTACATGCAAGAGAATGAAACTGGATTATTGTCTAACCCCATACACAAAAGTAAACTCAAAGTGGATCAAATATCTGAATATAAGTCATGAAACCATAAAACTCTTAGATGAAAACATAGGCAAAAATCTCTTGAATATAAACATGAGCAACTTTTTCCTGAACGCATCTCCTTGGGCAAGGGAAACAAAAGCAAAAATGAACAAATGGGACTACATCATGCTAAAAAGTTTCTGTACAGCAAAGGACACCATTAACAGAAAAAAAAGGCATCCTACAGTATGGGAGAATATATTTGCAAATGACATATCCGACAAGGGATTAACATCTAAAATATATAAAGAACTCACACACCTCAATACCCAAAAAGCAAATAGCCCTATTAAAAAGTGGGTGGAGGATATGAACAGACACTTCTCCAAAGAAGAAATTCAGATGGCCAACAGGCACATGAAAAGATGCTCCACATTGCTAATTATCAGGGAAATGCAAATTAAAACCACAATGAGATATCACCTCACACCAGTTAGGATGGCCAACATAGATAGAAAAGACTAGGAACAACAAATGCTGGCAAGGATGCAGAGAAAGGGGAACCCTCCTACACTGCTGGTGGGAATGTAAATTAGTTCAACCATTGTGGAAAGCAGTATGGAGGTTCCTCAAAAAACTCAAAATAGAAATACCATTTGACCCAGGAATTCCACTCCTAGGAATTTACCCTAAGAATGTAGGATCCCAGTTTCAAAAAGATATATGCACCCCTATGTTTATCGCAGCACTATTTACAATAGCCAAGAAATGGAAGCAACCTAAGTGTCCATCAGTCGATGAATGGATAAAGAAAATGTGGTACATATACACAATGAAATATTATTCAGTCATAAGAAGAAAACAAATCCTACCATTTGCAACAACATGGATGGAGCTAGAGGGTATTATGCTCAGTGAAATAAGCCAGGTGGAGAAAGACAAGTACCAGATGATTTCACTCATCTGTGGAGCATAAGAACAAAGCAAAAACTGAAGGAACAAAACAGCAGCAGACTCACAGAACCCAAGAATGGACTAACAGTTAGTTACCAGAGTAAAAGGGACTGGTGAGGAAGGGTCAGAATGGAGGGATAAGGGGAATAAGGGGCATTACGATTAGCACACATTATGTAGGGGAGGGGGCACAGGGAAGGCAGTATAGCATAGAGAAGACAAGTAGTAACTCTAAAGCATCTTACTATGCTGATGGACAGTGACTGTAATGGGGTATGTGGTGGGGACTTGATAATGGGGGAAATCAAGTAACCACAATGTTGCCCATGTGATTTTATATTAATGATATAAAAAAAAATTTTTAATTAAAAAAAATCACTGTGGTTACCAAGAGGAAAATGGTTTTGAGAGTGGTCAAACAGAAGAGAAATTTAACATATAGCAGAAAGGCCAGCTAATGGAACAGAGTACCTAGAAAGCAGGAAGACATGTGATCCAGAAGGTACTGGGGACAGGACTAGGAAGGAAAAATAGAAGTCAAGTTGGGGTGAAGACACAATCAGTATCAGACTGGAAGTAGAGTTGGCTTTATTAAGCCAAGAGCTAGAGTGACATGTACTCCCATCCCTGTGAGGCACTGACTAATGCCCACAGTGCACTCACAGCACGCAGGTGACCCCCAGCAGTGACACAAATCTATGTCAGTTGTTCTTGTTAGTGTAATTAGACAATTTAATTAAACCAGTAAACATGGAGCAAAAAGAATGTGTGATTTCTATGAAAATTCTACTGAATGCTTTGGAAAAATCTGAGTTACTAAAAAAAAAAAGTCATAAAGTTAGGTGTGGGTGAGACAACTACAAAAGACTGGGGTACAATACAACTGTACAAATCTAGAAGGATCCTGCACTTAGAATGCTTTAGACAGGTCTTTATGTTCTTCCTCCACTTTAAAAAGGCTAGAAAATACAGAAGATGGATTATGAATGTCAAAGGAAAAATGATGGGAACATCAACCAGACAATCAAAGATAAGACAAGACCTTGGCTCTATATTAAAAAAAAAATCAGTGAAAGATGTACCTTAGGTTGGTTTAAGTTAAAAGAGTATGTTACATATACATATATATATATATACATATACATTTTTAAAATAATTCCCTTACATGAGCCAACTTTCTCAATTAACTGACCACCAGATGCAATCATGTCTGTTAAGGAGGCTTCCACCATACAGGAGATAATCAGCAGTGGGCATCTGGAAACGTGTGAGGGAATTTTGAGTAGTCACAATAACTGGCATGAATTTCATGGGCAGGAGCCAGAAGTATATGACTGCAGTTCTTGAGAAAGTCCCAAAGAGCTGTCTTGCCTAAAATTCCAGAGCACTCCCCTCAAGGATCATTGGGACAGAAGCAGAGAAAAGAACAGTTTATATTTTGCAGTGGTGACTAAGGATGCAGACATGAAGCATGGTAAGTGGGCACAAGGTGGTACACCTCCCACCCCTGGGCACATACACACTCCCCAGTGTTCCTGCAGGTCTCTACGGAAGGGGACTAGGATGACTGTGCACACAAAGACGTCAGGATCTAGATTAGATAATAGTTTAACTAGCTCCCTGGATCCTCAGAAATATTTTAAAAACACAATTAAAACCAGTAATTCCTTATATTACACATATGCTCAAAAGCTGGTCAGCAAATCATGCTTTGATTTCTAAGATCTGTTACATGAGAGAAGTCTTTAACACAATACAAACACGTATAAACTTCCTTGAATATTTGAGAAAAGATCAGAAAACTGCCTTTAGACCCCTTTCAGGACACCATGGAATTAACAGACTAACTTTGTTAGATGCCTTCCCATCTAGTGATGCTGGACTATCCACCCTGACCTCTAAATTCTCTTACTACAATTAAATTCCTCAAAACATAAGTACATTGCCAAAACTTACATTTCAATAAAGATTGAGCCGAAAGGTAAAATTCCTCCCAGGCAAACAATAACTGCAGGCTCCATGAACCTGGAAAATATTAAATTAACAGTAAACTTCTAGTATGATTTTCATATTACATGTAATATCCTGGTAATGGAAAACAGATGATTCACCCTTAAAAATAATCTAAAGGATAGAAACAAACCACTAAAAGGGAAAACAGAAATTCAAAGATACACAACACAGAAGTGGAACTTCATATTAGCCATAAATTATAGTCAAAATTCTTCCCAGCATTAAAGGCCTAGATAAGAATTTAGGGAACACAAATTCTTGCCACTAGCAGAATTCAAGAAAGACTCTAAGTGTTTGCCCCTGTTCTACACCTCTCCATAACTCCTAAAAACTTGATAGGCATTTACTTGTAGAAAAGCCATAGGGAAGGAAAGTAAGTCTTAAAACCCACTATCAGAAACAATGTTTCCCAAACTGTGGCTTTGCCATCTCTTGGCTCACACTTCCCTTGGCTCAGTAATTCTTTTTCCTATGAATTGTACAATTAAGGTATTAAGAGTTCTGAGTTATAATGGAGCCAAAGAACGAATGAAAAATAAAATTCAAACCTCATTCATTTACTCAACAAACATTTACTAATTGCAATTGGTAATCCTCCACCTGGAATGCCTTCTCTCATCTTATGTTTCTGCAAACATTGGCCCGTGTTTTTCTGGTAAAGCTATCCTCAAGTCTCCTGGGAACAGAAGGGTCCTTCCCACATTATTCCACTGCCACTTGAATATTACTCCATGGCAGCACTTTCTATGCTCTACTGTGAACTGTCCTGTTACATACATAACATCAAGATTAAAAACCCTGGCAGGCAAAGGTATTCATCTAGGTATTCCCAGTGCCCAACACAGTATCTGGCACATAAAAGATACTAAACTATTATCTCTGGAATGAACAAACTGAAACACTGAGAAGAAAATCAAACAGTCTGAGAGCTGAGAAAAAAAAATCATTTAATGTAGTCTTCTTTCCTCCTTTTATAGGAAGCCAAGATCTAATTATCTGCCCAGCATTACACAATCAATGAGAGCCAGATCTAATATCCAGATTTTGGGTCCCATGTAATAAAAAAATTTAAGATACACATGAACCTTCCTACACCTAAATGTGACCCATGGTTATCAAGATCACGTGTTGTTCTTCCTCTCCTTCACTAGCCCCAGTGACCTAGAGGAACTTTTGTGGTTTCTGCCTCTGCTTTTCCTTTAATCTTATCCTCCCCAGTATTGGATGAATGAACATTAAGATATCAATAGGCCTTAATAGTCTAATCTTACTTTGAAAAAGATTAACTGACTTAAAAAAAAAAGTTCTACAAAAGACTATTGAAGTTCTCATAAGCATCAGTCTAAGAAAAAAAAGAATATGGACAATTCCTAAGACTAGAACAGATCACCTACCTTTAAACTGTAGGGTCTATTTTATTTAGCCTCCATTTCTATAAATGTGCACATATCTCCAAGTATACAAAAGACTGTATAAGTACCTAACATAAGTTGTATTTATAATGTAGTAAAGTATCTAGGAACAGAGGCTTTTCAATGTAAATCCCTTATTATGAAATATAGAGACTACAGTTCTGTTTTTGAAATAGGGAATTAATGAATGCACAGTAAAATTGTTGTTTTTGTTTGCTAACAAGAACTAGGGAAATAATGCAGAATTTCATAAAGTGACATTAAAATATTCAATTTGCTAATTTTAAAAGGCAAATATATACAAAGTGAGCTCACATTCTGTTCAAATATGATTTACAAAAATTAGAAATATAAACATACTAATGACATCTCAATTTATGTCCAAAATTTGAAAAAATACAAATCATCTCAAATTAAAAATCCATCAAGAATCTCATAACTTCAAAGTTGGTCAGCTGAACTGTAGTTTACACTATTACAGTAAAAGAATCTGTTCAGCTGTTAGCAGAAATACCTGTCACTCTTTGTCAGTATTCATCTTGAACGAGAGATCCTCAAGAACACCTGTTGTGCTGAAAAATGTGACAATGTATTTGAGAGATTCTATACTACCCCAGAAGTGAAGGTAAAGAACCTAAATCAGTAAATTATAATTGGCCTCAATCCTAATTCATTTCTCAATGGCTACTATATATATGGCTACAATGTGTGTCAATATTGCTTAGAATAATAAAATATCTGGAAAGGAAAATGAAATTATTAGCCAGGGACTGGCAAACTTTTTCTGTAAAGGTTCAGATGGTAAAAAAATTTCAGGTTTTGCAGGTTATGTGGTCTCTTTCTATTTATTGAGTGTCATAAATACTCAACTCTGATGCTGTAATGTAAAAGCATCATAGACAATATGTGAACAAATAGGCATGGCTATGTTCCAAAGGAACAGGTCAAATTTGGCTTGTTACTGCTGCAGCTTTAGTTTCCATGCACCTCTATGCACTAATGTACTCATAGAAGCATCTGAATTATCTGTAAATGGAACCAATATTTACAAAGTGAAATGAGGGTATAATATTTACTCCTCCTAACCATACAGGTTGAAGGAAAAAGTAAAAAGACAAATTCTTAAATTGAAACTTAAGATAGTCATTTTTATAAATACATGTTAATTCTAAAAGTTATATATACATAATAGCCTTAAGAACTTATATATTGTGAGAAATAGTTATATAAGACTTAGCAATCTCTTTACCATTTTTTCTCCGGTATGGGACGAGGCACAGCATTGACACGACAAGGAAAGTTGGGCTGACCTGACAGATTTCGGCCAAGTATTGTACCAACAAGATTTAGAGGAAGAATAACAAAAAAACAGATGCAACACACAGCCACCTGTAAATAAATTAAAATGCGTGTGATTACTCAGAGAAGGGTTAACATTAATAAAACAAAGGGGAAGCTTAAAAATTTAAACATGATTTGATCACAAAAGAAAATGGTTAAGTTCAATATGGGGTAAAATTATGTAGGAGATATATTAATGGAAACAGGAAGAGAATGAGCTAAATACAAGCTGAACTGTTCCCATCTACCATAGTTCCCCATTTCTCCTATTCTTTCATACTGACTCTGCTATGGTCCTTTTTTCTCTCACTTTCAATTGTCATTCTTTTAACATATCCTTTATCTTTTGTCATCATAACCAACTTACTTGACTGCACTTTACCGAGCTCCTGATATGTCCAAGGAGCCTTACCCATTATTTTCCTACTTTACGATTAAGGAGATAGGCTATGTCGCTTTCCATGACCACACAACTAGCAGATGGCCAGACTAAAATTTCATTTCAGATATGCCTGTCTCAAAGACCATGCTCATTTCTAGTCTACGCTGTCTTAATATCTTAACAATAGAAGCGTATCTCTAGTTGTGTATATATATGTCATTACTAAAATAATATGAGTATTTTTCTGCCAGTTAGTAGTTCAAAGTCTAAAGTTATAGGGAAGATCACACAGAGATTCTAGAGCCAAAGTGGTCAGTTAGGAAAATATTTATTTTTGTGATTTTTCTTAACATAAACCTGGATACTCAAGGACCTACACATGCAAGCTCTTTTCCAGCCAGCAAGATCACTTCACTCTTGTAAAATGGAGTAGGACTGGATTATTTCTAAATTACTTCTAAGATCTCTTTCAATTTACACTTTGGGGTTCTAATAAATAGAAAGTAAAAGTGAGAGAGAGAGAGAGAGAGTTTGTGTGTGTGTGTGTGTTTTCTAAACAAGCCAAATGGTATCACCATCATCCTTTCAGATCGAATATGTATAAAGTTTAGACTTAGGAATTCAAATTATTGCTGTCTCAGCTTAGACCTATAAATAAGATGAAGTTATGCTTATATAATGTAACAAGAATATGTAAAACATGAAAAATAAACAGGTGTTTTTTAAGATATTTTAAATATTAGAATAGACTGTGAGTTATACATATGTCTCACACATATTTGGGAGGTGAGTTCTGTCTCAATTTTTGCTATTGATTGCTTTCTTAATTATTTTTTGTTATCATTAAGTATGTAAGACTAACAAATGATAACAGATTTATGTAATAGAAATTTATGTAACAGGAATAGAAATTTATGTAATAGAAACCTACGTACCTACATATTTTCCCTTTAATTTACCAGAACTCTAATGTCAAATAACAATTGAAAAGAAGCTGAAGAAAACATTCCTGTGTGGAATGACATGGTCTAGCAGAGTGGTTTTCAAAGTATTCCACAGAATCTCCACGTTCTACTAAAGAACCTCAGGAATTCCACAGGCATTGGATTTAAATATCCTTTTGAAAATAGTTTTTTTTTCTTTTTTTGAAGATCTAATTGGCTTTATTAAACAATTCAAAATCAGGCAGCGTCCCATCTAGCAAGTAGAGAGATACTCGTATAGGTTTTCAAAAATGTTTTTAAGTATAAAAATATACAGATTCAATGAGTTCTATACCAAATATTAATACACTGCAGATACCAGACACAGGTTAACTTATTTTCATGCAAACCTCAGAATAAAGTTTTTCCTGCTTTCTTTGTGTATATATTTGGACTTTTTAGAGATGTGTCATGTGTCACTGATTAAGAACATTTATAATGCTACACTGGTTTTCATTCCCCCTCCCCTCTTCTTTGACCCAATTCAGGCCTGAACATATCTGGTCACTAAAAACTGCACAAGCAAATGCACTATAGTACATGTGTTTCATAGGAAATTAAGTGTCAGGTACAGTGAGGGCACATCTTGCCTTGTGTGCTCATTTAAAACATAACAATAGACAAAAGGACCCTATAAACAGTCTCAACAAGATATTATCAACTGTTCAGCATTTGTTTAATTTTTACCCCTTTTATCTGACTTTTTCATACATGATAAAAAATGTGAGCAGTTTGTTAGAAACTGTTAGTGACTGGAGTGTGAAACCAATTTCTTACTCCTTTATGTTCAAGTTCTGGATGAGTTTACTTGAACTGGCTGAGACTGCAAAGCAAACCATTAAAAAAAAAAGTCACATGGAACTTAATTATCCATGAAGTTAGGATTTTTCTCAATACTGTACCAACTGGTCAACTCTTCTCAATCTGAGTCGCAAACTAAGAATGTGGCTTTACTTAGTCTACCTTTGCTTCCAGACTGGCCTTTTAGGAAATACATGGTGTGAAAAGAATGGAAAGGGAAAATACAGCCTAAGATAGGCTAGTCTGGAAAGCTAACGGATATAAATTTTATTTAGGGTGACAGAAGGTAATTGCTTTTAGGTAAGGTGAGTTCTCAGGAAATATATCACCTTGTCAGCCATTATGTTTATGCAATAATTTGACACCTGCTCAGAGTAGAGAATTTTTATCACTCTTTTCCTACCTCATACATTTTATGCCTTTATGTCTATATAAAAATTATTTACTTAAGTTTAAGCATTTCAACAACAGGACCTAATAATCAGGACATCACCAACTCAAACATAAAGGCTTTTAAGAAGCCCATCTATTTTTTACCAGATTTTCAACATGCTAGTAAATAATTCCCTATTCTATTTCTTGGGCTGCTTCATAATAAAAGAAATACTGAATGTGAAGTTAAAAACTTATTCTAAGAGGCTAGAATTATCCCGATACCAAAACCAGAAAAAAAAGACTGCAAGAAAACTATAGATTTCTCATAAATATGGAAGCAAAAACAACAAATTTTAGCAAATGGAATGTTGCAATATATAAAATGGTACGGTACTACATAACAAACTAAGGTTTATTGAAGAAATGCAAGATTGGTTTAAGATTAAAAAATCAGTCAATGTAATTCACCATATTATGAGACTAAAAAAAGAAAAATCATAGGTCATCTCAAAAGATGTAGAAAAAAACCTTTGCAAGATCCAACCTCCTCCATTCACAGTAAAAAAAACTCTCAGCAAACTAGGAACAGAAGGGAACTTCATCATCCTGAAAATGTATAGTTTTTTCTATAGGTAACATTCCACTTGATGCATGAGACTGAATGCTTTCCCCCTAAGATTGGGAACAAGACTAGAAGTCTGCTCTTACTGCTTCTATTCTACACTGTAGTGGAGGTTCTAGCCACTGCAATAGGGCAAAAATAAAAATAAAAGGCATACAGATTAGAAAGGTAGAAGTCAAAGTTGCAGACAACATGATAATCTATGTAAAAAAATCCTTAGGATAATTTACAAAAAAGAAACTGGAAATAAAAATGAGTTTCACAAAGTTGCAGGATGTAAGGCCAATATACAAAACTCAATTGTTCTTCTGTATACTGGAACAATCAGAATTTAAAATTTAAAGAATACCATTTTAAAGATACCTAAATAAGTTGAGAGCTATGTTCATGAATCTAAAGACTCAATATTGTCAATTCTTTCCAGATTTACAGATTCAATGCAATCCCAATCAAAATCTCATCAGGTTTTTTGTAAAAACTGACAAGCTGATTATAAACTTTATATGGACATGCAAAGAAGCTAAAAAAGCCAAAACAACTTTGAAAAAGATCACTTGTAAAGCTAATCAAAACAATGTGATACTGACATAAAAACAAGAACAATTAATCAAGGGAACAGAACAGAAAGTCCAGAAATAGATTCACATATATATGGTCAACTGATTATCAACAAAAGTACAAAGGCAATTCAGTGGAAAAGGAATCTTTTCAACAAATGGTGCTAGAACAACTGAATGGCCAGAGTAAAACAAATAAAACAAATCCCCTGACCCTTGTCTCATACAATATACAAATTAATCAAAAATGGATCATATTCCTATGAGGAAAGCTTATTTATCTTTGATTTGGTCAGAAACGCACAAACTATGAAAGAAAAATCAATAGATTGGACTTGTAAAATCAGTAATTTTTGCTCTTCAAAAGATACTCTTAAGACATTGACAAGACAAGCCACAAAATGGGAGAATATACTTCTAAAATACATATAAGATAAAGGACTAGAATCTACAATATGAGGAAATTTCTACCACTCAGAAAAACAAACCACGTACAAAAATAGGTCTGAACTTTCATTTAAGAATATATATGGATGGCAAATAAACACACAAAGATAATATCTTCAACATGTTTCGTCACTAGGGAAATGTAAATTAAAACACAAAAAGACACCACTACACATCCACTAGAACAACTCAAATTAAAAAGACTGACCATATTAAGTGCTAGAGATGAAGTAGAGCAACTGGAACTCTTATACAATGCTAGTGGGAATGTAAAATGGCAAAACGACTTTGGAAAAGTTCAGCAGTTTCTTGAAAAGTTAAACTATCATATGACTCAATTATTCTACTTTAATTATTTATCCAAAGAATCAAAAAGTTACATCTGCACAAAAATTTGTGTATGAATACTTATAGTAGTTTGGTTTGTAATAGCCCAAAACTGGCAACAACCCAATGTGCATCACTGAGTAAATGGGTAAACAAACTGGTATATCTGTGCAATGGAATACTACTGAGCAACACAAAGGAACAAATATTAATACATGCACCACCACCAATAAATCTTAATTTTGAGTGAAAAAAAAGACAAAAAAAGAACATACTGTATGATACTATTTATATGAAATTCTAAGTAATGCATATGGGTGGTTACCCGAAAAAGAAGGAAGGGAAGAGGAGGAAGCCAGAAGAATTACAAAGGTAGATGAGAAAGCTTCTAAACTAGACAAATACCTTCTTTTTTTGATTGTGGTGATTGTTTCCCAAATATCTAGATATATCAAAATTCATGAAATTGTATACTCTAAATATGCACAATTTATCATGTTAATTATACTTCAATACACCTATAAAAACATACAGACAAAAAAGGGGCATAAAACATTCTCCATTTGCCACTCTCAGAGTAAAGCTAGAACTCCTTTTGGCAGAAAGGAAGGAAAGAAAAAAAGACAAAATACAAAAATAAATCACTACCACCATCAGCACCATGACAACAAACAAAACATGATTTTGAGTCAACTATGAAGCAGGATTCCTGGTTTTTTGCTCTGTAAAACAGGGATAATACAAATCAGTATCTCTGACTATCTCCTTGGGTTCTTCTAGAAACCCAAAGGAGTGTGAAAGTGCTTTGTAAACTACAAAATGCTATGCAAATATATCTGCCCTTACTATAATTCATCTTGTTAGACTTGGTACCTCATTTCTGCTTTAGATGCTTTAGAGATTGTTGAGATGCTATCTTCATTGTTCCATATTACTAGTCTCCTCCCTGGTCTCATGTCCTTTTTCAATTTAATCATCAGATCACTATGCCTTTATAAAAGTCATTAACAATCATTTGAATAAGTCAAAGTCAAGAATATTGTCCACATTCTACTAATGATAATATGTGACATAGGGGTATTATAATTCCAATACTTTAATTCTATAATTAGTTAACATGTTATCTACCTAACTATACTATAACACTCACATTTCTCAGTCTTATCCAACATGATTTAGTGCTTATCTATACTCCTCTGCTATGAAATAAATTCTTTTCTAGTTCTGAATACAATTACCCTTTCTTTACTATTTTATTTTGGTTTGCAAAAACAAAAATTCAATTTTGAAGCAATTTTCAAAAATACTAACTAGAAAGTACTTAAAAACTTAGTGAAAATGTATATACAATGTGTCTTTGAAAAACCAAGACTGGAAGACAACCAAAACCACCTGGAATTTCTGTGGAACTATTCAACAACTCCCAAGTAATAGAAAGAAAACCAAATCATAATTAAAATTCAGAAAGAGGATCAGGTTCCAGTTGCAGTTCCACCATTAACTATCTGCTTGGCCTTGACCACGTTATTTAGCCTCTCTGAAAAACAGTAAGCACCTTGCAACTTGCATACATGTGCACATGTGTGTACACATCTGCACAAGTGTACACTAAGACAAAAGTCTACTGCAGGCCTAAAATTTGGTTTCTAGTAAAAAGGTAACAACAGGAAGAATCTAGAGACTGTGGGTGAACTCTGGTATAGAACCAGCATATCTGTGTTTTAGTTTTAATATATTAAATAATTCAGACTATTTCAAGTCTGTGATTACGGGTAAGAAGAGATAATATCTATAGCAATGCACAGTACTGATATTAATACAAATACTTTATGAGGACCTAAAAATGGTACGCTGTTAATGAAAAAAATGTTTTAAAGAGGAGCTTTACTTCTACCACTGCACTCATCTATCACCTTAAAACATCCATGTTTCTTGATGTATCATTTTTCTTCCTCTAAAACATTTTCACCAGTTTCTCCCTCTCTGATTTAAAAAAAGGACAATGTTCTCTTTTTGTCATACTTAAAAACTGGTCTTTCACTTTACTGGCTCACAGAATCAAGAAAAAATTTTCTTTGCCTAACTTTCCAGGACTGGGTAGAGGCTGGCTGCAATTATCAAGTACCTTTTTTCAGAGGTACTTTAGAGAGATAGCAGGACTCATCTTAGAATGATTATACTGTTCCAGTTTAATATAAGATTCAAGCAACTTACCATTGTTCCAAAAGGAATGGCTCTTGAAGCATGATAATAAATGGCTATAAAATTGATGAAGAAGGCAGTGCCACACACCATAGCCGGGATAAGGAATGCCCCAATAAACATCTGCTTTATCCATCTCCTTCCTGAAAGAGAAGGGAAGCCATGAAAATCAGAAAGACAGACAGACAGACAGGCAATTATTTATGTCATTATTTAGTACGAATTTATCTCTTTAAAAGTTTAATGTGAAGATTGTGAAATTTGACATCCTAATAATTGTTTGAAAATAGCAGATAATAAAGACCAGTCCAGCTATTCAAGTATGTCTAACTGAAACACAGCTTTTGAAGCAAGTTAACTGGGAAAGAGCAATGAAATGCAGTAAAATATTCTGATATTTGTTCTGATTGTGCCACTGAAGTGCTGTGAACCTTGGTAAGCCACTCAATCTTTCTAGACTACAAGTTGGCCTAAGCAGGGGCTTTCAAACTTTTACTTGGAGTCCTGGAGCTTCCTGGAAGTGCCATGAAATCACTGGTGAAGGAAGAGCCCAAGTTCCCCAGGTATGCTTCAACCACAAGTCTATTTTCAACAGTTTTACACACGAGTGTTTCATGTAACCTTTCGTTTGAAAAGGACATTACACTGCTTTAAAAAAAAGTTTTAGACTTCCGGGAAGATGGCGGTGTGAGCAGGGCGGCAGAAATCTCCTCCCAACACTACATTTATCTACAAAAACACAGAAAATACATCTATTCCTAAAAGAGAGACGAGAATACACAGGAAAGCGCACAGCGTGCAGCTACACCCGAGAGGACTCGGCACCCCAAGAGGCGGGTAAGATACGGAGCCGCGACCCGGCGGGACCCGAGCCCTCCCCCACCCCAGCGCACCGGCGGGAGGAGAGGATTCAGAGCCGGGAGGGAGTGGAAGTGCACCCCGCGAAGTAGCCAGCCCCGGTGATCTGCGCGGGGAGCGCTGACCCACATTGCGCAGTGCAGCGGAGATTGGAGAGACAGAGGGGCAGGATCTGAGCGGGGAACGCGCCAGGGTGCTTGCAGCCGGCTCCGGGAAGGAAAAAAAAAGTGCGCGCTTTCCTCAGCGGCCTTAAAGAGACAGGAGCCCAGCGGAGGAGCCGGATCGCCCCAGCACACTCAGCCCAGCAGGCTGGGAGTCCTGGGGAGTTTCAGACGCCTTAGCTGGCGACTGAGGAAGCGTAGCCATACTTAACACTTCTCACTGAGATCAACAGCCTCCTATTCGTTCCCACCCCTGCCAGAGCGATAAAGGGCCCTGCGGAGCGGCACAGTCACAGCTGTGGAATACTGGGGCAATAGCGCCACCTAGAGCATTCCCACAGAATCTACGTCCGGTGGGCATTTTTTTGTTTTTTTGTTTTTTGTTTGTTTTTGTTTTTTCTTTTCTTTCTTTTTTTCTTTTTTTCTTTCTTTCTTTTTTTCTCTTTTTTTTCTCTTTTTTTTTAATTCTCTTTTTAAAGTCTTAAAGAGCCCAGCTGACATACGTGGCAACTATCAGTGACCAAATTATACAGCCATGAAAAGACAGAGGAATATGGTTCAGACCAAAATCAACCAGACAACCCCAGAGAGGGAGTCTGAAGGGATGGAAATGCACAGCCTCCCTGAAAAAGAATTCAGAATAAAAGTCATAACCATGCTGATGGACCTACAGAGAAATGTGCAAGAGCTGAGGGAGGAAGTGAGGGAACTGAGGAAAGACAATACAGAAATCAGACAAGCGATCGACGGGCTTAACAGCAGAATGGATGAGATGCGAGAGACTGTTAATGGAATAGAAAACAGAGAACAGGAGTACAGAGCAGCTGAGGCAGAGAGATAAAAGGATTTCTAGGAATGAAAGAATATTAAGAGAACTGTGTGACCAATCCAAACGGAACAATATTCGCATTATAGGAGTACCAGAGGAAGAAGAGAGAGAAAAAGGGATAGAAAGTGTCTTTGAAGAAATAATTGCTGAAAACTTTCCCTCGCTGGGGAAGGAAGTAGTCTCGCAGTCCACCGAAGCTCATAGATCTCCCAACACAAGGGACCCAAGGAAGACAACACCAAGACACATAATAATTAAGATGGCAAAGATCAAAGATAAAGACAGGGTATTAAAGGCAGCTAGAGAGAGAAAAAAGATCACCTACAAAGGAAAACCCATCAGACTATCATCAGACTTCTCAACAGAAACCTTACAGGCCAGAAGAGAATGGCATGATATATTTAACGTTATGAAACAGAAGGGCCTCGAACCAAGAATATTGTATCCAGCACGATTATCATTTAAATATGATGGAGGGATTAAACAACTTCCAGATAAACGAAAGTTGAGAGAGTTTGCCTCTCATAAACCACCACTACAGGATATCTTAAATGGACTGCTCTAGATGGAAGCACGCCTAAGGCTAAAAAGATGTCACCAGAGGAAAAAAAATCATAGCAAAGAAAACAGACCACCCAAATACTAACTAAGGCAAAGAATAAAACACCTATTATAGAAAGAATGGAGGAGGAGGAATAAGAAGGAGAGAAATAAAGAAACATCAGACTGTGTTTACAATAACTTAACAAGAAAGTTAAGTTAGATTGTTAGATAGTAAAGAAGCAACCCTTGAACCCTTGGTAACCACGAATCTAAAGCCAGCAATGGCAATAAGTACATATCTATCAATAATCACCCTAAATGTAAATGGACTGAATGCACCAATCAAAAGACACAGAGTAACAGAATGGATAAAAAAGCAAGACCCATCTATATGCTGCCTACAAGAAACTCACCTCAAATCCAAAGATATACACAGACTAAAAGTGAAGGGATGGAAAAAGATATTTCATGCAAACAACAAAGAGAAAAAAGCAGGTGTTGCAGTACTTGTATCAGACAAAATAGACTTCAAAACGAAGAAAGTAGCAAAAGATAAAGAAGGACATTACATAATGATAAAGGGGTCAGTCCAACAAGAAGATATAACCATTATAAATATATATGCACCCAACACAGGAGCGCCAGCATATGTAAAACAAATACTAACAGAATTAAAGGAGGAAATAGACAGCAATGCATTCATCTTAGGAGGTTTCAACACAACACTCACTCCAGAGGACAGATCAACCAGACAGAAAATAAGTAAAGACACAGAGGCACTGAACAACACACTAGAACAGATGGACCTAACAGACATCTACAGAACTCTACACCCAAAAGCAACAGGATACACATTCTTCTCAAGTGCACATGGAACATTTTCCAGAATAGACCACATACTAGGCCACAAAAAAGAACCTCAGTAATTTCAAAAATATTGAAATCCTACCAACCAACTTCTCAGATCACCAAGGTATAAAACTAGAAATAAATTTTAGAAAGAAATCAAAAAGGCTCACAAATACATGGAGACTTAACAACACTCTCCTAATTAATCAATGGGTTAACGACCAAATCAAAACAGAAATCAAAGAATATATGGAGACTAATGACAACAACAACACAAAGCCACAACTTCTGTGGGACGCAGCAAAGGCAGTTCTAAGAGGAAAGTATATTGCAATCCAGGCCTATTTAAAGAAGGAAGAACATTCCCAAATGAATAGTCTAAAGACACAATTACTGAAATTGGAAAAAGAAGAACAAATGAGGCCCAAAGTCACCAGAAGGAGGGACATAATAAAGATTAGAGAAGAAATAAATAAAATTGAGAAGAATAAAACAATAGAAAAAATCAATAAAACCAAGAGCTGGTTCTTTGAAAAAATAAACAAAATAGATAAACCCCTAGCCAGACTCATTAAGAGAAAAAGAGAATCTACACACATAAACACAATCAGAAATGAGAAAGGAAAAATCACGACGGACCCCACAGAAATACAAAGAATCATAAGAGAATATTATGAGAATCTATATGCTAACAAGCTGGAAAACATAGAAGAAATGGACAACTTCTTAGAAAAATACAACCTTCCAAGACTGACCAAGCAAGAAACAGAAAAACTAAACAGACCAATCACCAGCGATGAAATCGAATTGGTAATCAAAAAACTACCCAAGAACAAAACCCCCGGGCCTGATGGATTCACCTCTGAATTCTACCAGACATATAGAGAAGAAATAACACCGATTCTCCTTAAAGTTTTCCAAAAAATAGAAGAGGAGGGAATACTTCCAAACTCATTCTATGAAGCCAGCATCACTCTAATACCAAAACCGGGCAAAGACCTCACCAAAAAAGAAAATTACAGACCAATATCCCTGATGAACGTAGATGCAAAAATACTCAACAAAATATTAGCAAACCGAATTCAAAAATACATCAAGAGGATCATACACCATGATCAAGTGGGATTCATCCCAGGGATGCAAGGATGGTACAACATTCGAAAATCCATCAACATCATCCACCACATCAACAAAAAGAAGAACAAAAACCACATGATCATCTCCATAGATGCTGAAAAAGCATTTGACAAAATTCAGCATCCATTCCTGATTAAAACTCTCAACAAAATGGGTATAGACGGCAAGTACCTCAACATCATAAAGGCTATATATGACAAACCCACAGCTAACATCATACTTAACGGCGAGACGCTGAAAGCTTTTCATCTAAGATCGGAACAAGACAGGATGCCCACTCTCTCCACTGTTATTCAACATAGTACTGGAGGTCCTAGCCACAGCAATCAGACAAAACAAAGACATACAAGGCATCCAGATTGGTAAAGAAGAAGTCAAATTGTCACTATTTGCAGATGACATGATACTGTACATAAAAAACCCTAAAGATTCCATTCCAAAACTACTAGAACTAATATCTGAATTCAGCAAAGTTGCAGGATACAAAATTAACACACAGAAATCTGTTGCTTTCCTATACACTAATGATGAACTAACAGAAAGAGAAATCAGAAAAACAATTCCATTCACAATTGCATCAAAAAGAATAAAATACCTAGGAATAAACCTAACGAAGGAAGTGAAAGACCTGTACTCTGAAAACTACAAGACACTCCTAAGAGAAATTAAAGAGGACACTAACAAATGGAAATGCATCCCATGCTCTTGGCTAGCAAGAATCAATATTGTCAAAATGGCTATACTACCTAAAGCAATCTACAGATTCAATGCAATCCCTATCAAACTACCAACAGCTTTCTTCAATGAACTGGAACAAATAATTCTAAAATTCATATGGAACCACAAAAGACCCCGAATAGCCAAAGCAATCCTGAGAAGGAGGAATAAAACAGGGGGAATTACACTCCCTGACTTCAAGCTCTACTACAAAGCCACAGTAATCAAGACAATTTGGTATTGGCACAAAAACAGACCCACAGACCAGTGGAACAGAATAGAAAATCCAAACATTAACCCAAACATATACAGTCAATTAATATTTGATAAAAGTGCCTTGGATATACAATGGGGAGATGACAGCCTCTTCAGCAGCTGGTGTTGGAAAAACTGGACAGCTACATGTAAGAGAATGAAACTGGACTACTGTCTAGCCCCATACACAAAGGTAAACTCAAGGTGGATCAAAGACTTGAATGTAAGTCATGAAACCATAAAACTCTTAGAAAAAAACATAGGCAAAAATCTCTTGGACATAAACATGAGCAACTTCTTCATGAACATATCTCCCCGGGCAAGGGAAACAAAAGCAAAAATGAACAAGTGGGACTATATCAAGCTGAAAAGCTTCTGTACAGCAAAGGACACCATCAGTAGAACAAAAAGACATCCTACAGTATGGGAGAATATATTCATAAAAAACGTATCTGATAAAGGGTTGACATCCAAAATATATAAAGAACTCATGCACCTTAACAAACAGAAAGCAAATAATCCAATTAAGAAATGGGCAGAGGACATGAATAGACACTTCTCCAAAGAAGAAATTCAGATGGCCAACAGGCACATGAAAAGATGCTCCACATCGCTAATCATCAGAGAAATGCAGATTAAAACCACAATGAGATATCACCTCACACCAGTGAGGATGGCCAACATCCAAAACACAAACAACAACAAATGTTGGCGAGGATGTGGAGAAAAGGGAACCCTCCTACACTGCTGGTGGGAATGCAAATTAGTTCAACCATTGTGGAAAGCAGTATGGAGGTTCCTCAAAAAACTCAAAATAGAAATACCATTTGATCCAGGAATTCCACTCCTAGGAATTTACCCTAAGAATGCAGCAGCCCAGTTTGAAAAAGACAGATGCACCCCTATGTTTATCGCAGCACTATTTACAATAGCCAAGAAATGGAAGTAACCTAAGTGTCCATCAGTAGATGAATGGATAAAGAAGAGGTGGTATATATACACAATGGAATATTATTCAGCCATAAGAAGAAACAAATCCTACCATTTGCAACAACATGGATGGAGCTAGAGGGTATTATGCTCAGTGAAATAAGCCAAGCCGAAAAAGACAAGTATCAAATGATTTCACTCATATGTGGAGTATAAGAATAAAGAAAAAAACTGAAGGAACAAAACAGCAGCAGACTCACAGAACCCAAGAACGGACTAAGAGTTACCAAAGGGAAAGGGACTGGGGAAAATGGGCGGGAAGGAGGGATAAGAGGGAAAAAGGGGCATTACGATTAGCAGATGTAATGTTGGGGGGGCACGGGGAGGGCAGTATAACTCAGAGAAGACAAGTAGTGATTCTGTAACATCTCACTACGCTGATGGACAGTGACTGTAATGGGGTTGGTGGGGGGGACCTGATGAAGGGGTAGTTTAATAATCGTAATATTGCACATGTAATTGTAAATTAATGATAATAAAATAAATTATATTAAAAAAAGTTTAAAGAATTGGGATTGTTTAACAGAGCGGGTTAAGTATTTGATTACTAATTTTAATATACCTGCTTTATTGAGCTATTATTCACTCAGTATAATTCATCTATTTAAAGTACACATTTCAGTAGTGTTTTAACATAATAACAGAGGTGTAGAGCTGTCACCACAGTCTAATTAAAAAACGTTTTTGTCATCTTAGAAAAAAACCCTGAACCTGTTAGCTGTCACTCGTCATTCCCCACCCCAATCCCTAATCCCAGCCCTAGAGGACCACTAATCTACTTTCTGTCTCTATAGACTTGCCTGTTCTGGGTGTTTTATTTTAATGGAATAATATAACAAGTGGTCTTTTGTGACTGATTTCTTTCACTTAGCAAACATTTTCCAGGCTCATAGTGTATAACACTATGTCATTCCTTTTTATGGCCTCATAATATTTCATCACCTGGCAGCTGGTTAGGGGGCCCGAAATTTCTTAACATTCCCAGCTTGCTGGGCTGAGTGCACTGGGACGATTTTGTTCAGCTGTTGGGCCCTTGTCTCTTTAAGACTTTAAAAAAAGTGCCCACTTTTCTTTTGTCCCAGGGGAGTCGGCTGTGGGGACCCACTTGCAGTCTCCATCTCGGATCTTGCCCTTCCGTTTCTCTTATCTCCAATACACCACGTGATGTGTGTCTGTGCTCCCGGTGCAGATCACCAGGCCTGGTTATTTAGCAGTCC
Organism: Smutsia gigantea; assembly: GCA_032199065.1. Taxonomy (NCBI): domain Eukaryota; kingdom Metazoa; phylum Chordata; class Mammalia; order Pholidota; family Manidae; genus Smutsia; species Smutsia gigantea. Next base: position 174,000 of record JAVSCE010008889.1, read on the forward strand.
TGTGCTTCCACTCCCTCCCCACTCTGATTCTTTTCCTCGTGCCGGTGAGCTGGGGTGGGGGTGTGCTGGGGTCCCGCCAGGTCACGGTTTTGTATCTTACCCGCTTCGTGAGGTGCTGAGTTCTTGCAGATGTAGCTGTAGCCTGGCTGTTGTTCTGTATCTTCTGGTCTTTCTTTTAGAAATAGTTGTATTTATTGTATTTTCACAAATACATATGGTTTTGGGAGGAGATTTCCGCCGCCCTGCTCACGCCACCATCTTCGACCCCCCTCTCCCTCTTTTCACTTTATTGATGCTGTCCTTTGACACACAAAAATTTTTCATTTTTATGAGGTCCAGTTTATTTACTTTTCTTTTGTTGCTTGTCCGTATGACATCATACCTGGGAAACCCTTATTTAATCTAAGGTCACAAAGATCCACTCTTGTGTTTTCTTCTAAGAGTTTTATAGTTTCCACTCTTATGTTTAAGTCCATAATCCATTTTGAGTTATATTTTGTGGATGGTGTGAGAAAGGGGTCTAAGCATTCTTTTGCACATGGATATACAGTTGTCAATATTAGTTGTTGAAAAGACTATCGTTCTCCCTGCTGAATTGTCCTCACACCTTTGTTGTAAATCATCTTACCATGAATGTAAGGGTTTATTTTTGGACTCTAACTTCCATTCTGTTCATCTGTGTATCTGTTTATAGTGCCATACAGTCATGATCACTGTACCTTTGCAGTAAGTTTTGAAATTGGGAACTGTGAGTCTTCCTACTTTTTTCTTCTCTTTCAAGTATGTTTTGGCTATTTGGGGTCCATTATATGTCCATATGAATTTTAAGGTAAGTTTGTCGATTTCTTTTTAAAAGGCAGCTGGGATTTTGATAAGGATTTTGTTAAATCTGTAGGTCAATTTGTGGAGCGTTACCAACTTTTGATAATATTAAGTCTTCAGTAGAACATGGTTGTCTTTCCTTTTATTAAGATGTTCTTTAATTTCTTTCAATGATGTTTTGTAGCTTTCAGTGTACAAGTCTTGCACTAGTTTTGTTAAACTTATTCCTAAGTTATCTTGTTCTTTTGATGCTATTATAAGTAGAATTGTTTCTTATTTATTTCATTTTTAAGTAAATAAAGTATCACAGATTTTTATGCCTGTTAGGTACAGAATTAATTTTTCCTAGTTCATAAATGACCAAATACAAGGAAATGGAATTTAAAACTAAAATAAGACAGGTTTGGTTGGCAATAAGGAAGTACTTTTTAAGAATTAAGACCAAGGAAGACTTTGGAGTTTTAATACTCTGTGATTAAGAAGAGAATAAAGCCTGGGGCCCAGAGGAGTCTGCTGAAGCTTCCCATTCTCTTTCAAATCCACTGAAATCAGTCTCCTGTCTCCGCTACCCCCTTGACACTGCTCTCTTGGACCCGCTCACCACGACTCTTCATGTTGCCAAATATACAAGGTAAACTCCCTTCTCCTGGGGGCACACTCCTAGGACCCATGCTCTCTGGTTCTCCTTCTGTCCCACCATGCCTCCTTTACATCTCCCAATACCTTAGTTGCTCAGGACATAGTCCTTGGATTTCCTTTTTCTGTCTGTATTCAGTCCTGCAGTCGTCGTATATGACCTCATGGCTTACCAAATACCATCTAACTGCTGTAGACTCTTAAGTTCACACTTCTGATATAGACCTTCTTTCCTGAGGTCTAAAGTTGTACAGTCTGCCATTTCAAACTTAATGTGTCTAAAACCAAGATCTTGATCTTCCCCCTACCTTGTATCTGCTCACCTACCTCTGACTGTCTTATCTTGGTCAATGGTAACCTCATCCTTCCACTTGTTAAGTCAAGACTTTTCTCACCTGGATGAGAATCATTTCTGACTCCTGCTCTCAAGCTCTGCTTGTATCCAGCCTGCCAGCAAATCTCACTATGGCCACACTTCCGAATAGACCCAGTATGTGACTGCTTCTCACCACCTACGTTTACCGCACTAATCTAAACTGTCATCATCTTTACCTGGATTGTTGCAATAGCCTCTTAGTAGCTTCTTGTTTTTACCCTTGCCCTCCTACAGTCTGTTCCCAACACATTCTTCAAAGTAACAGAAGGATCCTATTAAAAGTAAGCCTCATTGTTACTCCTCTGCTCAGAACTCTGCAAGGACACGCATCTCACTCAGAGTAAAAGGCAGAGTCCTTAACAAGGCTTAGAAGGCCCCTTACCTGTCTTTTCCCATCATCCCCTTCTCTCCTCCCACTACTGCTCCAGCCACACTGACTGTCCTGATTTTCCAAGCACACTCTGCTCCAGGGCCTTTTCAATCTGCTCCATTTGTCTGGACAGCTACGTTTCTTCTCTCCCACTACTGTGAGTCTCATTTTAATGGCATCTCTGCCTGAACCCCTATTAAATTTGCATGTGCCATCACCTCTGAGTTTCTTCCCTTCCCTATTTTTTTTTTCTCACAGTGGCTACCACCACTTAATATACATTTTACTTATTTGTTTTATTGATTATGTTTTCTGTACTAGAATACAAACTCCATGAGAGCAGGAAATTTTATGTGTTCACCTGCTCCTATCCTGAGTACCTATGCACTGCCTGACACAGAATAGATAATTGATAAATATATGTTGAGTTCATGAATCAGCTGGCCCAGCTTCCTGCTGTTAGATGATTATTTGGTGGGGCTTTTTGTGTGTGGGTGGGATACTCTTAGCTGTATATTTTTCTTCATGGGCTATATACCTTGATTAGGAAGAAAAAAGAAAATTGATATTTTCAACTACTTTATTATGATAAGGTCCAGTAACTTTAAACCTCATAGCAAACCTCTGGTGATGTAGTCATGGTTATTTCCATTTTACGCAAGAAGAGTTTGGGGTTCAGAGGGATTCCCCAAGTTGCTGTGATCACACATCTGGTCAGGGGCTCTATGTCAGGTGGTCTCCAGCACACCTGTGCCCCTTTCTGTGCGATGCCCTGCCCCGCGGCTGCCCTCACAGCTGGCAGGACAAGGACCACTGAGGCAAGTTCCCAAAGACAGGCGTGAGGAGAAGCAAATGAAGTCAGAGGTTAGATTGGAGGCTAACTTAACATTATGGGGGAAAACAGCAACTTGTCTTAGTTGAGAAATAGAAAAGGCGCAACTTCAAGAGGAGACATGCAGTAAAGATTTGGGACTTCTCTGTCCATGCATAATTAAAACCAGAAGAGACATCACTTCCTCACGCTAGTGGAGGTACATTTTCCCCTAATGCTGGACACATGGTTTCTGGGGCTTCTTTCTTCAGGAGTCACTTTCTGCCTCAATAAAATATTGGCTCAGTTTTTTCAGGGCTGCTGATTGTGTGTGCAAAATAATACACAGAGGCCTAGTAAGACTATCATTAATGTCCCACTAATGCTCCACATGCCCTTCATAGAGACCAACCCCAGCACTCACCTCTGCCCTCCTTCTTCCTGTGCACACTTCATTTCAACTAACCATTTTAGCTGAGACCTAATCAGAGTGAACCAGGAGTTCAGGTAGGTGTAGTCAATCAATGACCTGTAACCTACCTATTTTTACTTATTTACTAAACATGTTATTTATTCATCATTTTCCCACTTCAGAAGAATTTGGATGGGAATAATTCTTCCAGTTTACAATTATATTAGCATTCTGTAACAAACATGCTATATTTCTTTTGTCTAATAGATTTTTTCTGAAACATTCTGAGACATAACCACCAAATATAACTATTGATTGAAAGTAAAGAAATCTTTGCTTTCAAGAAATTATCTGAAGGGTTCTGTATAGCTGTTTCCTATGTTCAGATTCTATTACATTTCATACTTAATTTTGAATCTTTTCTAACCACTACTTACCAAGTGTGTGGACAGAGCGCATCTTTCAATATTGTGTCCTTCGAGTGAGTTCATTTCTATTCATCTGGCCCCAGACACATAGTTAACGAAAGCACCCGTGAAAACTTGCTTCTCAAGACATGGTCAGGTAGGATTCCTTTTCACTTCCCCTCTCTGCCCCTGCTTTTTGCAAAAATCAACCTACTGTATAGTGTCGCTTCATAGAATCTGATTAACAAAGAGCGGAAAATGGATGGGGACAGTGCAGAGGATGACTACCTGATATTTCTTCTACCAGGGAACAAGTATAATAAGTGTTTTCTTTTGAGCTTTTGTTTTTATAGGATATTTTACAACATGGGAAGATTAGAAAGCTAAAATACTCTTCAGAGTATCCTCTTTTTTTCAGTAGTTCATATCATAAAATGATGGCCAAAAAGGATCTGAGTCAAGAGTTTCTTATTTCCAGCTCTGGTCACGGGATCTCAGAATTTGAGGTCTGGACCTTAGAGAGCTGGGTTTATTCCCTCAGGGATTTTCCCATGATGGCACTGAGCACTGTGTTCAGTGCTTCTCACACCTGTTGGCATTTTGTCCTCACCATCAGTCTGGAAGGCTGACACACCCATTCTGAGGGACTGAAGCCCGGGGAGGGTTTCAGGTTGATGAGTGGAAGAAGTGGGGTTTGAACCCAAGCTCCTAGCTTCAGGTGTGCAAGGGCCATAGAAAACATCTTGGGGAAACGATAACACTGGTTCTGCACCAAGGCATGTAGTGTGGTGGTGCAGCTGGGGCTGGAGGCTAGTGCCTCTGAATCCCCGCCCCTGGCTCAGTTCCTTTGCACAGGGCATGCGTTGATCCACGTTTGGAAGGCAGGCATCTGCAGGGCTGCCCTAGAATAAGAAGACATTTCCTCAGCAGAGTCTCTCCTTATTAATAGCTTTTGCACTCTTTTCTAGCATTGCTTTTTTAGTGATTCTGCTTTTCTGACAGTAGATGAGGGAATAGTAAAAGAGGATACTCCTTCCTCTATTCGTTGTGTAGAGGTTTACTATCACCTCAGGGTCTCTATGAAGGACTAAGGGGGCTAATCATTTTTGACATATATATAATGAACATACTGTATACATTATTTCTTTCCCAACCAAACATATGTCTAACAGTCTGTCCTACAATTTTGGTAGGGATCAATGCCATATTTACTAGTTTGTAATTTCTAGAATCTTACTCATTGCTCTTTTCTGAAAACTCTGGTTTTCATTTCCGGAAAGGTGTCCAGTTTTTACCCTTGGGAAACCACACCAACAGTGGTTCCACAGAAACGTATGTAAATGCTTTCACTGCAGTGGGAGTAACTCATTTGGGCCTTGAGGTTGTTTAGAATACCCTGACTTGTCTCCACTTTTTCTAGTTTGAAGATCTTATCGAAGGCATTAAAACTAAGCAAAATAATGAGGTGGTTCTACTTCTATTCCTTTCTGATCTGTTTCCCGTTAACTCTTGTTTTACTTCACGTGGCTTACAACAATCACTTTATTTCAATAATGTGCAAAACGTCTCATTTCCCTGGCAGCTGGATCCTGTCATACTTTCTCAGCGGGCCCGGCCTCGTTGGGCCTCTGTACTTGGACCGAAGGTGTGAGTGGTGCACGACCACTACCTGGTCCACTCTGGACCTTTTGTTTTGATGGGTGGAAAGTGCAACTGAGGGTCTGAATTGTTTTTGAAGAGAGGCAGTAGGAAAAGATAAAGAGATAATGAAGCTGTCAGGAAAGAGTGAGCAGAAGAAAGGAGATATCTAATGGAAAAATTTTAAATCTTTTTGCTATGTGGTATATATATGGAAAAAAGTATTAATTCTGCTGACCATTTCCTCATGAAATCTTTAGGAAAACAACTCTGACTTGATAATAATACATTTGTGGCATCTGTGAGGGATGGGATGAATTACCAAGCATGACCTCAGTGGGAGAGGGCTGAGGAGGGTCTAGGACCTGCCTCACCTTTCACATGAAAGTCTCCCATGGATGTGGCTGCAAGAGAGGCTGGGACTTGAGCAAATGATAGGTCACAGTTTCCAAGAGGGCTGTAGTCCTTACAAAGAACTATTGTAGTTACTTGTTTTTAAAAATAATATTCAGTTTACGGAAGTTATATTTTTTGAAAGTCAGTTTTCTTTTTCAGTTTATAAAGCTTTTTATTCCATTAGCAAATCTAATTATTTTGTATACATAAGACTGGTTGTTGATTAATTTTAGTTAATTGAATTTCCCTTAAACATTTTAAAACTACATTTATAGGTTTAGTATATTTTATTTTTAAACAATTAAAAATGTCTCAGAGGCAAACTTACAATGCCAATAGAAAAAAAATGCCTGAAACAAAATCTAATAAACTTATGGAAGTACAATAATCAAGATATCTCAAACGTAACAGTATTATTGACATACTTAATAAATTTCTGATACATCTTTCAGCCTACAGATGATGAGAAAAACATTATGACAGTTCTTCTAAAATATTGCAAACATTTAATGTCATTTAAAATGACAATAACTCAAAGATTATCTTGTACTTAGCACTGAAACAGTATGTACATATATACATGCTATGCATTTTATGTGCTTCCCAGAAATGGTTATTCAGCTTAAGGGAACAGATTTACCATCTCTTGATGTTGGGGAGCAGAAGTCCTTGACTTTCTGTTGAGTGCATCTTCTGGGCATTTTTCAGCTGTAACATTTGATGAGATCCAGTCTGTCTTTGCTGCCTCAAGGGTTCTTCACTTTCCACCCCACCCTGTAGTCCTGTGAGTGATATCCCATTGCATTCCACATTCCTCTCTTGCTTCTGTTTGCATGTCATTCTAAGGACAGGAGTGAAAACACACATAGTGCCATTGGATTTTAGGAACCCTGAGCAGGAACCATTCCTTACACAGACAGAGAATGTAGTTTTAGGATGTCTACTGATGGAAGTAGAAACAGTGTTTCATGCAGAATGTTTTTATGTTACCCATTTTGGGAAACTAATTTGAATTTAAACGAGTCATCACTTTAAATAAAAGTACTATGTGATATAAACTTAATTCATAATACGATTTTTAATTATTTTGGTGAAAAAATTGAGACTTTAGGATGCTTTGGGGATTAACTATAATATTACACTTTGAAATGAATGGTAATATATATTAATGCCTTTTGAACAAATTAAAGGCATTAAACAGGTGATGGGTATATTCATAATGCACACACACATATGTATATATGTTTATACAAAATATATGTAAATATATACACACTACATGTACATACATATATAGTGTTTTAATAAATTTTAATATGTTATACATAAATCTAGATTTAAAAATATAGTCCCCTTTGAATATGCAGTTCAAATCTTGCTTTTTTTCTTTACATTGCAGTATAAAAACTTGATTATTGTGCATTGTCTCTAAATATTATTTTTAAAGACTGAATATTTAAATGTTCTTTAATGCATTTTTGATTGTCTCCGGTTTTTTCACTCTGATGAGCATCTTTGTGCACAGAGAGTAATTATTATTTGTGATTGTTTCCTTAGGCTAGATTCCCAGAAATGGAATCACCGGGTCATGGGTATGAATATATGTAAGATTCCAGTTACATATGTTGCCCAGTTGCCTTCCCTAAAGTCTGTACTAGTTTACCAGGCTACTAGCAAACCTAATATAAACATTATAGCTCTCTTTATTGGAAAGCTATTAGTCTTTTGATGATCACTTTTCACTACAATTTTTTTCTAGTTTGGTGTTTCTCTTTCAGAAGTGTTTTAAATGTCCAATATGTTTTCCTACCCAAAAACATTTTTGGTTGTTAAACTCCTTAATTCATGTCAGTATTTATTTCAGTATATATGAAATCAGATGGAGGGGCCTTTTTTTCTGTATGAGTTGCTACCCAGTTGGCACAGTCCTTCTCGAATTTTATTTTTTATTGATTTGTGATATCTTCTTCATATGTGTAAGTTTTATGTCTGGGTTGTCTACTCTAGTCCATTGTTCTGCTTGTCTGTGTTTCTGCTTGAATAATACAGTATCTGGTAAGGCCTACCACCCTTCAGGATTCTCCTGCAATTTTCTTTGTAATTCTTGCCTGTTTGTTCTTTGAACTTTGAATGCTTATGTGGAATTTACAAATCATTATGGGAAAAACTGGCCATTTAAAAATTTTCAGTCTTCCCAAGCCAAGCACGTGGTATTGACTATGCATTTATTCCACTCTTAGTTTTTGTATTTCTCACAAAATTTTCCAGTTTTCTTCAAATAGTTCACATACATTTCTCATTACAGTTATGACTACTTAATTTGTAGTTTATGTTTTGATCTCTTTTTTCATCATATTTCATACTGATGATACCTGGTATTTTTATTTTGTGTATCTTGTATTCACTCACTTTTGAATTAAATCTAATCATTTCCCATTTGCTTCCTATAAACACATCATCCAAAAATAAATATTTCATTATCTTCCTTTTTGGTATTTAAGTTCTGTTATCAGTCTCGTGTCTTTTATCATTGACAGGACTTTCTTGAAAATGTTTTAAAATAATGCATTTTAAAATGATAAAATGAAAAATTTTAATTTATTAAAATGTAGTGAAGAATGGTGAGAGTGGCATAATATGTTTTAAGTCTTGCAGAGACATTCCACAAAACCTTTATTAAACAATATGTTTTGACTGCTGATGTTGAACTCCATTGAAGCACACAGTATTTTTAAATTGGTACCTCCATCTTCATTCTGTTGGCATAGCCTGGGTTACAGTCGATGAGAAGGTTTTCAAAACTGAAATTGTCAAGTAGAACTTGTGCTTGCTTATTTCTTGCAAGCAAAACTCTGAAGAGCTTTTTCTTTGAGACTCAGAGCTGTAGTTCACACTCCTCAACCTGGAGCAGTGTCTGAGTGCTGCCAGTCAGGCCGCATGATGCAGGTTTTACTAGTCCAAAGCAGAATAATTTTTAAAATAGGTAAACTGTGTATTTCATAATCTACATTTATTCTTAGAGAATTGCTCTTTTTTGAAATAGTGGCTTTCCAGATTTGTATAAAATGCTTTGCTTTTCAAATGTTCTTCGATGCCTGAATAAAAGGTTGACAATTCTAGGTCAAGTCTCTGTTTTCCTCCCCCCACTTCTTTTTTTAATTTACTGGCCCAAAGCAGAAGAGAAAAGCTGGTTGTTTATCAGGTTTTGTTCCTGTTGTTTTAAAGTTTAACAACACAAGACAGCCACCGCTGGTTGTCCTCAGCCTCTGGGGGAAATTTGCCAATAAAGCAGCAGGAAGAGGAAAGAGCAGAGGGAACAAAGCCTGAAGCCTCTCCCCGCAGTTTTGGGAAGGGGTCCTTTGGATTTCCTTTTCCCCTCACAAATACTACATTTCCCTTCCAGCCCGATTATTAAGAGGACTTTGCAGTGGGGGAAGCGCTGGCTTCGGAGTCAGGTGTGTAGATCCAAGCGTGGGGGCTGCTGCCCCCTCACTTCAGGAGCCCCGGGAGGCTGCCCATCCCCTCTGAGCCTCAATTCCCATCTGTAAAAGAATGACCAACAAGACATTGTTAATGTTGGGAATCCCCATAAGATTTGCAACAACATGGAGCTAGAGGGTATTATGCTCAGTGAAATAAGCCAGGTGGAGAAAGACAAGGACCAAATGATTTCCCTCATTTGTGGAGTATAACAACATAGCAAAACTGAAGGAACGAAACAGCAGCAGACTCCCAGACTCCCAGAAGGGACTAGCTGCTGCCAAAGGGAAGGAGAAGGGTATTAAGGAGTGCTATGATTAGCACACATAATATAGGTAGGTCGCAGGGAAGGCAGTACAGCATGGAGAAGACAAGTAATGACTCTTCACCATCTTACTATGCTGATGGACAGTGATTGCAGTGGTGTATTGGGGGGACTTGATAATATGGGTGAATGTTGAAACCACAATGTTGTTCATGTGAAACCATAAGATTTGTATATCAATGATACCTTAATAAAAAAATATATGTAAGAAAAAATGTTGGGGCTCCCTATCAAAACTGATGTGGGGGGAGGGGCAGTGGCAAAGGGCGGGGTGCAGATCTACACCAGAGCCTGAAAAGGAGAGCCTGAGGAGTGAGGAGGCAGGGACGCAGTCCTGTGAGGGCCAGCTGGTGGCCAGCCTAGAGTGAGGACCTGGTTTTCTCTCAGTTGTCCTTTTCAGTTCACATTAGCGCTTCTCCACAAAGCAGTGCCTTTGAAGCCTGCAGCCCCAGGACTATGGAGGCCTTTGATGTTTACACTTGGGAGTGAATGGGAATGGGGAAGTGAATTTCTCCCCTGCCCTTTCTGTCCCTTGCTAGCCCAGCCCTCCTTCCTGCCTGGCCAGAGCAGCCTTCCTGTGTGAGGTCTTTATCATTTGAACCAGAGGTGAGGGCTAGTGTGGATAAAATTGTAATATTTCCAGAATATCTCACCTGGCTTTAGTGCACTTGCATATCTGCAGAGGTGGAGAGAAGTTCATCTCCATATCAATGGGTAATTACCTGGGCAACCTAGGGCTTATCTGAACCTGAGAGGTTAGGGGGAGGGCCTTGCTGGTTTTGCTTGTGCTGGAGCAGGAAAGAGAGAAGGCCCCGGACTGCAGTTTGTAAGCAATAAACGGATTTTAAACTTTATTTCTCCCTTTGACTGATTTCGATTTTAGAGGTATTTTGCCCCAGGATTTCCTTTCCCCGAACTTAACGTCTGGTGCAGTCGGCAGGATTCCTCTGAACCTGAAATCTGTCATAATGGCTGCGACCTTTGGGACGGCTACTCCTGTGGATGGTGGGGAGGCTCCAGTAGATGCAGCGGCAGAGGGTGCCGCCTCACCTGTTATTATCCCCCCAGCTGTGGGGCTTCCAATTTGGGAACCTCTAGTGAGGAATTGGTCTAGGATAAAGTACCTCCTAGAGGGGCGGGGCCTTCCCCAGAACTGGGGAAGGGTGGAAACACTGGAAGCTTGTAGAATTAGCCCTCCATGAGTTGGAAGACTGTGTGGAGACCTTAGGGGGCCATGTAGCTGCTGGCATTGTAGGGTCTCTTTTCATCAAGATAGCAGAAAATATTATATTGGAGAAAGGATTATCGAGAGGGTTAACAAGGAGAGAGAGGGACTCAGGCGGGAGAGAGACACACTTCAGCATCGCCTGGAGGAGCTGGGTGATAACCTATGGGATGCTGTTAAAGAAGAGAGACAGTTACTGAAAGACAGCTCACGCTCCTAGAAGATTCCTTATCAGCAGCAATGGAGGAGAGATGGCAGGAAAAGCTGCATTGCAGGAGGCTGTGGGGGAGGGGGAGGAAAGAGCGGTGCATTCAGCCCCAGAAATGCTGCAGGAGGAGCCATTGGTGGAGGATCCTGAGGGAGAAGAGGAGGAGGCGGGGCCATGGGCGGATCCGCTACCCAGGCCACCGCCAGAGGTACCATCTTCTCCTGTTTTAAAGGCCCACCTAGCTGTAATTAAGAAAATAAAAATGAAATAACCGTGGGCTCCTCAGGGGGAGGAGCAGCCCCCTCCCCAGGCTGTGGAGCACTCCATGCCCCACCCCTACACCCAGGATGAGCTGGTGGACATGAGCGTCTGGTATAGGCAGAGGCCATCAGAATCTCTGCCTACATGGCTTTTTCATCTCTGGGGTATGGGGGTGGAGAACATTGTTATGTCTGGTACTGAGATGAGTTGAATGGCTTCCCTGACGACTCACCCTTCCCTCTGGCAGTGGTTGCAAAATGCCTATCATGCCTCAGGGAATCAGACACTCCTGAAATGGCTGACAGCTGCCATCAGGGTAGTTTGGCCTAATCAGGGTGATTTACCATATTTTCCCAGTAGTTGGAAACATTTGCAGAGCTCCAATGCAGGAATTGGATGTGAAAAACATCATCTATAATATGGACCCCCAGGTCCCTGATGAGGAGGTGCTCACTATAGGAATGAGAAACCTGGTGCTGCATACGGCTCCCACATCTCTCTTTGGGTCCCTAGTGACTACTGTTGCCCCCACCTAGGGCAACCCATAAGTGAGGCTACTCGTACTTTAGCAGATCTGGGAGGTTGAAACATTAAGGGCACAGAGGGAAGTACGGGCCACGACTGAAAGGAGAGGTGCAAAAGGCCCCGTGAAGGTCTCGAGGACCCAGATGTGGGGTGATTTGATAAAGGGCGGGGTAGTGAAAGAAAAACTCGATGGGCAGCGCAAAGGATATTGTTAGAGCTGTGGCACCAATTAAAGCCAGAACAGCAGTTCCAGCCTCTGAGGTCCAGGACACGGAAACCAGAGTCAAGGCCTCATGCCCGGCCTTTGTCCCTGCAAAACTTCATGGGAGACAGTACTCAGGATTCGCCTGAGCCCTCACCCCCACAGGAGGATGTTTGGGCATTGCAGTTCAACTGAGGGTGGGGTCAAAGTCCCCACCATGGGGGACATGTTGGGGACCGGAGGCCACAGGTAGAATTAGCAATTCATTGGTCCCCTGGGAATGTACACGGTGTTCTGGTGCTGGTGGACACAGGAGCTGAATGTTCTCTGATTCATGGCAACTCTGAGCATTTTCCTGGGCCCCCTGCCATGATAGATGGCAATGGGGGTAAGGCAATTAGAGTGAAGAAAGCCCAAATCTCATTGGGGATAGGGCATTTGCCCCCTAAGGAGTATACTGTGTACATTTCTCCCATTCATGAATATATTTGGGGAGTAGATATCCTGCAGGGCCTGTGGTTATATACCACTGCAGGTGAGTTCAGACTGAGGGTACATGTGGTAAAGGCAGTTCTGAGGGGACATGCTAAGCACCTATCTGTAGCTCTGCCTGTACTTTGATGGGTGACAAATATTAAGCAGAATAAATTGCCTGGGGGACACAAGGAAATTGGAGAAACTCTACAGGAGTTGGAGAAGGTGGGCATCATAAAGCCCTCTCATAGTCCTTTTAATTCCCCAGTGTGGCCAGTAAGGAAGCCAAATGGCTCCTGGCATATGATTGTGGACTATAGGGAATTGAATAAAGTCACGCCCCCTTTGCATGCTGCTGTTCCCTCTAAAGCAGACATTCTGGACACCCTCAGCCATGAACTGGGAGTGGATCATTATGTAGTAGACCTTGAAATGCTTTCTTCTCTATTGACATAGCACAGGAAAGCCAGGAACAGTTTGCCTTCACGTGGGAAGGCTGACAGTGGACATTCACTGTCCTTTCACAGGGATATCTCCACAGTCCCACCATCTGTCATGGGCTTATAGCCCAGGACTTGGCCACCTGGAAGAAACCGCTAACAGTGTAGTTGTATCACTACATTGATGATATTATGCTCACATCTGATTCTCTTTCAGATTTAGAAGGGGCAGTTCCTAGACTGTTGCAACATCTACAGGAAAAAGGATGGGCTGTGAACAATACCAAGGTTCAGGGACCTGATTTGTCCATGAAATTCTTGCGGATTGTCTGGTTGGGTAAAACTAAAGTTGTTCCTGAAGCAGTCATAGACAAGGTCCAGGCTTTCCCCACCCCTACCACTGTGGCAGTATTACAAGAGTTTTGGGGTCTTTTGGGCTACTGGAGAGTGTTTACCCTGCACTTGGCACAAATTCTGAAGCCCTTATACTGGCTGGCACAAAAGGGCATCAGGTGAGACTGGGATGAGACATGTGCAGCTGCTTTTACTGTTGCCAAGCGGGCAGTCAAGGCCGTACAGGCCTTGAATGTAGTGGACTCATCAAGGCCCTGTGAACTAGATATTCATGTAACTGAAGATGGTCATGGATGGGGTCTTTGGCAGCGGCTTGAATGGACATGCCAACCTATTGGATTCTGGTCACAACTATGGAAAGGAGCAGAGGTCCAGTACACCTCGATAGAGAAGCAACTGGCTGCTGTGTACCATGCCTTGCTGTCTACAGAGCCCATCGCCAGAACAGCTCTGAACAAGGTAATAACCACCTATCCCATTGTGGGTTGGGTATGAGACTGGACCCAAAGAGCACAGAGTGGCATGGCATAGACACCTGCACTGGCCAAATGGGACACATATTTACAGCAGCACAGTGCCCTCTCTACTAGCCTCTTAAGTGGAGAAGTCCAGTGCTTACTGGGGCCAGTGACCTATACCAGTGGAAAGCAGGAAGAACTTGCTTTTGAGCCATTGGTAGCCAAGACTCCTTATCAGGAGGGAAAAGGCCGTATACATGTTGATCCTTGGTACACAGACGGCTCTAGTTGTGGGAAGCCCCCGAAGTGGAGGGCTGTGGCTTTCCATCCTATGTCCAAGACAATATGGATGGAGGATGGAGAGGGGAAGAGTAGCCAATGGGCTTAGTCGTGGGCAGTATGGCTTGTGATCACCCAGGAGCCTTCCCCCATAGTGGTCTGCACTGACAGCTGGGCCGTCTATCGGGGCTTGACCCTGTGGCTACCAACATGGTACCTTGCCAATGGATGGTTGGTCACCAGCCCCTTTGGGGGCAAGAGTTGTGGCAAGACCTATGGGCCTCTGGTCAGAATAAGACTGTTACTGTATATCATGTGACTGGCCATTTGCTTTGGCATCCCCAGGGAATGATAAAGCAGACACATTGGCCCAGATGCGCTGGCAACAAGGAAAGCCTGCCTCTGATGTGGCCCAATGGCTACACCAGCGTTTGTTGCACGCAGGGCAAAAGACAATGTGGGCTATAGCCCATCGGTGGGACTTGCCATTGACCTTTGAATAAATCAGCAGAGCCCGGAAGGAGTGCCTTGTGTGATCTAAGAGGGACGTACACGGAGTCCCACAGCCACATGGGGCAATAGTAAGGGGGCCAATACCCCTTGTCAGGTGGCAAATAGACTATATTGGGCCTCTGCCTATATCAGAAGGATATCGGTATGCCATGACTTGTGTGGACACGGTTACTGGACTATTGGTTGCTTTTCCTGCACATCATGAGATGAGCAAACCAAGAGGGGCCTGGAGCGTCTCTTTGCAGCCTATGGCTGGCCGCAGGTGATTGAGAGCGATCAAGGCACCCACTTTACTGGACATGCATTACAAGAATGGGTGCAGCAATTAGGAATAAAGTGGAAATTTCATGTACCATATAATCCTACCGGGGCAGGCATGATAGAGGTACAATGGTTTGTTGAAATCTGGCCTGAAGTTGGACACCAAAGTCTACGGGGTTGGTCATTTTGCCTATGGACAGTGCTGCGGCGTTTGAATGAGAAGCCACGTAAAGGAGCTTTGAGCCCTGTGGATATTCTCACACACCTTGCTGCCTCTCCTATACAATTGTACGTCCAACCCAAAGAAGAGTTATTGAAGCCAGGATATGGCCAGCAGAGCAACATCCTGCTACCCGCCCCTACTACCTTAAGCCCTGGAGACACTGTTGAATGGACCTGGCCCTGGACATTTCGACACATGGACCAGCAATGGCTGGCCTTTCTGGCACCTTGGGGAAAAGGCCTGGAAGCTGGCCTTGTATGTATTCCTGGAATAACACCTGAATGGCCCCCAAAAGTCTCAGTAATGTCAAGGAAGTACGAGTATCTTGTGGAGAAGTTTTGTTTTATCTTTATGGCCAGTGCATGTACTCCCATAGCCCTATATATTGACCCATCTGTAACTGCCACAGGGAGCAGGGTGGTGAAAGTCTGATATTCTAGAACAAGACGAGATCCCATTCCTGCCACTTTTATCACAGGACCACTCTCTTGCATGTATCCTACCTGATGGACAAGATTTGCCTATGCTGGTGTCATTAAAACATGTATCTTATCGCCCTAAGGATATTTTCTCCTACAGGCCTGGTGGCCTGAATGCGCCCCCTGGCTGCAGCTGCCGCGTGATGATTGCTCTGAACCCTCAGCTACTGCCTGCCTATGGAATGGACGAGCTATGGACTTACTCTGCATAGGACTTTGAACCTAGCTGAATCCTCCAGCTTGAGGATTGTCATGATTTATTGCTGTTGCTATTGTTATGTCATTAGTGTGGTCACAATGCTCCAGTGTTCTCGCCCAGGGACCATTGTGGGAGAAGGGGAACAAGTAGATTGTAAGGTGAGATTTCTGGAGGGGTGCCTGTGGGTAAAATTGTAATATTTCCAGAATATCTTGCCTGGCTTTGATGCATTTGCATATCCTCAGGGGTGGAGAGAAGTTCATCTCCATGTCAATGGGTAATTACCTGGGCAACCGAGTATCTGAACCTGAGAGGTTAAGGGGAGGGGCTTGCTTGCTTGCTTCTTCTGGAGCAGTGGGGAGAGCTGGCCCTGGACTGCAGTTTGTAAGCAATAAACGAGTTTTAAACTTTATTTCTCCCTTTGACTGATTTCGATTTTAGAGGTATTTTGCCCCAGGATTTCCTTTCCCCAAACTTACAAGCTAGCTACTTAAAAGTCTTATATCCCTTCATCTGACCTGCTTCAAAGGTGTTTATTGAAGGCTGTCTTGAATTAGACCTCTTTGCATAAACGTCTCATTTTTGCTCAATCCTAAACTACTTGAGGGCACTTTTGTAGCCCACTGTTGACATTTGGCCTTATGTAATATAGGCATTTAATGAAGATTTGCTGAGTAGAAGAATAAGAAAGGCCTAAGATATTACTTACAAAGTGGCAGAAAATATAAGTGTTCTGCTGTTTTATGGTTTACTTTCAGTAAATGTATTGCAGAGAAGTAGTGTGTGTGGTGTTTTGATTATTGGATTAAGTTCTGCTCAACTCTGCCATTCTAATCATGGACATCCTGGGTTTAAGTTTCTGTGTTTAAGGAAGAAATAGGATAACAGAGGTTCTCAAAGAAGAGTGAAATAAGGTGCTTATTAAATTTACAAAAGAGTGAAATAAGGTGCTTATTAAAATTGCAGGTGTCTAGCCTCTGCGCTCTGAGATTTACTGGGCCTGGGGTAGGGCTGAGAGCCAGAACGTTAAATACACTCCTAGGGGATCCAGGGAGCATCTGCTGAGGAACATTGAACAAGAGGATCTCTATGGTTTCCCTAGCTCTATTTAAAAAAGATACTTAAGACATTGTAGACATCCAGTTGTAAAGTTATATTCTTTCAAGAGGTGTTTATTTTTCCTATTGTGAGTTCAGTTGTAGCAACATGCCCTGTAATTTAGTAGAAAAAGAGCTGCCTTCAAATTCTCTACAAGGAGAGAACAATTAATAGGATGTCCTATTGTAGTAGATCTATTCTAGTACAGCCTAAGGACTTTTTTCCAAGAATTTTTACCTTTCAGGGGCTTCCATATTTATCATGTTCACTTTATTAATAGCATTATAATACTGAACCATGGTTGGGATAATTTCACCACCGACTATATGAGGCTGTCAAACTCCATGTATAACTTGCCTATCCTTCATAAACTTGAGCTGTAAATATTTTATGAATGGAATGTGTCCACTAAGTACAAAAGATTTATTTAAAAAGTTACCATTCATTGAAATGCAGTTCTTTTATCAGTAGAGTTTGTTTCTTAACAAAAAGGGAGGGGGGGGAAAGCCCTAACCTCGTAAAGCCAGAAATGAAAAAGGAAACCATTTATCAGAACACCTTTTTTTTCCATGTCATTTGGTTATTCTATTAAATGGCATTTGATAGAATAAATGATCTCAGGATTAAAGGGAAGGGGAAAAAACCCCACCATTTCATTGCTAAAAAGTGTTTGGAGGGTGATAAGAATACAGCTGCTGCAAGAAATGTTTTAGATTATTTTATAATTTTATGCCTCTGTCAGGATGTAAAAGTTAATTTCCAAGTGAGGAGGAAATACAGGTTATTTAAGCAAGTATAAACCATTGCAAGTCAAAGAGGACATGGGATAACACCCTGCGTTCCCTGCATTCCCTGAGCATTTTGCACAGAAGAGTCATTGAGCCCTTCCCTCCGATCTGCTTTTGCAACCAAGGCTGCAGGAAATGGACCCAGCATTGCCCTAAGTCCCAAGGCAAGCCTAGAGCTTGGAAGAAATCTTTTGCTTTATTAGATGCCAAATTAAATTTCTTTGACAATAGCTGGGAGAAACAGACAGATTTGCAGTGGGCTTCAGGCTCATACAATTAAACAGAGCTCTTCCCATTTCAGCATGGAGAGAGTATTTGTTATATGTTTTTGCTAAATAAGAACAACAGTCCTGAAACTCAAGTGGAAGCATTTTTTTTGTTTTTCATTAGTTAGATCAGTTGTTTCAAGCAACCATTTTAAAAGAGTGCTTTTAGGCTCTTTTTAAGTGCTACAGACATTTTTGTACTCCTTCCACCTAGAAGTCCTAGGAGTGGCAGAATCATAAGGGACAATAGGAAGGCAAAGACATCGTTAGAAGACATCAGAGTAAGGAAGGCATTGCCAAGGTCAAGTGTGTAAGCGGCCGCCTGGTCAAACCTTGGGTCTCTCTAACTTTTTCTAGTCACTCTCAAAATCATCCTCCATCAAACTGACCCAACAGGCTTCACTTTCTTTGACTTTATTGATAACCTAAATGAATGGGATTGAATGGGACCAATGACTGCATTTGGGTAATTAGTGAGAGATTGTCTGTGTCACACATGTAGAAACAGTTACCCTTCATCTTACCCAATGTGTCTAGCCAACAAGTCTGTTAGGCATTTGTACTTAAATCTAGTTACAGATTTAATTTTGGTCCTGTTCCCTTTTCTGTGCATGATATCATGTGCCTCCTGGGCATTTTGTGGCCCATTTCCTGCAGTCTATTGAGTGAGCTGGTTGCCTAACGATTTACAGTGAAAGTCACAAAATCATCTTTAGAAGGTTATTGTCTCAAATCTCCAGTCTTTATTGTTGGTATCAGTAATGGGGACATGGGAGTCAATTCGTATTGAAGGTCTGCTTGTAGTGTAGTTTTGAGTCTACTGACATCTCTTCTTTCCTTGCCCAAAACCAAAATACAAACAGACAAAATGTGTGGTAAAAACTGTGCCTGATGACAGTGGGGAAACTGCTATTGAGGGGCTCCCCTGGTCTCTTTAGCCAGTTCACTGGGGCAGTTTAAGGTTAGCTTGGGCTGATGAAAAGGCATCATACTAAGTTGTCCAGAAACTTTTAAAATTATCATTCACCTGAGAATCTGGAAATTACTACTAAATATCCACAAAGCTTCCTGAATAGAGGTAATAAAGTATCAGTCCAAAGTGTGAGGCAAATTTGAATCTAATATAATGTGATGAACATTAATTGAATAAAGTCTTAATACATGTGATCCTGTATCTTTCAGTTAATATTATCCCAGATGAGCAGAGAAGGAAACCAGGCAGAAATAGTAAATTACTTGCCCCAGGTTAAGCAGTGAGACTGGGAAGGATTTGAATTCAGGTAATAGAGCTCTAAGCTTTATCTCTTACCCACTGCACTGGACTACCTGGCTCCAGTAGATGCACCATGGACAAACACCTTTTTTTAATTGAAATATAGTTTATATACAATATTATATTGGTTCTAGATGAACAACTTAGTGATTTCATAATTATATACATTACTAAATGCTCACCATAAGTGTAGTTACTGTCACCATTAGAGATATTGCAGTATTATTGACTATCTTCCCTATGCTATACTTCTATCTCTGTGACTAAATTATTTTATAATTTGAACTTTATCTTCTTTACCTATTTCACTGGCACCCCCCACCCCCACAATGGTAACCAACCATCTGTTCCCTGTGTTTATAGTCTGTTTGTTTTGTTTTTCGGATTCCACATGCAAGCGAAACCATATGGTATTCATCTTTCTCTCCTGGCTTACTTCATTTAGCATAACCCTCTAGATCCATCTGTGTTGTTGTCAACAGCCTTCCTTTCTTTTTTATGGCTGAATAATATTCCGTGTCACATATATGTGTCACATCTTATTTATCATTCATCTATCAATGGACACTTAGGTTGCTTCCATATCTGGTTGTTATAAATAATGCTGCAATAAAGATAGGGGTGCTTATATCTTTTGGAATTAGTGATTTTACTTTCTTTGGCTAGATTCCCAGAAATGGAATTGGTAGGTCATATGGTATTTCTATTTTTAGTTTTTGAGAAAACTCCATACTGTTTTTCATAGTGGCTGCACCAATTTACATTTCCACCAACAGTGTAGGAGGGTTCCCCTTTCTCCACATCCTCTCCAACACTTGTTATTTCTTGTGTTATTGATAGTAGCCATTCTGACTGGTGTGAGGTTATATCTCATTGTGGTTTTGATTTGCATTTCCCTGATAGTAATGTTGAACATCTTTTCATGTGTCACTTGGCTTATCTGTGTATCTTCTTTGGAAAAAATATCTATGCAGGTCCTTTGCCCATTTTTTATTTGGATGATTTGTTTTTTTGGTGTTGAATTGTATGAGTTCTTTATGTATTTTTTATATTAGCCCCTTATCAGATATATCATTTGCAAAGACATTCTCCTATTCAGTAGGTTGCCTTTTTGTTTTGCTGATGGTTTCCTTTGCTGTGCAGAAGCTTTACAGTTTGATAGAGTTCACTTGTTTATTTTTGTTCCTGCTTCCCTTGCCTGGGGAAAAAAATCCAGAAAAAAATTTCTCATGTTGATGTTCAAGAGTGTACTGCCTATGTTTTCTTCTAAGAGTTTTATGGTTTCAGGTCTAATATTTTAGGTTTGATCCTTTTTGAGTTTACTTTTGTGTATGTGTGAGATAGGGATCCAGTTTCATTTTTTTGCATGTAGCTGTCCAGTGTTCCCACCACTATTTATTGAAGAAACTGTCTAAGGATGTTTATTATTATTACAGCTCTGTTTTTAGAGACAAAACAAAAAACAACCCCAAATGTACATACACAGAGAAATAATCGAATAAGTTGTTGCAATAAATTGTTCCAAGAAAGAAATTATCAAAGAAATGAGAGAAGAGGAAAGCTTAATAAATATATAAAGCATGTGTAATATTGGAATTACTTTTATGGTTATGAGAAACCATTGCTTTCTTAAGGCAATACTCAACATATTAAAGAGTAGCTAACAAGATGAAGATATTTTTCATTGCAATTCTGATACATTCATTAATATTATCAGTGGGTCCAAACCACATGTAGAAGAGTGCACATTGGATGTCACAGTTCTGTCACTAAAGTAGCAGCTGATGAGAGGAGTGGGCTTGGTGGTGATGGCAACAGCCATTGTTGGGAGAGAAATTTCCTAGAATACCCAGACCTAGCTTTTGAACCACTGTAAAAATTAACCTGATTAAATCATTAATATAGCAGTAGAAATACGAACCTAAAAACATATTCAAGAGAAAAATAAGGCCACTAGAGAATCCAGCCCTCAAGTACTGGCCCCAGGGAGATTCCTGGGCAGTGCTGGAGAGCACGGGCAAAGCACACCAGCCTCGAGGCTTAGCATCAGTCTCTTCCCAGCCTCAAGACAGTGTGTTGCCTTTCTTAGAAGTTTCTTCCCCACTAATACTGAGTCTGATATGCTCTTTATCCCCTTTTAACCACTTGCACACACGTGTTTGGGGGGAGGGAGCACTGGAGCTGACGTGGGCATTAATGTGCAAGTCCCTTTTCTCCTTGCTTTTCCCAGACCCGCCTTGTCTCCCACATCAGCTTCCCTGTTTGTCCAGGCAGAATGGGAATATTATACCAGCAAATATGGAAACAAATGCATGCAATAGGAGATCATTCCTCACTTCAGCTGTTTGCATGCATGATTACAAATCATACGGAGCGATGAAACTCTAAAACTGTAGAGACACCTTTCGAAGAATACTTCTAGAGACTTCCTTTTTTTTTTCAGATTTCTATGCTAAGAACTTCTAGAGACTTCCTTTTTTTTTTTCAGATTTCTATGCTAAGAACAGATTGTTACCATATACTGAACTGTGGCCTGTTTTTTCTAAAATTATCATTATATCAGAATGATCTGACTTACAAAAGTGAAGTATTTACTAGAAAACATATCAAATTCTTCCAAGGAATTTGTAATGGTTCTGGGGAAAGTCTGGAGGCTACTGATGGAGATCACATCAGTTTAGAATGAACTTGACTAGTCACAATGAACCAGCTTTTAAAAATCTCTACTTTACTTTTAGGGAAAACAGGCAAATTTCAATGTAAAAAGTCTTAGGTGTTTTTAAAAGAAATAATCTTCCATTGTTTTTGTTCTATCAGATGTTAAGGCAAATCTAAATCTTACGCATATATTATTGCTTTACATGAAATTTTATGAAAATAGTGAATTTCAATTAACATAAGATCCTGAATCAGTAAAGATTAGGTTTAGAATGCTATATCAAAGCAGCAAAGTAAGCTGACATGTTATACAGAGAATTGTACTAAAAATGAGGAGAAGCTGAATTAAGCTCAAATTTAAATTACCTGAAACATTCCATTTTGTTACATAAGCATTCTAGTTACTTAAGATTTCACCATATTCTCATGAATGTGTTACATGAACACACGGGAGGTGATATTAACCTGTCACAGGAAAGGTTTGGGATGACTTTGGGCTCCAGAGAGGAGTGTGCTGGGTCCTCAGGTTTGTATTCACAGCACTGCTGGGTATTATATTCCAAATTCTTTAGTGGAATGGAGGGCTGTGTAGTTTTTACTCGTCTCTGTATTCTCAGTTGTGTGGAACTAGTAGAAAGTGTTCTATATTAACCAAAAGCATAAACAGACCCATTTTCTATCATGTAGATCAACACTGGCCAATACAGCTTTCTGCCCTGTTCAGTGTGGGTACCACTAGGGACTATGGGCCACTTGAAATTTTGCTTTGGTGTGTCTGAAGAATAGACTTTCTGATTTTACTTAATTTCAATTAATTTATATAGCCACATGTGGCTAGTGGCTACCTTATTGGATAGCCCAAGAAGCTGCTTTATTACTTATTTGGCTGATGTAATAACTACGTTTGGTCACTGAGATGCAGCCCACAGAGAAGATGGTGACACTTTCCTCCTAGGGGAGAGCCAGAACCCACAACCTGTTGGGGGAGAATTTATGGACTTGAATGCAGCATCTCCAGAAGTTAGTCCTCAGCTACCAGCACAAATCTGTTGTAAGAATGCATACAGCAAGTGGAAAAGAGGGCTCCACTAAGCTGAAGATAATTAGGCCAGCTGTAGTTTTCAAATGCAACAGGGTACTGGAGTGAAATAAATCAAACCAGTGGGAACAAGGTTGAATCACTCCTTAAAAGCCTCCCAAGTATTGGTTGAAAAGACTAGAGGCTTGTCTTCCTTTTGGCTGTAGATGGTCCGGTGCTGCCCATGGCTGCACGCTTTCTGGGACAGAGGTGGAAGGTCTGCTGGGGTTTGAAGTCCCTAGTGAGTCGCTGGACTTAGATTTAGCTCTCCTTGTGAGGATCTGTGAGGTAACTGATGGGGGTGGGTGCGTGGGGAATGGGTTTGCATTTAAAATAAATCCTTATGTAATAGATCTCATCCTTCAGTCAAGTGAGGTTTTGCTTATCACTACAGTCCCAGCAACGTGTAGGTATGCAGTTAATGCTACTTTCCACTGAGAAAGAGAATGGAAATCCAACATCTTTTAGAAATTGTTTTAATTGATATTATTTGCTGCTTGTGATTATGAACTCTGTTTTACCCAAATGGTCCTGTTTTATGTATGTCAGAATCAATTAGGCAACATTTCTTAGGTGATATTTGTGTATAGATAGATATTTGTGTGTATAAATGTATGTCTATGTGTGTGTGTGTGTGTAATTTAGAAGCAACAATAGATTGACAGTTGTAATTGATACACTTATGCATTAAGTTGTGGTGTTTAAAAGCCATTCCTCATTAAATAAGGAATTAGACTTTTTTCTCAAAAGCTTGCAATCAAGTTTGCAAACAATCTTAAATTTGTTTAAAACAATGGCTTTGCTAGATTTTACTTGTGACTTTGAGGGACTAGCCTCTCTTGGCTCATTGTAATGCCATTTTATCAGCTCAGAGAGAACACAACAATTTGCTGAGGTTTCTCCTACTCCATAATAGGGTGGATTCCTTTTTTAACCCTGGGCATTGTCTCTGACTGCTGTCCGCTGTAGCCTTGTCCCCGTGGTTGACGGTGCCACTCCTGACTGTGTCCTGTGACAGAGATATGTTGTTTGTGAGGTTTACCCCCTTCCCCTACTGCTGTAGGGACCAGGTTCCAGTGAGCCAAGTGCCTGATTGATTCTGACAACACACAGTGGGGACTTCGCAGGGCTCTCTGCAGCCCTGTACCTGGAACACTTCCTACTGTCACCCTGAGACCGTTCTTGCCTGTCACCCTCCTCCCAGAGAAAGGAAGCTGTGACACAGGCCCTGCACTGCCTCGGAACAGACTCTCCTTGTTTTATTAATGTGGCCATACTTCCTCTACTGTTTGGTGTGATGGTGGCAGGAGCCATAAATGGGAAGCCTGAAAGAGAACATGGAGTATCATCTTTGCTGAGAAACTCCCTCCCTGTGGGGGGTACGTTTTGGGGAAGCAGAGAAGGGCAAAGAGGAGGAGGTGGAAGAGAAGACTGCTTTTCCTTCTGTCCCTTTGTTTTGTTTTTATTTAGATTTGGGGCCTATGGGGGAGGAACTGTGTCTAACGCTGTACTTGGTGCAATGTCACATGTCCTTTTTCTCAGCAAATTGTGAAGTAATGATGTTCAGCTCCATGTACACCAGAAAGGTTTCTAGTTCTATCTGGAGAGAAGTGTCTATTTGGTGCATCCCCTAAGAAATCCCCAAGCCACCCCTCTTGTCTAGACCTCATATCCTAGCCAAAAGAAAGGGAGAGCCCACACTTAAAATTGCCCAGATCAAAGCTATAAAAACTTGAACCTGAAAAAGAATATGAAGACCAGCAAAATCGCCTTGACCGTAAATGAAGAATCCTCTGTGTTTTCTTTACATTCCAATTTAACTAAAAAAAAAGCAAAACAGAAACTCATCACAACACAAGGAGCAGTGTGCTCTTAGGAACAGGTGTGCTGGCCTGGCTGGAGCCTGGAGCTGGCCCTGTGGGTCTCTTCCATGGTTTTCCCAGCACCGGGGTTAGGTTTTGGCTGTGAGAGATGTCACCTCTGTATTTGGGAACAACTGATACCCAGAATTAATTTTTTAAACCCAAAAGACAGAGGAAATCTCTCAGTAGTGTTTTGTGTATCTGGCAAAACACATTGAGTTGTTCAATTAAGAAATTGTTTTACCAAATAGACATCAAAAGAGATGCTCAGAGCTCCTTGAAATTCTTTGAGTTCACTCTACTATCTCAGGACAGAGCCTCACCCTTCACTTACAGGAGGCCCCTTGTGTGTGTGCTTATGGAATGAACATGTGCTCCTGGGCAGTTTTCTGTGAAATTCATCTTATAAGGCTGATTTCGGATGCAGCTTTGAACCTCAAAAATGAGTTTTTTGAAATGACTGGTGTACACATCTGCTTGTTAAGGATGAGACATTCGTGGGTCTCGATCTTCTGTGGCAAAGTAGCAGCTTTCTTTAGTACGAAATACGCTTCTGCCGCACCACCCTGGAATTGTGTTTTGTTTGTTTTTCATTTTTTGTTCTAGTCTGTGCCTTCATCTTTGTTTTATACTTGAAATTTGAATTTGAGTCCAAGGCACTTCATTATCCTCTTTGATTGAAAGACAGTAAGATATAAATCTAAAAAGATATTTAAATCTAGGGAAAATAAAGAATAAAAGATGTTGCCACATAATGTAAGATAGTACAAGTAATTCCACATTTATGCTCACAATATAAGTACCTCTCTAAGCCTAGAGCTTTCTTAAGTTTGTAAGAGATAACCACCAGGGCTGATGTGGCTCAAATGGAAAGTTAAGTGTGTTGTGGAGTCTGTCAGCTCACAGCCTCCTGGACACCCCCATGGTCACCACTGCCCTCTCCCCTGCCCACAGGGTTTCTTCTCCCATGGCAGACCCTGTTCACCACCGGGCCTTCCTTCCACAGCCCTGCAGCTGTATGCTCAGACCAGCTCTCCTTCAAAACACCCCAGAAAATATAGAAGCACTTATAAGGCCTTCCATTCAAAGAAGTGCTTATGAGCTTGATAATTATTTATTAACTTTTTTGCTTACATTTCTCATGTCTTATAGCACGAAATCTATTTTAATATTTTTTCACAGCTTGGTCAGCTAATGTTTCAGTTACCTATTGCTGAGTAAGAAACCACTCCAGAACTTAGTGGCTTGTTTCTTCTCCTCTCTGTTCTGGGCAGTGCGGTTCCTGCTGGGCATCTCTCACAGGATTGCTGTCAGGCAGTGTTTGCGCTGGACTCACGTGGATGCTTTTTTGCGGGGCGGTCCATCTGGGATGGTTCTTCACAGGCTGCATGTTTGGTGCTTCCTGGCGGGGCCAGCTGGGAGCTCACCGGCACCCCCCTCTCCCAGGCTGTCTCCCCAGGTGACTGGCAAGCGCTCTCTCATAAGAAGGGCTCTTGGGGCAGTTGGGCCGCTCACAGTGCAAGCTTTCTAAGAGGCGCAGGTGGAAGCTGCCAGGCCTCCTGTGAGTCAGGTCTCAGAAGTCACCGCAGCTTCGTTTCTGCTGCGTTCATGGGCAGGGGCCTCCCCGGGGGTGACTCCAGGAGGTTTTGCTCTCTCTCTGAGTGGTGAGGCGGGGTGGGGACGGGGGACGGGCGGTGGGGATGCCGTTGTCATCTTTAGAGATCAGCTATGAAGCCAGAAAACCAACTGCAGATGTTTCCACATTTTATGATGTTTTGTACATTAATTAAAATCTTCTAATTTTGCTATTACTCTCACATTTAAAGATTTCTCTTTGACCTCATTTCCTGTTTTGCATACTTTCTTATTTTTGGGAAATAACCCAAAAGTTGGCTAAGTGAGCGTTAAGTGACAGGCAGAGGCTTCAGTTACCAGCTCTAAATGAGTGTTCCTTGTCTTCTTTAGGGGAGTCTTTCCCTTCCTTTGTCACGGCAGCGTATTCAGGGCGTATGTCTTGGAAATGCCTCATCTCTGCGACCTGAGCTCCCCTCTGAGGAGGCGCCTGGGGAGGCCCAGCTGGGGGAGGCAAGCCCCTGCTCCTCAGGGGCCGCACAGAGTTCCCTGGTGACCCTGGGCAGGTCCTCACACACGCACAGCCTTGGCTTCCTCTTTGTCTGACTCTATCAGCCAGTAAACCTGTTAGTTGTATTTATTTCCCCATCTTTCCTACTCTTCTCTTCGCATTGCCTTCAATTTAAAATTTTTCTCTCCTGTCCTCAAGCAGGTGTAGGAGATCAGCTTCTGTTTGGCAGCAGGTTCCTGCGAGCGCGGGATGTTTTCCTGTTAGTCTTCCTCACATCCCTGCGAGGGACAGTTCCCCTAACAGGAGTTGATAAGGCCATGTTATATAAAATCTGGAGGGCAAGACTTTCCCTTTTAGGTCAGCATTTAGCCGCAAGCTCAAAGGGCTAATCAACAGAAACATTTTCTGTGTTCATTCCAGAGAATTTCCCAGGGGCACAATAAATCCAGCCTGACTGTTTACAGGACCATGGTTATGTTACCAAAGCTTAAGAGTGTTTGGTTTCATCAAATCTAACCCAGCCTTCCCCATTTGTAAGGTTCATTACTGTCTACTCATGTTGCTCTATGTTTGTAAGATAATTTTACATAATATAAAAGTAATTTTTACACACAAGCCACCTGTTACTGTAAAGGTCTGTAACTTTCTCTTTTTTTTAACCTTTCACTTATGCTTCCGTCCTGTCTCTAGTCTGCCCACTGGTCTTTCCAGTTAGCCCATTTATCTCATTTACACATTCATACGTTTGCTCAGTCATTCAACAGATATTGCTTTGTGTACCTGCTCTGGGATATAGAGATATTACATAAGAAAGGTGGAAGGACGCTGTCCTGCCTTCAGGGTGCTGGGGCCTAGTGAGGCAATGTACCAGTCGGTAGTGCCGCGCCGTGAGCCTCACAGCCGCGTGCTGCCGCTACAGTGCCCACTTGAGCTGGCACACAGGGGACTCTTGGCGACTGTAATGAGCGGCATCAGTGGGGCAGGAGGTGGACCCTGATTACGGTGTGGAGGATGACCTGGAGATAGCGCTGCTTCTGCAGCCTTGACCTTAGGAACTGGGGTCGTGGGAGTGTATTTATAGGGTGAATAGTTTTTGATCCAGGGATTGCTGAGACACCTGTTTTCTGAATTGTGATGAATGTTACCAGATTCCCCAGAAATGTCCCATCTAATACATACTCCCTTCAATGGGGTCTCAGTGAGTTACCCCAGGCTCTCCCTGGAGCTTTGCAGTGTGATGGGTAAAATAAACAGATCTCATTGTATATTTGATTTTACCTCTTTAAATATGTGTGAAGTTGACTATCTTTAATGATTTGTCATGTTTTCGAGATTAGTAGTTCTCTTCCTATACATTTTCTGTATGTACTCCCCATTATACTGTTGCTTTATTTTTTTTTTACTTATTTGTATGAGCACTTTCTAAGTGAATGAAGCTGTTTGTATCTGTGTTGCAAATATTGTCCCTACTTGTTGTTTAATTTTGAGTGTTTTGTCCTCCATAGAAAGAGACCATGCAGGCTTTGAGATTATTCATACATTCACTGTTCACCCATGCTTTCTCTTATGACTTCATTTTTATATTAGAGACTTTGATTCATCTGAAATTAATTTTGCTATAATGAATGAGAGAAATCTGGCTTTTTTCCCACATATGTACCTAGTTGCACTAGACACATTTATTGAATAATCTTTTTTCTTGAAATGCTACCTTTATAGCGATACACCTTTATTGTGTACCTTTATATCTTGTCAATTAAATTCCCTTAAATATTTTAATCTTTTATTATGATCCATTGATCTATCTTGTTTATTTCTTTTCTGATTCCAAGCTGTTCTGATATTGAAGCTTCATAATATATTTTATTATCTGCTAGGGCTAGTTTCAAGTCACTATTTTTTTTTCCAGATTTTTTTTCCTGTGGTAAAAAACTTTATTTTCAAAGTTTTGCAAAGTTTGTTAGCAGTAGCAAAATCTCTCTTTTGTGTTCTCAGAACCAGTCTTTAAAGGAAGTTTGAAAAACCTTAAATTGAGGCTGTTTTGTTTAGAGGGTTCATTTTCTCAGCAAATACTGGGAACCTAGTGTATGCCAGTGCTGGATGTGACTAACCATTTCATTCTCTTGATTTATTTTTTCCTTCCCTTTCTTCTTTCCATCAGCATTTGTTACATGTTATTATGTGCTGGACACTGTGCTTGGCTCGGGGACTGAGAGGTGAGCCAGCTGTTCCCCAATTCACTGATAGCATAATGAGTTTAGCCTTGTCCTTATGACTGAACCACATGCACAAAAGGAACAGCATTAGAGCTCATGCGGATTTTATAAGAAACAAGAACATCAAAAAAGGGGAGAGAATTCTGTCTCCTCAGTAACTATTTCTGCGTTTTATCCTAAGACTTTGCACAACCACTGGGCAGATTGGTTTTTAACATATATATATAAATTAGCAATCTTATAATGGACCAGGTATTATTATTTTTTTTATTGTGAAATGATTATCACAGTAAGTTTAGTTAACATCCTTCAACATACATAGTTACAAATTATTTTTTCTTGCGATGTGAACTTTTGAGGTTTTTACTCTTAACAACTTTTCAATACACAAGACATTATTGCTCCCCATGCAACGAACAAGTTCCAGTACAGTGAACAAGCTCCCACAAGGTGAACAATGCAAAGGCAGTCATATCAGAGAATCTAATTCAGTTACTATAATCAATCAAGTCAACTATGATTAGTCATATGATTTTTATACTTAAATTATAAGTGAATCCCACATTTCCCCCTTTTTTGTTTTAATTGACGCAAATGCATATGCATATATTTGGGGAAGGTACCAGAATAATGATTAGCTGGGCTCGGCCTGTGACATAGCTTGTCACAGGCAATGTCTCTCTCGTCTGGAGGGGTGAGGTTCTATGCCTCACCTCAGTTGGCCCCCACGTTGCTCACCTGAGGTCCCTTGCGACTGTGCCTTGGACCAGGTATTTTTAATGCCTGGAAAATTACAAAGAAGGAAAAAAGGAATTAGGAGCCATTGCTCTAATGTTCTGCTGATTCTTCTTCAAAATGTTTTTTAAATTAGTTTTTTCAAACTAAGACAATTTTCAAGGGAATATACACACCCAAGGAGCCTGTGGAAAGAGAGTAAAGAACTGTATTCAAAACTCCCATCAGGGGCAAGGAAAAGAAATACTTTTCCCCGGGCATGAGCAGATGGGGGCCATGGTGGGGTATATGAAAGTAAGGCAAGTTCCCTTCTTCCAGGGATGCCTGCTTGGACGTGTGAACAAACAGGCTGGCAGTTTTCCCCCTGTCATCTTCTGTGAAAGCATTGCAGAGGTATTTCATTTTTCTCAGATGATCTCTTGCTCATAAATTGCCATTTGCTTTTATGGTTAAACAACTCAGTTCTAACGCTGACCACAGACAGCACTTGTGATCTGGGCATTTGCTCGACTTCAGCGGGTTGAAGTTTCTTGTATGCAAGGAAGTTCCAGTGCCTGTCACAAATTGCTCTTTCTCCTTTTTACCCTTGATAGTGTACATAATATATCCTGTTTGTTGTAAATAAAGGTCAAAAGTCCCATTCAGTGGATTTTGCAGGAAACAGAGGGAACATAGAAGCAATGAGATGCACAGGTCCCACTCAGCCCTTGTGAGTAAAGCAGGACCCAGATGATGATGAGTTACGGCTCAGTTTGAGTTCTCTTCTTTCCTGGGTGGCTGCTGCTGGTGGATCTCTGCACGTCCTTAGGCGCTGTCTCCAGGCCTTCTCAGGGTAAAGTGGCCCCAGGAGAAACCCCATGGAGGGTCTGGTCTCCTTCCACAGGTTCCTGAAAGCTCAGGTCTAACCACAGGTCCTCTTTATTTTTCTTAAACATATCTTACCCCTTCAGTTAATTTGTGAAAGGCAAACTGTATTTTACAATGGATCAAAATCATCAGAATGCTTTCCAAACATTCCAAAGTCCTATTTTCTGATGTGACATTTGACTTAAATAAGAGCAGCCTGTTTTTTTCCTGCATAAAATATACACTAAGGACAGCTTTTGTAATATAGTAAGTAAGATCCCACACAAATTCCACATGACATTCTGTGTGGGGAGTTCACATAATAAAATGAAGAATGCTGCCTGTTTGTTTTCCAGCCAGTGTGGAGTTTTCATCCTTCCGGGTATCTGTCCAAGCCATGTTCAGATGCAGGAATGATGTATTTACATATGCTAATTAAAGATGGACACTTTTTCTTCATCAACAAAACACACCCATTATTACAGCTATCGCTTATATTTCAGTAAGGGTGAAGGCAAACTCTAAATATAGTTAATGACTTGAACTAATGCTAAATTTGTGAGGGAAAATGTGTTGAAATTTAGGTGGGTGTTGCCAGAAGGAACAGGAATGTTGGGGGCAGGATTAGGTGATGGGGGAATAAAGTCATGCCAGACATAAACGCAAATTTCAAAGAGAAGATTTAACAGAGAATTAATATATTGCTATTTTTGAAAAGAAGAAGGTGTCAAATCACTGAAAGGAAAAGGGAAAAAAATGCTTAAAGCTGAATTTACATCAAACTTCATGTCAGTTCTATATTTTCTTTTCCCAAGTGCTAGAATGATGAAAGTATGCTTTTGCAATTATTATTGGCCAACGTATTTATGTCCTTACCAGTCAAAGGCAGACAGCTTCTCTTCATAGGTACCTTGTGCGTCCCAGTTCCTAGCCCAGTGCCTGGTGATTTGAACCTGATCTGAACGAGACTGCATACATGTTTCTCTTCAGCACTGTACTTTTCTATTTCTTTAGCTTTTCTGTTTGTCTTCACTCACTTGCTTCTTTTCTACATTCACTCCTCTTTCTATAAGTTGTTTTTCCAACAGCTTTTAAGGCTCTTGAGGGCCAGGTACCTTTATTGTTTGGTATTTGTGACGATGTCTAGCTGGGACCTTGCACGAGACATTGTTGAGTGTGTGTATATCTTTACTAATCCTCCTTGCTGCCAAGGCTTCTATGTATATTGGTATTCCTCTGGTTGTGTGCGAGAGGTTTTCAGATGTTTTATGTATTTATACATATGAATTCATTCGTCAAAATATTAAAACTATTTTTACAAGTAAAATATGCACTACTTATGAATATGATCATATTCTAAAAGGCTGCTAAGTTCTTTTAGATATTGCAGCTTTCTTTCCATGTAAAAGTCACTCTGAAGATGAAGGAAGCTGTGGCCCATTCTTTTGGGAAAAGTATATTTTGAGGTTGCACTAAACCTGGCAGAGTGCAATTTTCAACAAGATGGAGTGGAATAAATCACAGAGTTTACATTTACATTAACATCTGTAAGAACCACCTGTTTCAGTCTCCATGCACCTTACACGTTAAATGATGCTCTTTGTTAATATCTTCTTGGCATTTGCTACTGTCAGTAACTGCTGAAACAGTAATTCTTATCTTATTGGAGGGATTGGTGTTGATTTGTGTAGCTAAAACCAAGAAAAACAGCCATCTAATCTTGTCCTTGAATAGTTTCCTGGTTTTGTTACATATTGCTTATCCTATTAAAATTCATTTGTAGATTCCAACTCCAACAAATTACGAAGATCTTGGCTCACATGAGCTTTCATGGTTTCCTGAACCTTCAAGTCACAGAGCTGGCAGGGCCCCCTCTTGTTGTATCACTCCTGGAGGAGAGAAAGAGATTATTTTAAGCCTTCTAAATTTAGCCTACTGTTTGCTTTTTATTATATAACTTTTGTTTTAATTTTAGAAAAGTGATTTACAAACAAAATGCAGGCGTTTGTAAAGCAGAAAATTGCAAGAACTAACAGCATACAAATGTTTACCACGTGGTACCCAGTAAGGCAAAGAAAAAGGCTGCCAAGTATGAAGGACTTGTAGGGTGGAAAAAAACACCCTGCGTAGCTTACTGATCAGAAATGTGAGGGTCGTGATAAAACAGGCAGGAACTCAGGGGCTACTACCAGCACCGTAAGAAAGATCTGGAAGCCCTCAGGGTCAGATTCCACGTTCCATCCTCTGCTGCCTTTATTCCTCTTATTTGGATGAGAGCCCTGTGGAACTGAACCTGGCCCAGATGCCTGCAGGTAACTGGAGTGAAAAGAGCCTATGGGTAACAGACCTGACAGTAGGAAACCTGTACAGTTCTCAGTAATAACCACTTTCTACGGTCTGGGAACTTCGTTAAGCTCCCAGGGTTACTAAGCTAAATGAGATTCATAGTCCCTGCCATCAAGGACCTTACACTCTTAATGAAGTACTTGGATGAACAAAGTTCAGAAGAAAATAATGTATTATATTGGAACTAAGGTGCATCTTTTTCATCTTGAGAGAGAGAAATCTCTTGAGAGATACCAATTCATGACAAATAAAAGTAAATACCACATCACCGACTAGCACTAGACTCTCCAGGCAACGTTGGAATTTGAAGCCTGTCATTTAAAAGAACCTTTGCATCCCAGAGAGCTGGAAGGTCTGTTTTCCAAAGTTTTCTGTCTTAAACCTTCAGCAGGATAGAAAACAGTTGACAAGATATTTTGAAAGAATTCATATTTTTATTATTGCCCCGAGAGGCTAAGAACCAGCAGTACAAGCTGTTCGGAGCAGCAAGTTCAGCAAAAGCTTTGTCATCATTCTGGAATATGGGGCGTGTGTGTAAGGCACATGGAAGTCCAGAGATTAGCTCCTCTCTGCATTCTTTCACCACCAAAGAGTCAGTGTCAGCCCACTTTCTAAACATCCCAGGGGTCTGTGTTCTCTTCTCTCTCTATGTTGTCCCCACCTTAGTTTAGGCATAGGCTGCTAACTGAAATGCTTACGGGGGCCAGGCTGATAACATAAATGGGGGCTTCTGCCCGGGCAGGCCCAAGGAGGGGGTGCTGGGGCTGTGGCTCCCCAGGGAGAGCTTGCCTCCTGCTCCTCCCCAGTCAGGTATTCAAGGTCACGATGTTTTAAAAACACTGTTCTAGCCAAACAACACACATCTGCCAGCTGCATGTGAGAACGGATGGTAAGCTGAGGACTCTACTTTTAGGCCCTTGTCATGAACTATTGTAAAAGTCTCAAAAAGCCTTCCTCCAGGGTCTACCTCCTGTGATGCTGGCAGTTAATTTCTAAAGGATGAATCTGGCAGTGTCAGTTTTCTGCTAAAACCCTGGAGTCACCCCCACTGCCTATGCACGCAGAGCAGACAGCCCGGACATCAGCATCGCGTACAGACCACACTCACAGTTCGGCTTGTCTCCTATCACTCCCTTTCCTTTTTGCCCCAAACTTATGATCCCACCACACTGGTGACTGCATATGCTTTCCGCAGCATTCCAGTCTAAAGGCGTTTGTAAGTGAGCTTTTTCCTGCCTGGAACAGCTCTTCCTGGTGATTCTTAGCTTAAATCACCAGACCGTTACTTAATCAGTCCCTTCTCTGTGATCCCATGCCACTGGGTATATTTCTGCTTTTATTCCTGAACATTGTTCATTGTAATGTTTACCTCCCTCACTGAACTTTGAAATCCAAAAAAATAGGAACAAAGTGTTCTCCTTCTCTGTAACTTCCTCTATTCTAAATAAAGAGCAAGTTTAAATTAATCTCTCCGAGCCTAAAATTTCTTATCTATAAAACTAATATGTTGAAGGTGTTGGACTAGAATTCAGTGGTTCTTAGCTAGAGGTGCACATGGCAGTCACTCGGAGTTCCACAAATGGTGCTGGAACAGCTGGATATCCACATGCAAAGTAATGAAGTTGGACCCCTTCTTTACCCCAAACATAAAGCTTGACTCAAAGTAGATTATATACCTAAATGTAAGAATTAAAACTGTAAAACTCTTAGAAGAAAACAAAGGAGTAAGTTTTCATGACACTGGACAGGCAATCATGACAAAAGAAAAAAAATAGATAAATTGGACCTCATCAGTATGATAAACTTTTGTGCTTCAAAGAACCATTAATAAAGTAAAAAGACAACTCACAAAATGGGAGAAAATATTTGCAAATCATATATCGAATAAAGATCTAGTATCCCAAATACACAAAGAACTCCTAAAGTCAACAATTAAAAGGCAACCCAATAAAAAAATGGCCAAGGACTCGAATACACATTTCTCCAAAGAAGACAGTCAAATGGCCAATAAACATGTGAAAAGATGCTTAACATGGTTAGTCATCAGGGGAATGCAAATCAAAACCACAATGAGGTTCCCCTTTTACACACTCTAGGGTGGCTATAATCAAGATGAACAATAACAAGTGTTGACTCAAAAGTGGAAAAATTGGAACCTTCATATATGTTGACAAGAATGTAAAATGGTGTAGAGGTTCTGGAAAAAAGTTGGTAGTTACTAAAAATGTTAAACATAGACTTATCATATCACCCAGCAATTCCATTCCTAGGGGCATATGCATAAGAGAATTGAAAACATATGTCCTCACAAAAACTTATGCTTCAGTGTTCATAGCAGCATTATTTCATAATAACCCCAATCTGAGGAATTAACTGAGGAATGGGTAAACAAGTTGTACTGTGTCCATGCAATAGACTATGGTTCAGCCATAAAAAAGGAATGAAGTATTGACACCTGCTAACAACACCAATGAACCTTAAGAACACTGTGCTACATGAATGAAGCCAGTCACAAAGGGCCACATATTATATCATTCCATTTATAGGAAATGTTCAGAATAGGCAAATTCATAGGGTCAGAAAGTAGATTGATTAATAGTTGCCAAGACCAGGAGGTTGGGGAGGGTGTCAGAAAGGGTGTGACTACTGATTGGTATGAAGTTCTTTATGGGATCCTGAAAATGTTCTAGAATTAGATAATGATGATAGTTGCAAAACTACATGAGTATATTAAAAACCACTGAACCGCACACGTTAAAAGGGCAACTTTTATGGTATGTGAAGTTTATCTCACTAAAACTTGTTTTTTTAAAAAGTCCCTTTGGGAGCTTTTCTAAAGTACACATGGAGCATCTTCTGTCCTCTTGTCATGATTCAGATTCAGCAGGACTGGAAGGTGTCCAGGACTTCACCTGCAATAGTCATGACTTCATAAGCCAGGAGCTCTAACTAACAATGTGCATGCTTGGGTTATCCTACAGCACATCTAAAGTATTTTCTAGATAAATTTAAGTATAGCCGTGCCAATCAGAGGGTGTCTCTGAATGACTTGAGGAGGGAATGGGAAGCAGAGGTGTCCTGTAATTCCAGTCTGCTGTCTGGAACAGGCTTGCATCTGGAAGGGGATGTACAGTAAACCAGGACCCCCAGGGAAAGTGAAGTCAGAGTGGAGGATGTGATCATGTCTGGGGCTGTTCCCAGAATGAGGACTTTCATGTGGATGGTGGGTATCATGGTCACCTTCACAGTGGTGTCAGGCAGTGCTCTGGGGGCAGCAGAACATGGTGAGACAGAGGGCCTGCCTGCAAGATACGTGTGCCTGTAGCTTTATTCAGTTGGTGGCCCAAATAACTTTGAGAAATCCTGCAACTGATTTTTCCCCCTAAGCCATTTTCTTGCTGAAACATAAAATCATGAAGCGTAGATGTTAAAATAAAAATCCACCATAAAATTCATTTAATTCCTAACATAGGGAGATAACGTAAAGCACAAAGCAGTTTGCTTGCTAGATTAGGTGGTCAACATAGACCCATAAACAAGATCGTGGTATTAGCAGTCTGATATTCCCTTTGGGTGTGATGTTAGAGCTGATCTTAATGGTAGGGCTTTAGAAAAACACGTATTTTCTTATTCGTATCTTAAATACCTAATGGTCCACCTCACAGCCACTCAGGGTGTATAACAGGTTTTTTTTTCCTCCAGATTTTACGTATACCATGATGTTGGTATAAATAAAACCCAGAACTAAAGTATGAATTAAAAAATCATGTTGCCTATGAAACCATTTGAATTCTTATTGGCCACCATGTTTTGTTATTGCATAAACTCTGCCACAGTGTCTCAGCTTTGAGTGTATCATCTACACTTTAAAGCTGTTTTTCCACACTTTCAGAATCTTTCAAACAGTTCTTACTGAAAGTAGATAGGCTATTATTTGGTTTTCTTTGTTTCTACCTGAAATGTTAAGATTGGAATGTTAATACAGAGACACTGGACAAAAAAGCAAAGGCATAAACATTGTTAGTTTGGAGGTTTTTGAAAAATAACGCCATTGTCGTTAGCAGAACATTTTCTAATAATAATCATCTGGGAAATGAAGCAACATTTAGTAAGAGTGACTAACTGAAAATACAGCATATTACTGTTTGATTTGTAATAGTAAGTGTAGACAAATCATATCCATCATCTTATGTCTTTCCCAACAGAACTTCCTGCCTGAAAGGGTGTTTAGTATCTTTAAATGATAATGTCGTGTAACACAGTCCTAGGCTTTGTGGTGACATTTTGATATTTACCAAGGCTGTTTTGCCTAATGACCCCATCTGTAAAATGATTGCAGTGTTTTTTTTTCTCTGACATTAACATTCATTTTTGTCATGTTAGATGTTTTTTACATGAATTATACTTTGTTTTGCAGTGATATAATAAATAAAATACAAAATATATAATGAGGATTATAACTACATTGGGCAAAGTAGGTTAGGCCTGACAAGATGATATACTCCTCTAAAAAGGCCACTTTATAGCAGGACGCATATTTTAATGGATTGAACTGAGCTATCTTAAGTGAGAAATAAGTAAAACAAGGAATTATATTTGGGTATAGATAATGCCTTTGGCATGTAGCACTGTCATAAATCCCATTTATTAGCCATCTCTTATGTGCCAGGGTTTGTGTAAGGAAGCTGTTACTTCTAGTCCTTCAGGTAACCGTAAGTGGCAGATAGTTCTGGTTCCATTCTATGCATGAGGAGACTGATCCCCAGAGGTTAAGCCCACGTCTGCTAGGATCCAAACCCCATACTGCTAAAATATGGCACGTACCACAGAAGCTCAAAGGATGCTGGTTTCTGGTCCTGCCTTTCTCACTGGGACTTTGGGTGAGTCATTTAACCCCTCGTTCCTTTTTTCCTCATTTGGACTCTACGACTTCTAAATTTCGTTGAAGCTTCAAAAGTCCATGAGAATAAAAAATATTTAGAAGATAACTATCAAGACATTCTATCCTTATAGATTATTTGCACATAAAATCTTGGTCATTCAGAGTCGGCAGGAAATAATAAAACAGTCTCGAAGAAAAATTTTTCAGTTCATCAGTTCACAGTTGTACTAAGTGTCTCTAGTGCTTCCTTGGTCTCTTTCAGGACAGGTCCTTTGTGCAGCTAGAGTTTTGATGTGGAAAGGCATCACGAGAATCTGTTACACTGATGACTGGGGGTGCAGGGGCAGGTTGGGGGTCCCCCACTGCAGCCCTCGGACATGAGCACGCATCATCGTCTTATACCTGCCACTTTTTCCCTAAAGTAGAGTGGAACCTGAGCTGTAAACAGGTAGCTTTCCACACTCACTGGTTTGAAAATGAAAGCAGCTTCTTCCTGAGAATTTTTCTTGCCCTTTGGGAAATTTTCTTCAGTGGTGCTATGCTATTGGCATCACTTAACTGGAAGCCACTGTCAGAGCATTCCTTTGTAGAATTGCCTCAGTGAGTTGGACACTTAGTAAACTGGGCCTCTTTCCTTCAAATGAAAGCTCCTTAGAATGTACAATGGGAGAGGGGAGGGAAGAGAAAAAGAAAAAAGGAGCTTCGTGCTGCTCTTTTTTAGAGGGCCTGGCGGACGACGTGGAGGAAGCTGGACCCCGTTTTCCTCCCCCACTACCCTTTCCCGAGGGCTCTGAGGAACACAGATTTAAAGTGCCTTCCTGGAAAAAGGGCTGGGGTGGGAAGCTCCAGAGCCTGTCAGCCTCCCCTTCTTCCTGTGCTTCCTTTATTCGTGGAACAGGGAGCTTCTGGTGGAAAAGCCCGCAGATTCTTTATGGTCAGATGACACGTACTTCAGCTCCCTTGACTCCTGATTCCGTTTTTTTAAAAGCTCTTCTTTGTTTTATTTTAATTCCCTAAAGTAAGCTTGCTCATTATAGAAAATTTGGATATTTTCTTATAACAGAAAAATACCACCATAGTCTCCACCATTCAAAGATACTAACAGTTAACACTTTGATCCTTCTGATCCTTTGTTCTATATTTAGGTTTAAAACATTTTTGTATAGTTGGGATGAAAATATATATTGTCACATATTTTTTTCACTTAACAAAATGACATATTTTTCATTGTTATTACAAATAGCATTTTAGTGCTTAAGAAACGTTAATGTATGTAATGTTGAGTCAATAGTCCACAATCAGTATCTGTTATTGGACATCGTTATTGGACATCAACCTAAGTGGTTCTCCTATTATATAAAAATAATAATAAAAGAATGCTTTGGTGACCGTCTGTTTTAGGAAGCACTGAATCCACATTGCCTGAAACAATGCCTGCAATGTATTAGGGACTCAATATATAATCATTGGATTACTATTTCTACCTGTAGCTGTTTTCTGTGAAAATCAGAATTACTAAGTCAAAGGAATGGGAACATCTTTACTAAAATAAAATGTGTTCACTTAGATATATTTTGTTGTAACAAAAGCTAGCTTAAGAGTGTCTCCCAGTCCCCAGGGCAGGAATGCATCTTGGCCTTGGAAAAAGGCAGGGACAGGGAATTTGAATGACATCAGTACTCAGTTCTCCTTCATGTATGGCTGCTCTCTCTGCATTTATCTTTTATTCTTGTTTGTCTGCAGAAGGCCTCCTCTGCTCTTCTTGCCCATGTGGCCAAGAAAAACATGCCAAGGCTGGAGGATGGGTCCATGTGATGTAACAGGTGGAATGGTTGATTTGGAGCTACCCAGCTGGTGTCTAATTGCACTGGCCTTTTAAGATATGTAAATGAAACCTCTCATTCCCTTTTTAATCCAACAGTACCCATTCAGGAAGTCTCCTGCATTGCAAAAGTTTGCAAATGATATATTCTTAAGGCCATCCATCTTTTATAATTTCTTCAGTCCTTGTCATATTTAGAGCATCCTTTCTCAATGAAAGATTATAGAAATATTCTGTATTTTCTTATATACCTGCATGGCTTAATTTTTTTGTTTTTAAATCTTTAATCCAATGAAATGTGTTAATGACATAGAATAAAGTAAAATTTAACTTTATAATTCCAGAACATTCCTGTCACCCCCAAAAGAACCTCAAACTAATTAGCAGTCACTACCCGTTTCTCCTCCCACAAGTCAGTCTCTGGCTACCACCACTCTACTTTCTGTCTATGGATTTGCCTATTCTGAACATTCCATATAAATGGAATAATGCAATATATGGCCTTTTGTGTCTGGCTTCTTTAACTTAACATGATGTTTCCAAGGTTTATTCACGTTGTAGCATGTGTCAGTATTTAATTCATTTTTATGGCTGAGCAATATGCTATTGTATGAATATACTACATTTTGTTCATTCATCAGTGGATGGACGTTCGGATTGTTTCTGCTTTCTGGCTGTTATGAAATAGTGCTGCTATGAATGTTAGTTTACAAGTCTTTGTAGGGATATATGTGTTCAACTCTCTTGGGAGTGGAATTGCTGGTGACTCTATATTTAACATGTTGAGAACTGCCGAACTGTTCTTAAAATCAGCAGAACCATTTTACATTCCCGTTAGCAATAATATGAGAGTTCCATTTGCTGCATCCTCCTCACACTTGTTCTTGTTGGTCTTCTTGATAATAACCGTCCTACTGGGTATGAAGGGGTGGCTCATCACGGTTTTGATTCGCATTTCTCTAATGACTAGTGATGTTGAGCATCCATTTATGTGCTTATTGGTCATTTGTGTATCTTCTTTGGAGAAATGTCTATTCAGATCCCTTGCCCATTTTTAAACTGAGTTTTTGTCTTTTAATTTGAATTGTAAGATCTCTTTATTTGCTCTTTTTTGTATTATTAATGTCTTTTTTCAGTTTCCTCTTTTTCTTGTGTCCTTTTTACTCTGAGTGAACTTACTAGATATTGAGGGTATTAATCCTTTTTCTGTCTTATTTATTACAAATATTTTCTCCAGTTCATTTGTCTTTTATTTTTTTATATAAAAATTTTGTCATAGTAAGATTTGTCAGTCTTTTTCATTTTTAGCTTATTCCAGTGCATTTTAAAGTCCTTCTCTTTTCCTCTGCCTGCATTGCACCCAGATCTGCTCCATTTTCTCTTCTGTATCCTTCTGGCTTATTTGTTGTTTAATTTTTAACATTCAAGTCTTTAGTTCATTGGCAGTTTATTTTCATATATGGTGTAATACAAAGGTCTGATGGCTTCTCTGCCCCCATTTCACCTGGTGCTTGTCCATTGTCATTATAAAGTTTTTTCATTTGATAGTCCCTTTCCTGTTGCTGGCTTTACCACATATTAATTCTCTTATATAATAAGGTTTATTTCTCTGTTACCTCTTCTGTTTCATTTAGCTTCTTCCTTGTTTCAATAATTTAAACTTTATATAACATCTTAATATCTAGGAGATCTTGTGATCATCATACTATTAGTTTGTTTCATAAATCTTTCCTGTCTCACTAGATTCTTATACCATTTGTACTTTGGGATCATTTAAGTTCCTTCAAAAAATGTTAAGTGGGGTTTTTTTCTCATGGTGTCATGGCTGTCTGCAAACTTGGAACTTATATCTTGGTCTTGGACTGAGCAACTGGGCACAACCTATTTATTCAAGCTTTCTTGAATAAATAGAAAAATTAATAAATAATAATTTCTTATCCACACATAATTGGTTGCAGTTACTCCTTGATATTGTGTTTCATAATTGCATACTTTTGTGAATGCAGGGATTATCATACTTTAATGTTTCTGGTGTGTAGTAAAGTAACTCACATTCATCAATTTATGCTCATCCTTTGCACAATGCTTACTAATTAAAGGAATTATTTATTTGCTTTTTTTTGGTGATAGGGCTTCCCTTGAACAAAATTAAAAATTAATTGTTTCTAAACTTTTTTCCTCCTCAATAATACCTTCCTGTGTGGTTATTTTCTACTTGTTCTGGATTCAAAACTAGTTGGGAGTTCTCATGCTTACTGATTCTGAAATTATTTTTGAGACTTATTTTATCCTGAATTTAAAAAATGGTGATTTTCATGCTTTGGTTTGATTGGCAGGTGTGTGGATTGTATTTCGTGGTAAAGGAAGTGTGCTCTTTTCCTGGTGCTGCCGTGATAAATTACCACACAGCTCTGAAGGACAGACACCAAAATCTGGCAGGGCTGCGCTCCCTCCAGGAACTGGAGGTCATGATCCTTGTCTCTCCCAGTATTTGGTGGCTGCCCTGGCATTCCGGGGTATTCCTTCCTGGTGGCCTCTTCTTTACGATCTGCCTTCATCTTTACATCCTTCTTCCTCTTCTGACCCTGTCACACCTCCCTCTGCCTCACTCAGTAAGGACATTTGTCACTGGGTGTAGAGCCCACTGGGATGACCTAGAATGGTGTCCTTTCGCACATGGACTTAGAGTCTGGTAAATAGATATTTCCCAATGAT
Organism: Smutsia gigantea; assembly: GCA_032199065.1. Lineage (NCBI taxonomy): Eukaryota > Metazoa > Chordata > Mammalia > Pholidota > Manidae > Smutsia > Smutsia gigantea. The sequence goes on from JAVSCE010008889.1 coordinate 216,442, forward strand.
AATATGATTTCCTTTTACAATAGCAAGCATGGCCAAGAATGGCCTTGTCATTTTTCTGTGTTTTATAAACTGAGTGAAAGTACTGTAACATATTGATTTTTTAGACATGATTCATGGAAATCTGTGTGGTAAGGTATAGCCACCACCTGCTAGAAACACAGATACATTATTGCTCCCTCAATGTGTTGTGTGTCTCTCTTGTGAAAAAAACACCCTGCCATTTCATTACAGGTAATGCAGAATAGCATTGCATAGGTCATTCTTAACAAAGGATATTCATTTCAGAAGGTTTGGGTTTTGATATAAGGAAATTTGATCCTGAAAACAAGCACATTTAGTAACCTTGTAAAATTACATTTTATGGAGCTTTGAACTTTTGTTTAGAATGTACCTGTATTTATTTTAGTTTTGATATATTGATAAGTAACCACAGGGTATCAGTTCCTCTTATTCAATTTTTTATAGCATGACCATTGTGTTAAGTCAGTTTTTGAAACAAATTAGAACCATTTTAAAGTATATTTATTTTCATCTAAACTTTATTTTTTAATATAATTTATTTTATTATCATTAATCTACAATTACATGTGCAATATCATGGTTATTAAACTACCCCTTCATCAGGTCCCCCCCACCAACCCCATTACAGTCACTGTCCATCAGCGTAGTGAGATGCTATAGAATCACTGCTTGTCTTCTCTGAGTTGTACTGCCCTCCCCGTGCCCCCCCAACATTACATCTGCTAATCGTAATGCCCCTTTTTCCCTCTTATCCCTCCCTTCCCGCCCATTTTCCCCAGTCCCTTTCCCTTTGGTAACTATTAGTCCGTTCTTGGGTTCTGTGAGTCTGCTGCTGTTTTGTTCCTTCAGTTTTTTTCTTTGTTCTTATACTCCACATATGAGTGAAATCATTTGATACTTGTCTTTTTCGGCTTGGCTTATTTCACTGAGCATAATACCCTCTAGCTCCATCCATGTTGTTGCAAATGGTAGGATTTGTTTTCTTCTTATGGCTGAATAATATTCCATTGTGTATATGTACCACATCTTCTTTATCCATTCATCTACTGATGGACACTTAGGTTGCTTCCATTTCTTGGCTATTGTAAATAGTGCTGCAATAAACATAGGGGTGCATCTGTCTTTTTCAAATTGGGCTGCTGCATTCTTAGGGTAAATTCCTAGGAGTGGAATTCCTGGGTCAAATGGTATTTCTATTTTGAGTTTTTTGAGGAACCTCCATACTGCTTTCCACAATGGTTGAACTAATTTGCAGTCCCACAGCAGTGTAGGAGGGTTCCCTTTTCTCCACATCCTCGCCAACATTTGTTTGTGTTTTGGATGTTGGCCATCCTCACTGGTGTGAGGTGATATCTCATTGTGGTTTTAATCTGCATTTCTCTGATGATTAGCGATGTGGAGCATCTTTTCATGTGCCTGTTGGCCATTTGAGTTTCTTCTTTAGAGAAGTGTCTATTCATGTCCTCTGCCCATAAACTTTATATTTTTAATTAAAATTTTAATTGTAACAATTGTAGCTTTGTATGCAGTTACAAGAATCAGTACAGAGACATGCCTTGTATACTTTGTCCCATGTCCCCAGTGATAACATTTTATAGAACTAATATACAATCCCAACCAGGATATTGACATTGATACACCTGGGATCTTACTCAGATTCCTCCAGTTTTATTTGTGTGTGTATTAAGTTTTATATAGGTTTATCACCTGTGTGGTTTCATATATGTACTCCTACACTCAAGATATTGAATGTTTCCAATACTGCAAGATTACTCACATTGCCTTTCTATAATCACATGCAGTTTTCTCCCTTCCCTGACACATCCCTAAGCCCTGACAATTAATCTATCTTGTATTTCTAAAATTTTATCACTTCAAAATGTTATATAAATGGAATCAAGGACTCAGTATAGAATGAGCCTTTAGGGATTCCTTATTTCCTTCAATATAATTTCCTGGAGATTCATCCCAGATATTGCACATATCAACTGTTTTCCTTGTGTTACCATAGAATCAAATATTATTCTATGGTATGGATAGACCACAATTTGTTTTAACTCACCTGTTAGACAAGTATCTGAGCTGAATCTCATTTGGGGCTATTATAAATAAAGCTGCTGTGAATATTGATGTACAGGTTTTGTGTGAGTATAAATTTTCGTTTCTCTGGAATATATGCCTGCCCAAGAATGCAGTAGCTGGGTGTGGTACTTGCATGTTTAGTTTTATAAGAAACTGCCAAACTGTTTCTTAGAGTGGCTCTACCATATTACAGTCCCACCAGCAATGTAAGAGTGATCCAGTTTTCCCCTCATCCTTTCTAGTATTTGATGATGTCTTCAAATAGGTATGTAGCTAATAGATATGCAGTGGTATCTCATTGTAGTTTTAATTTGCATTTCCCTGAGAGCTAATGATGTTGAACATGTTCTCATGTGCTTATTTACCATCTCAATAGTTCTTTCAATGAAATGTCTGTATTTTGCTTATTTTTTACTTGGACTGATTGTTATTTTGCTGTTGAGTTTTAAGTTTGTTGTATATTCTAGCGTTTTGTCAGATACGTGGCTTGCAAATATTTTCTTTCACTCGGTAGCTTGTATTTTCATCCTCCTAGCAGGGTCTAGCAGAGAAAAAGGTTTGAATTTTGATGATGTTTCGAATTTCAGAATATAAAGTTGTTCACAACATTCCGTTACTAGTTCATTAATGACCAAGATCTGTCATGGTATTCCTTATTTAATTACTGATGATAAGTTTTGTCTTTTCTCTCTTTATTTTTGTCTTACTAGAGCTTTATCAATTTTATTGAAATTACCCCCTAAGAACCAGCCTTTTGTTTTTGCTTTTCTCTTTTCAATTTTATTAATTTATGCTCTTTATTACTTCCTTTTGCTTGGTTTGGGCTGATTTTGCTTTCTTTTTTTACCCCTACTTTTTTGAGGTAAAAAGTTAGGTTATTGATTTGAGACCTTTCCATATTTTTAGTATCATTTAGTGCTATAAATTTTCCTCTTGGCTACTGCTCTAGTTGCATCCCACATATTTTGATGTGTAGTGTTGTCATTTTCGTTAGTTCTATGTATTTTAAGTTTCTGAGTCTTCCTGTTTGACATATTGTTTAAAAATGCTGTTTTATTTCCACATGTTTAGAGAGTTTCCTATTCTTTCTGCTATTGTTTTCTCACTTGATTTCTTTGTGGGAGAGAACACACATGTATGATTGCAATTATTTTTAAAATTTTGAGGCATGGTTTATGGCCCAACATATGGTCTCTCTTGATGAATGTTACATGAGTGCTTGGAAATAATTTGTTTTCTACTGAGGTTGGGTCAGTGTACTCTGTATGTCAGTAAGATCCTGTTAGATTGTATTCAGATCTTCTATCTAGTAGTTCTTAGTTACTGAGAAGTCTACCTCTAACTGTAGATATATCTGTTTCTCTTTGCACCTGCATCAGTTTTTGCCTCATACATTTTTGAGGCTCTGTTATTTGGTGCATACTGACATTTATATTTAAGTTTAAGTTATGCTAAGTGTTATCTTAAGATGTTGAGAGCTCAAATTCTAACTATTATTAATTATTTATTTAAACTGCTTTATGCTAGTCACAGAGAGTATAGACAAGAAACAAACTTAAAAATAGAATTTTCTAGTGTAGATAATGTAGAAGCTACTATACCAACAGATTACTTTCAACAGTTTTCTTACATGTAGAGAACTGGTGGTGCTTTATTACTTTTCTAACATTTTTCACATAAGAATAAAAAGAATATATGATTTTTTATTATTTAATAAACTTGGTTACTTACATCAGTAAAAGACTTCTAAATAATACTGTAATGGTTCTGAAATGTAATCTTGCAAATTAGTGAGAGAATAGAATCAGAATGATACTTTAAATGTAATCACATGGAGTATTTTACACAAACTATCTTGAGTAGTTTTTGTAGAACAACTGGTAGGTTTGACCTATGGCTAAATTACAATTTTCTTCTTAAAATCTACATATAGCACTTTGACCTTTCTTATATTTCTCACATTCAGATTTGCTTTATATTTGCATGTGTGCCTATTTTAACAGGATGCTATATCATCATTCCTGTGCAACCAGATGTACAGTGTGGTCGTTTTAAAATATAGCCACAAAATCTTTGATTCTCTTCCCTTCAGGAAGTAGAGCTTCGTTCCCTCCCCTTGTAGGCTGGGCTTAGTCACTGGCTTCTAATGAACAGAATAAGGCAGAAGCGGTGGTGTGTACTATAGACTTGGTCATACATGGCATGGTGGCTTTTTCCTTATTCTCTCTCAGTTAGTCACTCTGAGGGAAGCCAGCTGCCTTTGTAATGTCAGGAAAGCATTCAGGGAGCTCTCTGGGATGGTCTGCGTCGTGAGAAATAGAGGCCTCCAGACAACAGGCATGTGAGTGAGCCCACCCTGAAGGCAAGGCCTCAGCCCAGTCAAGCCTTCAGGTGACTGTGCCCTGGTCAACATCTTCATGGAACCTCATGAGAGTCCCTGAACCAGAACTACTCAGCTAAGCTGCTGCTGGGTTCCTGACCTTTACATGCTGTGTGAAATAAGTGTTTGTTGTTTGAAGTCACTAAGCTCTGTTACGAGAAATAGGTAACTAATGCACGCGAATTTTCATAGCATGTTGCTTTGCATATACTAAGTGCTCAAAAACTATTTACTAATTTCTTCAAAAAGCACTTATTTGAAGTAGTCATTTATATGTTTTCAGGTTTTTTCCTGTGACCTCAGCCCTTTTTTTTCTCCTTGAACCTCTCTGTAGGTATGACATTGTTGACCCCAGCCCTTGAAGATCCAGAATGTTCCAGTTTACTGGACATGCCCAGCCTTTTTAACAGATGTCTGGAATGAGTGAAGGCACTCATCTTTTTTGTCCCTCTGGTTCTCATTTCCCCTTTTTATCCAGATTTTTACCTGCTCTGTGTTTCATTCCTTTAGAGCTCCAAATCAGCAAATGAAAAGACAAATTATTATTAACCAAAAGCCTTCTAAGTGTGATACATAATGTTAGATGCAGGTGGTGGAGAAGACAAAGGGAACAGCATGTGTAAAGGGCCTGAGCTGGGAGGGAGCAGGGGGCAGCCCAGGCACTGGAAGAGCTGCAGCTGGGTAGTAAAGAGTGAATGGGAAGGAGGCATCAGATGAGATGGAGGAGGGTTCGCTCATGCAGGACTGTGGGTCATGTTAAGCACGTGGGGTTTTAGCTTTGAAGGATTATAAACAGGAGAAGATATGGTCACATACGTGTCTGTTAAAGATCAGTTGAATGCAGTGTAGAGCATGGATTGGAGGGGTTGGGGAAGCAGGAAAAGAAAGATGCAGAGATAGGAGTTCAGTGTCTGGAATTAGGATTTTGAGTGCAGTGATTTTGGAGAGGGGGCAGTTTGAGGTGATGGCAAAACCCCGTGTGTGCCCCAGGAAAAGCAGGCTCTGAGCCGACCTTCTCTGCTACCTTCTCATGAAATATCTTAGGTTATTACTACTGGTTATTTTGAAGTTTATCATTTAAATGTAGTGCTTTGTCTTTATTTTTGCTTGACTTTTTATGTTTTTATTCTTGTCACTCACATAGATTGTAATCTCTTCACAAATCTGCTGAGTCCTGGGAGGTTTCTGTGTTTCCTTTCTGTCTCTGGGGCTTCCATTCTTGTGGAATTACTGAGAAGACCAATTGGACTTAGCTGGAAAATCCATCTTTGAGTAGATTCCAGGATGTACCTAGAGTTTAGGGAAGATGGAGAGGAAGGAGACACATCCTGACAGATACTGTCACCATCCTTGTGTGTTTATACATTTCTTGTCTTTAGTGTCATTCAGTGAGATTTAGGACAGGAGACAAATATGTGTGCAAATTCTCATGTTTAATTGTAAGACCTGATGTAAACATTAAAAACTGGTCTGGTACACTTTTCTGTAAGGATTTTGGAGTGTGCCGTTTTGGTCAGTTCTTAGTTCCCATCATCGTATCCTAGCAATGCCACCTGACAGTTCACCGTTAAACAGTGCTTCCTTCAGATGTTTTCATAGTCACCATCTTCTACCTCAGTGGCCACTCATTCTGAGCTGCCTTTGCTGCTTCTCCCTGACCTCTCAGCATTGGTGAGCCTTGAAGCTTGGTCTTGGGTCTCTTTGCATTCATACTCACTCGTTTATGAGCTCACCCCACCTGTGGCTTCAAGTAGCATCTTAAATTGATGATTATCAATACAGCGAACCAGACCTCTTCCCTAAAACATTTACATTTCCAACTGCCTACTCAACATTTCTACATGGATGTCTGACACATGCCTCCTGTACAACATGTCCAAAACTAGTTCCTGATGCCAGCCTCCAAAACCTGCCTTTTCCAGTCTTTAGGATCTTATCTGATGGCATTTCTGTCTTTCAAGTCGGTCAGGTCAAAACTCTGAGCATTAACCTTGACTCCACTCTTTCCCTACACCCTGCATCCAGCCTCCTGGCACACCCCTTCAGACTAAGTCTGCATCTCACAGGCAGCGCACCCCCCCGCCCCGGGGATACTGCCTGGCCCAGGCAGATAGGACCCACCCGAGGCTATGCTAGGCCCCCTGCTCCCACCCTTGCTCTCTCACTTCATTCTCTGCACCACAGCAGGGTGTTCCTGATAAAACAATTGCTCCCTCGTCACTGCCCACTCAGACTTCTGCGGGGGCGCTCCATCTCACACAGGAACACGCCTCCGAGGCTCACTGTGGCCTCCACCCTGCCGTAGCCCCTTTATTTCCCTGGCCTGCTTCCCTTTAGCTCTCCCTGTCCTCCAGCCCACCAGCCTCCTTGCTGTTCCTCAGACACACCGGCTCCTCTCCCCTCAGAGACCCTGCCGTCGCCGCCCCCGCTGCCTGGAAGGTCTTCCTCTGATGGATGCACGACTCACGCCCTGTGCTTAGATGGTCCCTTCCTCAGGAGACCTTGCTGAATCCATGAAGTGAACTGTCACCTGCTGCCCCCATGGATTCCCTATCCTTCTTCACTTGATTTTTCACCCTAGCACTTGCTATGACCTAACATTTTGCATATTTTTCTTATTTATTTGTTTCTCTCTTCTCCCCAGCCGTGGGTGCTGTTGGGGGAAGGCCTTTCTATCTGCTCTTAATTGTTGGGTCCCCGGAATATAGAATATAATAGAAACTCAATTATTGAATTTGGTCTAGAAAATAACTTTTGTCTTCTTCAGAATAGTTGCTTAACTCTTCTTACTTTACATGGATATAAAAATTAAAAAAAACAATAAACAGCAAGAAGTTCAAAATTAAAAAGAAAGCAAAGACTAGTTCAGTTAAATAAAAATGAGCAGATATTTATTGAGTGCTCATGTCCTATCTCATGCATGAGCCCACTTAATCCTCATAGTACCAACTTTTAAAAAGTAGTAACTAAAATCCCAGTTTTTATTGTTAAGAAAACTGAGCCTCGGAGAAGTTAGGCGGTTTGTCCACACCTGGGCAGCGTCTGTCCCAAAGCCAGGACCATTATGCAACTTTGCTTGTCTGAAACCACATATCAATTTAGCATTTCAGAAGTGAAGTCTTCTCACACATGGAGAAGAAATGTGTAACTTGGAAGAGAACTTATTATTCTCATTGCCATAGGCAGCAGGTGTTAAAGGCTCTCCCAAACTTCTTTGTCAGAGATTAGCACTTCTGATCGTGCATTTGCTCTTCCTTTTATACTTATATCTGCAGACTCTCACTTGCTCAATTTTTCCTCACTTCTCAAAATTAAATAATCTAAACTTGGGCCTCCTAGTGAAAAGTTTACCAGAAGATCAAGAAGCCTTGCTCTATCCCACCACTTCTGGAAATGTCCCTGGTTCTAAGAATTCTCATTGGGTCTTCCGGCCGTAGACGCCCCAGCCGTGGTGCTGAGGCCACCTTCCTGCAGCGCAGTGCTCCCAGACAGAAGGCAGAGATCACAGATTCGGATTTGATTCTCGGTCAAATCAGCTATGGTCAAGAAGGATAAAGATTGTATTTTTGATGATAAATATTATTTTCCCAATGGCTTACAGTCATTTCAAATTAGTAAAGAAAAAGAAGGGCTAGAGACTTGACCTTTTTAAAATCCTGAGAATTTACTAGTCCTGCCTCTTTGGGATGGCAAGTTTAGAGACAAGTCAGGACTTCACAGCTTGTACCTGACAGAACATCACTAAGTCAACCTTCTGAGCACAGAGAAAGTTGGAAATAGTCAAAAAGTAAAATGATAGCATATGAAGAGATGCAGCGTTTTTGCATTTTGCTTTTACTGTAACTTCAATTAAATTGCAAAGTATATGCCTTCTTTTAATGAGTAAAGATCACTTTTAATCAGCAGGTGTTTATGTACAAGTAAAAATTATTTTCAGTGGGTTCACTCTCTATGCTGGAATCTTTCTCCCTGCCGTTCTGCTTGGTAAGCTTTTATCATGGACTAGCCAGACTCAACTTCCGTCTAGCCCACATGACGTGGGAGCTCTGGACTCAGAGCCGGACCGTCACATTGACGGCCCAGCCGTCCAGACTGGTGGGGAGGGTGGAGGGCGCGCCTCCCCTTCTTGTCAACCTTATGCAGCCACATTCCCCCTTTGTGGGTTCTTCTTCCTGCTCCTGGCAAACACCAATGTTTTTAGAAGACAGCCCTCAAAGAGTGGTGGTATCCTTTGAAATTTATTCCAGGAACTTTGAAATACAGGAACTCTTATTCGTGGGCCCATTGGTTTTCTATTTCAGATAGTCACACATCTGCCATGTTGTCTTCCAGGGACGCAGTCCCAAAGTCCCCAGTCCAGGTTAAGCTCCCCTTGTCTTCCCTGCTTCCCTTGTCCCCTGCCCATGCTCTTGGCTCTTGCTCTTGATCTTACTTCTTACTTTGTCTCCCTCTATACACTGCAGATTCTTTGAGGACAGAGACCTTTTCATTCTTTCTTGTATCTCAAACACCTGGCACAGTGAGTGGCATCTAACAGGAAACCAATGAATGAAGAAGAATGCTTTGTAGTCACAGCAGGGTTCCACTGCAGGCGACCTGACTTCATGGCATCAGAGCACAAAAACTGGAGGAGTTTGGAAGGGTGCACAGTAGTTTAGAGTTTGCCCTTCCGATTGCTGTCTTTTCCTTCCTGGGGTAAGGGGAGAATGGGGGAGGTTTTATAGTTTTAATTTATGAACTAAGAATGAAAAGAGAAAGTGGCGGAGAAAGGAGGCAGAGGAGGAGATCAGCTCATTTATGTGCTCTCTGAAACATCTCTGTCCAACTGGCTAGGAAGAACAAACACATCAGGGAATGATCTGAACCGAGCCCGTGAGAGGAGCACTCCAGTAAGAGAGCACTCCCGAATGGCTCGTCTACGTGTATTACTGGGGTGACTCACTGCCCCCCTTTGCCCAGAGTGCTCAAAATCTAAAAGTGAAAATCCTATGTCCCAGCAGACCACTCTGGGACACACAAAGCCCCAGCTCTTGGTAATGAGCACTGGAGGTTGGGGGAATAGTAAGGAGCCCACAAGCTGGCTTCCAAAATAGGCCTGAAAGCAATGCCCTATTTTAGCTGCATAGATTAATGACCGTCTGTACTCCTCGCTGTCACTGTCTTTGCTCTGACGGCTGATTGCAGCCATGATTTGCAGTTGACAGTAATGGCCCACCCATTGTTGCATCACTCTAAGAAAGGAGATTTAAGTGTGTAATTAAGGGCGTTGTCATTGTGAGCATTAAGAATCTGGCTTTGCCTTGGCCTGTTGATTAACTGTTGTGCTTTGTGTCAAGATAGTGCTTGTTAAAATGTTAACATTGTGAATATTCGGATCATGTTTTCTAAGAATTGAGATAATTAAAATGAAAACTATCCATGCCAGCATGGCCTAGACTTCACTGGAAAAAAAAGAAAGAAGGCAAAATGTGATATTTTAATGACAGATGGAAGGATGCATACAATTGGATTGGGAAAATAAATGACCAAAACAGAGCATTATACACAATATACAGAACAGAATTTGAAATTGGGTGCAGACAGGCTGTGTGAAAGCACATGCGGAGAATCCCACTAATTTGGGCTGAGATAGGCAAGTACTTCTAAATCAATCAAAACTTTTTCACCTCCCCAAAAGATTTGAATACTCAAATGAAAATAGCTGTCAATGAATAATCTTGGGCGTATCACATAGATGAATATGCATTATAGTTTCATCTCCCTTTTGCTCTACGAAACTGAGTAGTTTCTTTTCCTGTTTCAGAGGTTGCAATAAAGTGTCCTGTGAGCAAAGGAGGAAACCTTGATACCAGTTGTGGTGGCCCCTTCATGGTGTTGAGCTGATTCTGTCAGGTCTTATCAACTATCCTGCTTCCCACATTACAACAGATCATGGCAACAAAAATGTTCTGCCCGGCTATTGGGTATTTTGATTTGAAAATTTAAGTGTGAATCATCATCTTGATTTCTGTGAAGATTTTAACGACATCTCAGTAAACAAAAATCACAAAAGATTGTTGATATCTTTGCTTAGCTCTCTGTATATTCAGCAGACAGTGCAAATGTGAATTTGGCAATTCCGGTCAGTCTATAAACTAATTACTACAGAAACTGAAATGATCATACCTACTGAATGCCTGTGGGGCTCAGAAAGGAGCATGATTGGCTGCGATACTGAAGCTTTCCTAATGCAAGATTTTGGTCACTTTTCATTTTCCCCAAAATGCACAGAAGCACTTGCTAAGATGTTTGGACATAAAGACATGCAAAGAGCCTCATTAGCACATTTGCCTATGAGATGACAATCATTTTTGTCAGCCATAATGATGCTAAAATGTTGGCCTGGCCTAAAATCTTATTTTCAAAGTGTGAAAGTATTTTATCCATTTTATTTCATTTTATCCATTCTGATAACTGTGCAGTGGTATCTCATTGTGGTCTTAATTCACATTTCTCTAATGGCTAATGATGTTCAACAGCTTTTCATGAGCTCATTTGGCACTCCCATATCCCCTTTGGTGAAATGTCTTTCTTCTGTTCATTTTCTAATAGGATTGTTTTTTTACTGTTGCATTCTGAGAGTTCTTTATACTGTCTATATGTATCATAGATTCTCTAATTTGGAAATACATTGAAGATGAGAGTGGAGAAAAGTACAGTAAAACACATTTATATGGTGTTTCTTCAAAACTTCTTAATGATCTTTGATGAGGCCATAAGAAACCTAGAAAAGGATAAATTGACTGTATCTGAGTCATTTGATATTATGTTTAGGTTGTGGCAGAAACTCATATGGTGATAAAATGACTCATTTTTTTTAAATGACTGCCTCAGAAATTTTTTAAAGTCATCATAAAAGGGCAAGCAAGTTAAACAGGATTTTCTCAACCAAGCTAAAACTTTGATCTCACAAGTTCAAATTATACCTTTGCTTTAAAAAAACTATTTTCCCAGAGAATGAGAGGCTCAATTTATCCATTTGGATTGTTTAAAAATAATAGATAAAGTTAAATGTAAAAGGTAAAACTGTAGAACTTCCAGAGAAGAACATAAAGAAAGGATCTTCAGGACTTATAACTGGGCTATGAACTCTTAGACTTGATACCAAGAGTGTAATCCATAAGAGGAAAAACTAATAAATTGGAACTTACCAAAATTAATAGTCTTTGTTCCAGAAAAGAGCCTGTTGAAAGGATGAGAAGACCACCTATAGACTGGGAAAAAATATTTGCAAAGCACATATCCAACAAAGTCCTTGCATCTAGACTGCATAAAGAACTCTTGCATAGCACAGAGAAGACTAGTGACTTTATAGCTATGCTGATGGACAGTGACTGTAATGGGGTATGTGGTGGGGACTTGATAATGGGGGGAATCTAGTAACCACAGTGTTGCTCATGTGATTGTATATTAATGATATCAAAAAAAATGAACTCTCAAAACTCAATAGTAAAAAAAAATCTTATTAGGAAACAGACAAAAGACATAGACATTTCACCAAAGGGGATATGCAGGTTGCAAATGAGCACATGAAAAACTGTCCAAAATCATTAGCCATTAGAGAAACGCAAATTAAGAACACAGTGAGATACCATTGAACACTTATCAGAATTGCTAAAATGAAACATAGTGGTGACACCAAATGCTGGAAGGAAGCAGAGAAACTGGATCATTCATACATTTCTGGTAGGAATGTAAAATGGTACAACTACTATGGAAAATAGGTTGGCAGCTCCTTTCAAACCAAACAAAAAAATGGATTTGCCACAGGACCTACTATTTGAATTCTTGGGCATTTATCCCACAGAAATGAAGAGCTATTTTGCATGCTGGGTTTGTACAAATTTATTCATAGCAGCTTTAATCAATATAGCCAACAGTTAGAAACTATTCATATGTCCTCCAACTGGTAATAGTTAAACAAAGTAGATACATCCATGCCATGGAATACTACTCAGCAATAAAAAAGGAAGGAACCATTGATACCCACAACTTGTATAAACCTCAAGGAAATATGCTGAGTGAACAAAACTGATTCCAAAAGGTTACATACTGGATGTTCCATTTATGTAATATTCATGAAGTAATATAATTACAGAGATGGAGAACAGATTAATAGTTGCCAAGGGTTAGGAAATGGGGGAGAGGATATGTGTGGCTAAAAGAAGTAATACATGAGAGTCCTGTAGCAAAGCTACAGTTGAGTATTTTGGTGGTTATAAAGACTACCCTGTGATAAAGTTGTGTAGAACTGCACACAGACACAGGCACACACATACAAGTGTGTGTGTAACTGGTGAATCTAAATACAGGTTTTGGAATGTACCAGTGCCAAATGCTTGGTTTTGAAATTGTGCTAACGTTGTATAAGATGCCAATATCAGGGGAGGCTGGGTGAAGGGAGCATGGTACTTCCCTGTACATTTCTTTCCTACTTCTTGTGACTTTATAATTAGTTCAAAATAAAAAGTTATATACAAATGGGTATTTTAGACATGGATAGCCTGTGTGATGAATTTATAGATTAACAAGACTGTTAATAGATGCAAAATGGATGGACATTTTTGGAGAGGTGGAAGTGAATTCCCATATGTCTAAAACCTGCTTTTGCTAGTAAATGAAAACATAAGTATTCCACGCTCAAATGCTTTCATTGAGAGGAAATTAACTTAATGTCACTACATTGGACTGACACCAGAGATCAGTGTCACGTGGGCTTGAAAGAAGCAGAGCTAGAAGTCAAAGTAACTATGTACTGTTTTACCACCACATAAAGAAAATAGGGGTGTTTACATGGCAGCAGGCAGTTCAGAGGTGTATTACCACAAAAGGAAACAGAAAGAATAAAAATATCTATTGTCTCATGGAGGCTGAAAAAACAGGGCATTTGTGTGTGTGTGTGTGTGTGTGTGTGTGTGTGTGTGTGTGTGTGTGTGTGTGGTGTGGCTAAATATAGGTATTATCTGTTTAATCAGCACAGTTGTATTTATATTTGCCTTTTAAAAAGTGTTCAATTAATGTATCATAAAAACATACAGCATAAAGTCTGCAAAACTTAAATGTCCAATAGGTGACTTATTCAGACTTAAAATAGTGTAGAGCACATGAAAAACTGTATCAGGACAGAAAGAAACATTAAAAATATTCTATTTTTCCCACACAGTGATTAGTTCTATTACTACTACTGATCGCCACTGTGAACTAGTTCTATTGTTTTGTTTAAATAACATTTATGTAACAGAAAGTGAGATAATGCAGAAGAATATATAATTTCCACACACCTGTCTGTTTTATGTTAAAGCAATTAACACACATATAATCTCTTACTAAATATTATATTGCTGTGTCTTTTCTTCTGTTATTACTGTGTTTCTGGTTGACTCTGTAAAAGCTGGTCATCCCATGAACAGTTTCTCGTAACAGTTGTGGAGGAAGCAAAGGTAGGTCCAGCTGAAACTGTTTCTCTTGAGGTGGGGTAGGATGGTGGGGAGCACCGAACCGCTCATCTATTTATGTGCTCCGCCTGACACCGCAGTGTGAGGTACTGACCCACAGTGGTTATGTTTTCGCTTAGTAAGAGCATTCTGCTTTTAATACCACAATTAAGTATTCTAGAGTAATCTGAAATGACATCATGCCTAGCAAAGACAGGCGTGAGAGTAAGGCAGTATTATGAGGTTAAAATGTTAAAGTATCAAGTTAAAAAATGAATGAGTGAATGAGTGAAAAGTGTGCTGGGTGTTGCTCAATTTTTCAGTCCTAACTGGGTAGACTCTCAAAAAAAAGAAATTACAAGAATACAGATTACATATCTTTTGTGTGCTTATCACATTTCTTAGTTGACCTAAATTGATTATATGTATAAGAATATCATGTTTTATGCTATTTTAGGCACTAGTTCCTCGCTCCGTTCAGGATATCAGAGAAATGAATTTGACTTTGTCAGAAATGTTTCCAAACAATCTAGGGTCAGGAAACCACACCCTTTCAAAACATACAGTCTCTCTCACACATTTTAGCTTAGCTGGATTTTTATGTTTTTCATTTTCCCAGCTTTTATAAAACATTTTACTTCCATATAATATGCACTTTCCGGGAAATATCAGTCATATTTAAAATTAGAGCTTTACATAGAAACAAAGTATGTAAGTTTTATAACATGTATGTATCTTTCCCAAACCTGTAAAACCTACAAATAGCTACATCCCAAATAGCCTGGTGTCAGGGATGAAAAAGATCTTCAGCATTTGACTATTTAGATCAATGAAAGTTTCAGTGAGAAGGGTCTTAGAAGGAATCTAGCCCACCCCTCACACACACACACCAGTCCCCCTATGCCACCCACCCCTCCATTGTGCAGATGAGGAACTAGTCCCAAACGACCTTTCCCAGGTTATTCGATCATGTTCTTTTTGATGCTTTCGCCATATGTGTCCACATTTTGTTAACTAAAGGGAACATTTATTTTAGTATCAGGGAGAATGATAATGAATTAATGGCTTTTCCTCAGCTCTTTGTATTACCCTTTCAAAAAGAGATGGCAGGATTTCAGGAACAGATAAAAAATGCACCCCCAATTGAGGAATAAGTCTGGGGCCCTGGTTTCTGTGACACCAACCTTCAGCTCAGCTATAAGTTTTCATTGTACGCCTTTGAGTTTAGTTCACAAATTAACAAGTCTGCTACCAATTTTTCTTAGTTTTTAAAGTCCACTCTTCCCACATACTGTATTTAATGATCTTTTTCTCTTGTTGAACTTTCTTGAGTGATGTTAATTACAAGCCCATAGTTCAAAAAGGTATTTGCAACACTTACTAGGTAATAGTTTGCTAATTCAAAATAGTCAAAATATGGTCATTCACTTAAAAGATTCTTGTGCTTTAAACAATGTATTTAAAAAAAATTATACTGCACTTTTGAAATTATAAAATGAAGAGGTTGGATAAATTGGCCTGTAAATGGGGGAGGTATTTGTGCAAGCAGTAGTTCCAATGTACTGAAAATAGCCATAGTCATCAAAAATTAAAGAACCAAATTCACTTGAAAATATTTCCAACCAAATAGCTAGTATTATGGATAAATATTTATCTTGATTTTTTCTTTTTACAAGTATAATGTTTTGCTAATGATGCTAAGATGAACTACGCAATCCTTATGAGGATTATTTTAAAGTTATATGATTCAGCTGAATTGATCAGTCATAATTTAAAACCCTGTAATAGTTTCCTTTAGTAAAAAATATTTTGGCTAAAATGTCCACATGAACCTCAGTGACTTTTGTACATATTTTTCATTCTAAACACTCTTCAATTAATCCTTATTAGCATTTACAGGTGTCCATCAGTGGTAAAGAGGAAACAAGATTTGTTCTTACAGGGCACACAGTGAAATCTGCCCTGTTGCAAAGTGGTCATGGGTGCCAGGATAGCCCAAGCTGTGACCCTTAGGGGACAGAGGGTCAGCCAGACTCCCACAGGAGATGTACGCTCTCTCTCTGAACTGGCTCCTTGGGTTGCAGAATTGTGTCAGAGGAGAAAGGCAGGGCCATCTGCCAGCAAATCCCAAAGACTGTTTCTGTAGTGTCTGGTCATTGTTGATCAGAAGCAGAGCCAGATCTTTTTAGCCCTCCAAAGAAAAAACAAAAGTTCTAAGCAGTCCATCTGTCATACCTGCCTCTGTCAATGAAGGGACTTGGTTTTATAGCCTTCACTATACATACAAAAAGGAGGCAGTCTACATAGAATCCATTACCTTTAGATCAGTTTCCATGTAGACCATTTTCTAGGGATGTGGAATTCCGATTCAGGTGCCTTTTCTGTGTACATGCCATGTACCCCACACTAAAAAGTTAATCTTTTGCATATATTTGTGTAGAACTCCTATAGATTTAACCTTACTTATCAGTTTGTCCTTGCTGTGTAACAATCCACCCCAATACTTAGCATCTGAAAAAACAATCATGATCCCGTGGGCTGGCACTTTGGGCCCAGATCAGTTGAGTGGGTCTCATGCCAGATATGCCTGTGTTTACTCATGAAAATGCAGTCAGCCTGTGGCTTGGCTGGGCCTGGATGCTCTAGAATTCCCTCCCTGGTATGTCTGGAGGTTGCCAGTTGTTTTTTTTTTCCACGTGACTTCTCCAGCAGCCTAATTTGGGGTTTCTCATGGTCAGAGTTCTTAGCAGCAAGAGAGCGGAAGCCCTATTCCCAAGTGCTTTTCAAGCCTCTGCTTGTGTCAGCTTTGCTCTAGAGTGACTAAAACCAGTCACTTTGCTGTCAAGATTTAGGGATAGGAAAAAAAAAGACACCACCTTTTGCTGAGAAAAGCTACAGTAGCATAGTCCAGTGGGGCCCCCAAACAGGGACAGCAAAAGTTTCTGACAATTGTTCATAATCTACCTACCTTGCTGACAGGAATACTTGTTTTTATTGCTTTTGTTGACTTTCATAATAAAAAATTTCAGGTAATACACCAATATCCAAACATACACCAAAGAAGAAAGAATACAACAAACCTCTGATATGCCCATTACCTGGATTCACCAGTTTTGCTACATATATGGTCTTGATGTTAAAACTGGTCTCCTTGCTGATGTATTTTAAAGCAAGTCCTAAACATTGTTCTACTTCAGCTCTGCATGTTTCAATCTACATCTTCTAAAAAGTGACACCTTCCTATGTAGCCGCAATGCCATTGTTACATCTTGGTCACATCATCTGATGCTCAGTCAAAAATTATATTTTACCAAGTGTCTCAAAAATATCTTTTTTTAATAGGTAGATTTGAATAGGAATTCATCCACATAAGATCCATAGCTTTTTTCTGTTATGCTTTTTTCCACTGACTTCTTTTAAAAACTGGGTCAGTTTTCCCATATAGAACCTCTCACATTCTGTTTGCCTGCCTTCTTCCTTTTGAAGTCATTTATTGCATCTCCATCCCAGTTTTTCTGTTTACAAACATTGGCTGAATTTTGTACAGGTTCCACTTTTGGGTAAGATATCCGTTGTAGATCGTATGTCTGCTTCTAACTGGGAGGCATGAATGTGTGCTTGTCCTCCTTTAACGATGTTAACAGTGATCCGTGGGTTGATGCTTTGATATCATTGCCTGAATCTGTTATTTCAGCGTTACCAGATGATGGTTTCCTAATTCTGTCATTCCTTCCATATTTATAAGCTGGAGTTCTTTGAAAAGGAATGTTCCCTCATCAATTAGAGTTATTTAGTTATCTGAAATAGAGTTCATACAAAATACAGTCTTTCCCTTAAATTGACAGCTTACAGAATAAGGAGTTGGTACCCAAGTTATATCTAAGGCTGTTCAATAGTTGTATTGGGTCTCCCTGACTTACTCTCTTGTTATTTTGAATTCATAGGTTTTAGATATTCAATGTATTTCAGTTAATTCCTTTTTTTTTTTTGAGGCTCAAATTGTTTCATCTTCAGCCAGTGGGAGGTACTTGTTGGTTTCTGTATCCCTTGATCCATTATTATTTGAGAACTTCCTTGCTTTCTGGCACAAAATATCCTAGAATTATCTTGTATATTTCTTGCTGCAGACTTGTAACCAGCCATTCCTGGCTGCAGATTACAATATGGGCACTAGACATGCTCATAGTTGAGTTTTCATTATTTCTAGTCTTTTTCAATGGCAAGGGCTAAGAAACATATATATGTAAATATGTATATTTCTTTTTTTCTTAAAGATACTTTAAAAAGTAAGTTATACTGATTTTTAAAAACAAATTAGAATTACAAAATTTTTATTTAACTTTTTTGATTTTATACTTTTTCTCTAAAACAGAAAATCTTGATTCCTAACAATGTTAACATACTCTAATGTATTAGAACCATATATGTAACAACCACATATATTAAACTAGTGTAAAAACATGTTCTAATGTTAACATTATTAACATACTCTTACATATATATTAGCTTTATTACTTTGAAATTGTTATATATTTATATGTAACTATGAAACATATACATACTGTAATAATGCTAATATTATAAATTGTATGTTAATGCTAATGTATTAAGTGTACTAGTGTACTGGTTAATACACACGTGTAACAGCTAACCATTATGTTAATACACTAATGAATATGTAACAGTTTTATATTAGTTAATGCACATGCACATGTATATAACAGTTTCAAAGTAATGCTAATATTACTAACAGACAAGGGAATGAAATTTAAGATTTCTCTCTATCAGTGCTATTTTGTTTAGAATTTATTATACTAAGAATATAGTCGAAACACTGTGCAAGAGTCATTGGAAATAATTCTTTTCTATGTTAGGTCACCAACTCAATGTATATTTTCTTCAATTTGTTTCAATTTTTACAGGTTTATTTTTGCTTCTTGATATCATTTATTTTTTTAAGTATGTAAAACATGTTTCTGTTTCCAAAGTCAAAACTGTATTTTAGAGTATGTCTAGAAAACATAGTTATGATGTCCTCTCCCTGCTCTAAAGGTAAACTTTATTTATTTGGTCTTAGTTTTCCTTCCAGTATTTTTTGCAAATGTATGTATATGTTTTATTCCCTTTTTAAAATAAAAATATATCTCTTTTAAGTGGAGTTCCATTAACTTTTCTACATTTTATGTTTGTTTTAAAAGACTAAACAGTTGTTATAAGATTTGGAAAGGAGGAAGAACTGGCAAAACTGGAAGAATATCGGGAAATTCAAGAGTTACAGTTGGCAGAATTTGATGCACTTTAATTAATGTAGTAACAATGTTAACTTCTTAGTTTTTAGCAAATCTACCAAGATTATGTAAGATGTTAATATTAGGAGGAGGTGTGTGAAGGTATTCAGGAACTCTTTGTATCATTTTTGCAAAGTTATTCCAAAGTAAATTTTATTTAACACACACACACACACACACACACACACACACACACACACACCAGAAGCAGACTAAAAGGACTTAGACTTAGAATGCATTCAGTACAAAAGGATACTTGAAGAACTTCAACAGCAACAACAAAAGAGAGAAATAACCTAATAGGAAGAAAAGGGGAAATGAATAAACAGGCAAGTAATATATGATTTTTGTCTAACAAGCAGAAATGTAAAAGGTTAATATTATCAAGTGTTCCTAAGGGTAGGGGAAAATGGGTAATTGATCCAGTGCTTGGAGAGCAAGTTGACAGTAGCAGTGAAAAACATTTATTTTAAACAAGCATCTACATCAACCCAGAAGATTTGATTTCCTTTCAGACATCTCTCCTAGACAAGTCTTCCACATGTGCACCAAAAGGCATAAACAGGATTTTCATTGCAACATTATAATATCAAAATCATCTTAAACTATAGTACATCCATAGTATAGAATATTAAACAGCCATTCTAAAGTGATGAGGTAGATTTTCATTGTTTGATGGAATCTCCAAGACAAAATTCCTGAGTTAAAAAAAATAAATTGTAAAATAGTAAATATAGTCTATCATTTAAAAAAAAATAAAACCAAATATTCCTGTATGTCTACACATTCCCTCCTTCCCCCCTTCTCTCTTTTCCTTCCCATATATATGTGTAAATAAATATGTAGAAAATGACAAAGTTTAAATACAAATATTCCTGGGTAACAGGAATGGGAATAGGGGATATATATGATCCAGTTGGACTTTTAAGAATTATCTGTTGCTTGAGTCTTTTACAGAAGGAATGTATTCCCTTATTAGTTGTGAAATTAAGCAGAAAAGAAAGAATGCCAAAAGACTAGGCACACATTGACAACAGAGAAACCTAGAGATCATAGAAAACTTTTGGTAAGCTTGTAATGAACTGACAAGAACACTGTCTAGAAGGAGGGGTGGACTCAGAGCTACTTATATAATTTGTGGGATCCAATGCAAAATGAAAATGTGAGACCCTTTGTTCAAAAAGCAGAAAAATGTGCCATTAAAGGTACATATAATTTACTCCTTATCTTTATATTGTGCAAAATCAGTTTTAAATGCAAAGATCAGAACATTTAACTCAAACGAGGAATCATTTAAATTACACAATTCATATTTCATGGCTTGTCCCTGGAGTTTGTCTCTTAAGCTGTCCGGAAGAGATAAGCACAGCCAGACTCAGAAAGGTTGAGAGGAGAGAAGACCCTATTCCCAGCTACAGGAACCAGCTGGGGGAGGACCCCTGAACCTGGGAGTAATTGCAGCCAGTACAGACCCTCAGGGGGCCCTTCTCAAAAGCTGCCTGATGCAATCACCCTAGTTGGAGACGGAGTCTAGAGAAATCAGTCTATAGGCCTGCTGTTCCAATCCACAGCAAGGATCCTAAAACTTCCACACAAGGGCAGCTTAGTCCCCAAATGGGGGCTGGGCAAAAGGCACACCCCAGCCAAAATGTGACTTCTAGCCAACCACCCACCAGGGAAGTGGTGCTCCCAGTGTGGGGCTCTTGCCCAACCCAAGATGCTGCGGGTATGCATACTTGACCCAAACCCTCACTCAGATCCCTGTCAGGGGCAGAGGTGAGTGGAGCAGGGAGGGAGAGCACAGGGAGGGACTTCAGGAGTCATGAGAACTCTGAGCAGCCCGCTGCGGAGGCCACAGGACATGGTACCACATGTGAAACCAGGCCCTAAGTCCTCAGTTCATGGTCATCATCCCACTGACCTCACTTACAAAACACAGATCCAAAGTGAAAATTGTTAAGATTCAAGGAAGCACTGCAGAGCATGAGATCCCAAGTTGCAGGGCCCTTCTGAGCACTGGCTTGTACAACTGTGTTGGGTGCATGCCTTTGAAAATAGTCTGGGTAGAGTCAAGTTTTTTTTTCCTCTGTTTTTAAGATGGGAGACACTAGAGGAAGCTTGAATTTGAAAGGTAGAGTCATTTTGCTGAGAGAGGTGAAGGTGATTGTGAGACAGACACAGCTGATGGGGCCAGCCCCCCATAATGGGATTCACAGCCCAGGGGGAGGGAAAGAGAGAGGAAAAAGCAGATGCTCAGGGTAGGTATGTCATAGTCTGGCAGGAAGGGAAGGGGATTTCCACTCCTTAATTTCTATTTTCTCTGTGAGTTATTTTTGAGCTGGGGAGAAGGTCCTTGAGGGATGGCTAGGAGGGTGTAGACAAGGGGAGACAGGAGCTGGGAAGAAGGGGAGGCGAATGCTCGGAGCTGAGTCAGAGCCTAGACCTGCCAGTCCCGCTGGAGTCACTGGTTCCTTGAATTTACAGAGCTTCCAGTCGGCCTGGTTGTGTGACATTCAGGACACCAAAGGAGAAAGCTCCACCTTGCCCCAGGCAGCACAAGGATGGCCCCACACATCTCAGGAGGAGCTCTTGTTAGGAAGGACTGTGCTTCATTCTGAACTGAAGAAAAAATGGCTTGTTTTTTAGTATTGATATGTCCTTATAAAAAACTGAATGATGTTGGTGATAGTAACATTCGGTATTGTTTTGTGGAAAGATATACATACCAGAAGATTTACCATTTTAACCATTGTTAAGTGTACAATTCATATTTGTTTTTAAATATCTTTACTTTGCAAAATAAAATAAGATGAAACGTTGGTAATCCTCATAAAATTAAAAAGCTTTCCACAGTGAAGGAAACCATCACCAAAATAAAAAGGCACCCTTCTGAATGGGAGAAAATACTTGCAAATGATAAGAGGCTAATATCCAAAATATGTAAAGAACTCATTCAAATCAATATACCCCCCCCCAAAATCTGATTAAAACATGGGCAGAAGACTAGACTAGATATTTACCAAAGAAGACATACATCTGGCGAACAGACACATGAAACAATGCTCAACATCACACATCATCAGGAAAATGCAAATCAAAACCAGCGAGATATCACCTCATACTAGTCAGAATGGCTAGTATCAGAAAAGAAATAACAAGTGTTGGTGAGGGTGTGATGAGAAGGGAACCTTCACGTACTACTGGTGGGAATGTAAACTGGTACAGCCACTATGGAAAACAATATGGAGGTTCTTCAAAAAATTAAAAATTGAAGTACCATATGCCTCAGTAATTCTACTTCTGGGGTATTTGCCCAAAGAAAATGAAAACACTAATTTGAAAAGATATATGCACCTCCATGTTCATTGTAGCATTATTTAAGATAGCCGAGATATGGAAGCAGCCTAAGTGTCCATCAATAGATGACTGGATAAAGAAGATATGGTACATGTATCCAGTGGAATATTATTCAGCCATAAAAAGAAAGAAATCCTGCCATATGTGACAACATGAACAGACCTAGAGGGTATTACATGAAGTGAAATAAGCCAGGTGGAGAAACACAAATCCCGTTTGATTTCACTTATATGTGGAATCTAAAAACAAACAGAACAAAATAAACAATACAGCAGTAGACTCAGACACTGAGAAGTGACTGGTGTTTACAAAGGGAGAGGGAATGGGGAAGGTGGGAGATGTGAGGGAGCGGGATAAAGGGGTATAGAAATCTCAGTCATAATATAAGATGGTCATGGGGATGGTAGGGCAGCATGGAGAATATAGCCAATCTTCTATCTGACAGATTGTAACTGTACTAGTTAGGGTAAGGATTTAATAGTGTAACTGTTGAATCACTGTGTTGTGTACTTGAAACCAATATAATATTTGTATCTCAACTTCAATAAAAAATACACTTAAAAAGATGTGGTATATATATATATACACGATGGAATTTTACTCAGCCGTAAAAAGAATGATATCTTGTCATTTGTGAAAACATGGATGGACCTAGAAGGTATTATCCTAAGTGAAATGTCAGACAGAGAAAGACAAATCCTGTATGATTTCATTTATATGTGAAATCTAAAAAACAAATGAACAAACAACAACAAAACAGAAACAGACTCATAAATACAGAGAACGAACTAGTGGTTGCTGGGGGACTGGGGTTAGAGGTGGGGGAATAGGTAGAATACATGAAGGGGATTAAGAAGTACAAACTTCCAGTTATAAAATAAGTAAGTCATGAGGATGAAAAGAACAGCATAAGGGATATAGTTAAGTAATATTGTAATAACTTTGTATGGTAACATATAATAACTATGCTTATCATAGTGAGCATTAAGTAATGTATATAATTGTTGAATCACTATGGTGTACACCTGAAAGTAATGTTGTATGTCAGCTATACTTTTCAATTAAAAAAACAAAGTTGGTAATCCTACACTGTACTCCTAAAGTGTTTTTTTTGAGATTTTACCAGTCTATGAAATCTAGAGACTTTATGAGACTAAAAAGCTCTTCCTTACAAACTTTGTTACATGACTTTATCAACAGAGGAAAACTGAAGCAATTTACAGAATTTTTAAAGATATGGCATAGGAGTGAGATTAGGATTACTTATTTTTTTGTTTTTGTTACAGTGCTTTGCTTAAAGTCCTCCTAATTCTGGTATCCTGTATATATATTCTCTTCTGTGACATTATCAAGATTGTCTTATGTTCTACCAAAGTGCCATAATACTTCCTCTTTGCATGTCATATGTCAACTCACAGCTCATATCAAAATAACATAAACATGCTTTTCTAAGGATTTTTTTGTAATGGAAACAAATATACATATATAAATGTGGGTATAGATATAGTTGTTCATTTGGTCAAGGCTGTTTTAATAAATGGCTTTATTTAAGTTTTATGGAGATTTTGCCCATGTAGTCTTTTTTTCATTCTGAACCGCAGACACCAAAAATCCCACAGGAAGTTGTCTTTGTTTAAGTGTTGTGGTTTTTTTAGTTTCCTGTTCAGTTTGCATTGAGTGATCAAGTAATAAGATAATCTGTGCAATTGAAAGAGATTTTTGGTTAAAGTTTATTGTAACTCTAAATGAGGAGTTATAACCATACTTATTTAAGTAGTATAATTTGAACTTTTTTTGGTGTTCATTGAGTAACTTCCTCATTGTTAAAGAGGCAACTATCTGAGATTATGCTCTGCTTTCTTTCCCCTTAGCAAAGCATCTCCCCCAAAATAAACCATAGGAGTATTTTTAATTACTGACAACAGTGTTTTACCTTTACTTTCATACGTGACAAAGAACTATGAAAAGGAGATACATAAAGTATACATTATACTTTTGAAAGAATGCTAGTATTCATTGAAATATTTTTGTTAACATAATTTTTAAAGCATAGTAATCTCAAGATGAATTTTTTTTGCTTGATTTTTAAAAAAATGATGGCCAAAGTAAAACTAAACTAACCATATATATTAGATCTTCAACAAATTGTTGAAATCAAGTATTTAAATTATACATGGGAGACTTCATGAAAAGTGACAAATGAGAAAAAAAGGAAAGGTTTTAGTGCATTTATAGAAAATGTCTCTAGGTTTAGGTGCTATTAAAGATTATACTTAGTTCTAGGCAGGTCATGCCAATTGTACATCTAATTAAAAGGTAAAAGTGGTAAAGATAATGTAAAGGGTCTTTTATTATTAAAAAATACCTCATTTTTTTCAAAAATAGCATTTGCTCATAAGGAAATTTTAATTGTAATTCTTAAAAGAATAAATAATACTTTGTGCAGAAACAAAATTACACAGGACATGACTTTAACACAAGTGACTTCAACTATTTCTATGCAAGGGAGTGGGGGGAAGAATAAGGGTTTGATTTGCAGTATGCTATTTTCTAGTTCAGATAGCTTCAGCTGCAAAATGTACTTTATTTTGAAATCTCTATTTATATGTATGTATGTTACACGGATATTTCTTGGTTAAGATGTTTGATCTTTTCCTATAGTTGAATTCCAAAGAGAACCATTATTTAAAACCTAACGTTTGTGATTTTTTCCATTTCTTGTGCACCTTTTGTGACACTATACTAGGTATTTTAAGGATATCATTTAATGTTACTAAGAATATCTGACATTTGCAGCACTATTTACAATAGCCAAGAAATGGAAGCAACCTAAGTGTCCATCAGTAGATGAATGGATAAAGAAGATGTGGTACGTATACACAATGGAATATTATTCAACCA
This sequence comes from Smutsia gigantea, assembly GCA_032199065.1. NCBI lineage: Eukaryota > Metazoa > Chordata > Mammalia > Pholidota > Manidae > Smutsia > Smutsia gigantea. The sequence continues at coordinate 241,944 of JAVSCE010008889.1, forward strand.
TAAGAAGAAAACAAATCCAGGCATTTGCAACAACATGGATGGAGTAGAGGGTATTATGCTCAGTGAAATAAGCAAGGTAGAAAAAGACAAGTATCAAATGATTTCACTCATATGTGGAGTACAAGAACAAAGAAAAAAACTGAAGGAACAAAACAGCAGCAGACTCACAGAACCCAAGAATGGACTAACAGTTACCAAAGGGAAAGGGACTGGGGAGGATGGGTGGGGAGGGAGGGATAAGGGGAAAAAGGAGCATTAAGATTAGCACACAGTGTGTGGGGGGGAGGCAATATAGCCCAGAGAAGACAATAATGGGGTATTTGATAATGGGGGAAATCTAGTAACCACAGTGTTGCTCATGTGATTGTATATTGATACCAAAAAAAAAAAAGTCTGGCATTTGTGAAAAGCTACACATTTTACAAAGTGTAGAGTAATGAGGCCAGGAAGAATTTCATACATGTTTTTTGTGTGTGTGTTTAGCAAGGCCAGGACCATTTTGGGGAGTTTTTGTAGTGGCTGGTTGAACTGGACCGTGGACTTCCTTTTCTACTCAGCGTGAGCTGGAGAGCTGGGTTTAGAAATGCAAGGCAGACTGACCCCTTCACTCACCCCTAAGAGTTTCAGCATTGTTGATGCCCGAAATATACTTTTGGGATCCCTGTCTAGATGGGCGGGAGAAAAGCGACTTTGGATATTATCTTGAGGCCTAATGTGAGTGGGCCAACATAGCACAAGAATCCTCTTGGGTATTTCTCAGATTGCTTGCCCAGGGATGCCCATGACCACGAAGCCAGGTTTATTTTAGACTGTTTAGTTGGGACAGCCTGTTTGTCGAGAATGAGAGCCATTAGTTGATCCAGAGATGAAAGCCAGGACGTGCTTTACAGAAAAACGCATTCTGCCTTCCAAGGAGCAGCCTGGCCAGGCATGTGGTGACAGCTGTGGCGTTCCACGGTAAGGAAACGATTGTCAGGTATGGCTGTGCCCGCCTTTCCAGCCGCCCTCCTGCGTGGTGCTAATCCCGCGCCCCTTGTTGGGAAGCAAGTGGACAAGTCTGTGTCAGAAGTCAGAAAAGATGTGGTACACAGCTTTCTCCTCAGGGGTGATTTCTGCGGGACCTCTGATGAAAACAAACAGGAAGACTTGCCCGCCAACGGAAACTGTCTGCCAAGTTACTTCGGAAACGGGGCTTTTCCTTCCGCGGTTGGGGTCCGGCCCTGGGAGGAAGAGGGGCGCGGGCCGCTCGCCCCGCCCCTGCCACTCGCCCCGCCCCTGCCACTCGCCCCGCCCCGCCGTGGCCCCGCCCCCCGGCTGGGCATGCTCAGTGGGCCGGGCTGGGCCGGCAGGTTTGCGTGGCCTCCCGCAGTCATCGGTGCCGGCTCAGCTGCGGCGGCCGCCGTCTTTCCCCTGTGGCTGGGTCCAGGGAAGTTAGGTGCGGAAGGCGGCTTGCGAGGAGCCACCGGGCCGGCTGCTGGGAGGCCAGAGGCCCGCGGTGCTGCCACGTGGTAGCGGGCCGGGCCGACGTGGCCCGGCTGCGAGGGCTCGGAAGGCCGACCGGGTGGCCGCAGTCTGAGGGAGGCGCCGGCCGGGCGCGCCTTGAGAAGAGCACCCGGGCGGGGGGGGAGGGCGCTTCCCGGACTTTTGTCCGAGTTGAGATCCCTCCCTGTGGGCCGGACCTCTCTGGCCGCCCCCGCCCTTAGCTCCGCTCGCTCCTGGGAGATGTTTATCTGCTCTGTGGCGTGAAGAGGCGGAGGGCTGCAAGGCGCGGAGTTTCGGGTCCGAGGCTCCTCGCGCGGCGCTGGGAAGAGACAAGATGTCCGCCAGGGCCGCGGCCGCCAAGGTGAGCGCCTCTGCAGCCGCCAGGGCCCATCCCGAGCTGGCGCGACCGCCCGCCGGCGACGGGCCGGCGCCCCGCCCTCATCCGTGCGGGCGGCAGCCGGGGCGCAGGGGACGGCCGGGGACTGCGCGGGCCGGAGGTGGGGGCGGCGGGCGCGCCGAGGCGCCGGCCGGGGCAGGTGCATCGCTGCCGGTGTGGGTGCCTGGCTCCGGCTCGCGGCGGGCGGGGACGCGCAACAGGTCTGGCGCGGGGAAACACGGCGCGGCGAGTGGGTTCTGCGGCCCCTGGGCGGGCTCGGCGTTTGGGGTGCCCCTTCCAGCAAGCCGGTAGCTGCTGTCTTTGGAGGAGTGGTTGGTTCCAGGCGAAACCGTGTAGTTTCGATCTGATGTCACTCTTTACGGTATGCGTGCCCCAGCGATAAGGCACTGAACATAGCAAAACACTCAGCTCGTGTGTAACTGGTCGGTTTCTTTTTTTTCACGCCGTATTATTTAAGGTAACGTTGAAAACACCAACGCCTTAACACATTTTTAATAGTTTAATTTGAATTAAACTTTCAAAAGTAACACGGAATACCCCTACAAGCGGACAATAAGATGAACTTTTAACTCTTAAAAATGAATACCAAAGACCTATGGGATTAGCAAAAAAGTAACACTTTTTCCTGTCAGTTTTTCCATGCCATTTTCAATGCTTTGATGCTAATTTGTGTCTTATATTAAAAAAGCTGAAGTTACTAAAAATCATTAAAATCCTCTTCTTTTGTACACTTTATAATCTTTTTCATCATAAAGTTGTACCTGCTGTTTTTAACAATTACAGAAATACAGAAATGTGAGTTTAAATCTTCCATCTTAAAAATTAATATATTATTTCAATCGATATCGCAGTACTTAAGGGTAGTGATTTCATGTATTTATTTTTCTGTTAGAAATGTTTATTCATAGCATCTGGAGCTGGTATAGTAATGGCCCTGGAGTTTCTGATCTCAGGACCTTCTTTTCTGCCTTGGCAGAAGGTAGTAGTTACATTTAGTAATAGATTATTTTAAGGAATATAGTTTTCTTGTATTAAGAAAAGTTTATAATTTGTACTTTTTTGACCTTATGTTGATGAAAACACTCTAAAGGTAAAACTTGATCCAGTGACTTCGTGGAATAAAGGCAAAATTTTGCTTTGATTTTAAAATAGGCTCACATTATTTACTTTTTCTGGGGCTTACTTTCCTAGGAGGAAAGGCTTTGTTTTCATATTACACAGAATGTCACTTGGTTCCTGAAGTGTGATCTCTGGCACTTGATGATATCCAAGACAACACACTTTTAAAAAGGTTATTTCAAATATGGAGAAAAGTTAAGTTTTCAATGGCTTGCTATAGTAAGATGATTTAGAAGGAGTAATGCTTGTCCTCCTGAACTATGATACTGAGATTTTATGGCATATTGAAAAGTATCTACTTAAATATTCTATTGTAGGGACATCTGCATTCTTAAATATTCAGGAGTAAAATGTGAGTCAAAAGTTTGCTTTTTTTAATGCTGTATTACGAGACCACCACAGAATAGAGTAAGGCAGGCCATAAAAAATAGCTGAAATGAAATAATATTCAACTGTTTCCCTAAGTTACACTTAATTTTTTAAGGTGGTTAAAATGCTTACCAAAGGCAGGCAATGTACTCCATACTTTACATATGATACTTTTGTTTCCTCCCACCCCTCAGTTAAAAAAAAAAAAGATTCATTTTGCAGATTTTTTTTTAGCGTGATAGTTTGTAGAACTCTTCTCTAAGCCAATACCTTTGATTCTGTATTCTTTGTAATGCTGGAAGAATTTTCTATCCATGAATATGCTGCAGATAATCATTGTCTTCTTGATAATTTAGCTTGTTTCCATGATTTTGTTATTGTAATGAATAATCTTATATTTTATATTTGTGCACTTGTATTATTGTATGTCAGATTCTAAAAAATGGAATTTCTAGGTCGGGGGGTATGTCCATTTAAAATTCTGATAAATACCACTAAATTTTTCTCCAGAAAGATTGTACCTTGGGATAAATATAACAGTTGTTGGTAAATTACTTGAATTTTAAAGGAGGACATAAAGTAAAACCTGCATAAGTGAGATGAGACAAAACACTTCTGGATGGGGAGAGTCAATACTGTAGAATATACCTGTTTTCCCTGAGTTGATATATAAATGTAATACAGTTCCAAACAATTTAGTATTGTAGAAAACAGGACATATTGATGAGAATGTTTAGCTGATAAAATAAATGAATGATAGCAATGAAACTTTGAAAAAAGAAGGCCCTATCAGAAAACCTAATGTTTTATAAATTCTGAGTGATTTAAAGCAGATGTCAGCTCAGGAATACATCATGGAACCATGGAGTCCAGAAATATATGTGTATTTATGAACTTGTAGTGATTATGATCACCAACATTTAATGTGTTGAGTATTGTTCTAAGTGTTTAACATGAATTAACTAATTTAATTCTTAGAGTAACTCTGTAAAGTGAACACCACTGTTATCTCCACTTCATGGATAAGGAAATGGAAACAGAGGAACTAACTTACCTAAATTCACTTAGCCACCAAAAGGGAAAATTTGGAATATATGATAAAAATAACATCATAGATTATTGGAGAAAGAGTGGGTTATTCAGTAAGTAGTGCTGGGAACATTAGTTACCCTTTTCTTAAAAATGTTAGTTTCTGCCATAAGCCATGGGCAAAAAAAAAATATCCAAATGAAATGTTTGAGAAAGATAAAGGAAAATAAATTATAAAATGCTAGAAAAAAGTGGGGGTTACTTTTTTCAAAAATACCTGAGTTGGAAAGGGCTTCCCTGTACAGGATACTAACTTCCAAAGTAGTAAAGGAAAAGGTTTCTGTATGTGTGATATACATCCAAATTTGCCAGCAGAATTACTAGTGTACATGGTATAAAATTACTCAAAAGTTGAAAATAGGAATTCGAGGGTGATTCTCTGTCTCACCAAGGAATTGTTTAATTATGTTAGAAAAGTGATATGAATTAGAAAGTTTTCCATTGGTTAAATCATGGAAAGTGGCTGAAGGAGGTTGCAGTGGCTTCTAGGTTTTCAAACTGTTTCACTTTGGAGGAAGTAATAAAATTTAAGATTGTCCTGTTCTATATGTTTATTAGACTTTGCTGCTTAAATGTGTCCATTATGTTTCAGGGACAGTTTTTTCCCCTTCTGGTTATTTCTAAAATTATACTGTCATTTAGTATGAAGATTATTTATACCACTTCTTAGGAATTAGTTTATTGTATCAGGTGGGCACAGTGGACTTTTCTAATAGCTGAACATTTGAAAGTTAAGAATTGTAACTAAATTAATGAACAAAACTAATTACAAAATTAGTGTTTATAGGTAGGAATTTGGTCCCATGTGGCTGTTACATATAGTTTTAATTTTGGTACTTACTGATCAATGCATGTTTGTTTCATGTTACTTTAAAGGTACACTAAAAATTCACTGTACTTTACAAGAAGTCACTTGACGTCTGCCAACTTTTAATAAGCTTCACTAGAGTAATATTTTTCTGGACTTGCTAAATTTGTACAAGACTTACATTTCACTAGAAATATTTTTATACTATTTAAGGCAAAAAAACTAATCTTTTATGCTAGCATGTTTGGCATTATAGATGTTCATGGTTAAAACTGTAGTCTGTTTACTTTACTGATAATCCTGACTATGTTTACAACTCTTAGATTTGTTTTAGGACAGCTTTGTAAGACAGCTACTGTTCAAATCATACAGTGCCTTTTCTCCCAAGTTGTGTAATGGCACAAGTTGCACTATACTGTTAGGGAGGACCTTTTTTCCTTTTTTTTTTTTTAATACTGATGTTTTCATGTTAGGAACTTGAAAACTTTGATTTCATATTTAAGAAAGACTTATGCTGCCCATTGATTGTTGTCAGTGAGTGAGAGCGGTCAGCCATCCACTCCAGCAAATAATGAGGTTGAAACCAGTCTGTGGCTTTGAGGGCTATAATGCAGTATATATGTAATCACTGTTCCTTGTTTGGTTTGAGGGAAAAAGATTACAGTAGTTTCATTTTTTTTAATCCTGGAAACAATGTAATGGCTCGGACTTCACTTGCTCTTTAATCTTTTTTCTATTTAGAGACCAAATATAAACCCTGTACAGTTCTAAGAATAAAACTGAGTATAAATAAGACAGATCACCATGCTAAGGAAAATGTCTTTAAAAATAATAATTTTGATGAAAAATCTGGAAATGTAATCTTGTTTCTTGACATAACCCTGACATGATAAAACTTCAGTCTACTGAAAAATCAGTAGTGAGTCCAGTTATAAATGCGTCTGGAGTGCTACCCATCCTTGACTGCTCAGTCATAGCTTGTTCCAAGTTCATGTACACATGCATGCCCATACTCAGCATCAAGTACTGACTGAGCATTGTAGTGGTTGAAGACAGACTAGTGGAATGAGCAAAGTTATTTTTTGTATCAGCAGAGTTTTGATCAAATGTTAAAAGGATAGTTGTTTATGTCTGGCGTGATATTTCTGAAATATTTGATTGGAACTTGATTTGCATTTCAGATTTCTGAAAGGCAGTCTTGTTTTGGAAGACGAAAAAGTTTAACAACTTTTAATTTTGTAGGAAGAGAAAGACATTAGGATAGCTTACCAAGTTTTAAATTTAATCTAAAATTGGTGTGTTTCTGAAGAGTACTTCCAGTAAAAGGCAGCAGTAAAAATAAGCCTTTTGCTATCTCTGACCTAGAGTGCTTAATTTATTTATTGCAGAGAAGAGTGGCTTCAGGTTGCTCCTTTATGGGTTAGCCAGGTGCTTTATTTCCACTCCTTCTTAAACAGATAAATTCTTAATCATGAGAAGTGTGTGGTGAGCAGATGAATAGGGAATTTTTATTTTACATCCTAAAAATGGTTGCAAATAATGGAGCCTCAATGATTGTACTAAACTATACCACAGAAGCACTGCTTTGGAACATGAGAAAACCAGTGTTGCCAAAATTCATACCATAAAACACACAATTTGAGAATTAATAACAAAGCCAAAACTGTTACATATGTAGTGTTAAAAACAACCTTGGGATAGGTAATTTTTTGTTAATGTGTTAGGTATTTTTCAGTTGTATATCTGAACAACCCAGCTTTTCTGCTAGCAGAATTTTGTGAATTGAGTTGATTGTTGAATGACCTCAATCATTCTAGTTTATTGTACCCAAAAGGAAGAGGAAAGCAGAAGCTATATGAGTGCTAATTAGGAACATAAAATTAACATACACCTGGTTTAATTAAAACCTGTTTTTGATTTGCAGAAATATTTCCTGTTTTTTGTTTTTGTAAATAGGGTACATTCCCAAGGATTGAAAGCCCAGTTTTTTCTTGATTATTTTAGAAATTTTCACTCTCTCGGAATTGTCACCAATAATCTTTGGGGTTTGTACAATTTCTGATGACTGAATTGAACTTAATTTATGATTAGCTCTCAATTCAGTACATAATAAAATCCAGGAGTATATCATTGATGACTAATTTTTTTTGATTGCTTAACAAACATTAATTGAGCACATTTTGTTGTGGATCCCTGTCCTCTAGACACTTACAGTTACCAGGTACATTATATATTAATAATCAGTTGGGAAGTGTATTTCATTTTTTTATATCCAAAGAATTTGCATTGTTTACTTTTAAAAATAAATATGAGCATACTTTCGGTCACCTTATAATAGCATTCTAGTGTGCTTTTTAGGTTGGGGAAGGTGATAGAATCATATCTAGAACCTGAGTTTACAGTTAACACATGGGTTTCTGCATTTTTTCTTGTTAATTTTTAAAAAATGGTTTAATTGAATCTGGATATATCCATGCAAGTGTGTTCAGGTGTTTGATAAAAGTATCTCAATAGGAGAAAAAGGATTTAGAATTATAATTAGGATTCACTTAATATACTTCTAACAATAATGCTAGCTGTTACTGTTACTTTTAGGGTCTATAAGCTGTGACATATGTAACAGTTTGGATTTTTGAAACTTTATTCTATGTTCAACATACTTAAGGATATGTATTGTGAGCCTATACATATCAGGCACTGTTCTAGATGCTGGAGATAAGAGTGGTGAATGTACCTGCACTAGTGGAGCATTTTAATGGTTTGGGCAGATTGCAACAAATAAAATACTGTACATGATGGTAAGTTCTAGAATCCCTAACATGCCATTTCTGGATCATGCCTCATTTCCCATAAGATTACAGCTATCTTGTCTTCTGTTTTCTAGCTTTTCTTCATAATTTTATCATTTAATTGTGCCTTCTGTAAACACTGTGAACTTTACACAAACATAGTCTCCCAGTGTGGATTCTATTGTGTATGGCTTCTTTTGCTTAGCATTGTGTTTGTGAAATGATTGATGTTACGGGTTAGTTTTCATTGTATTCATGGATGAAATTCATAGTAATCCATTCTATGAGGGCTTGTGCCAAACTGGCTTTGGGAAAAAGTAGTTTGAGTCAGACTTTTGTGGGGTTTTTTGGAGAAAAATATATACCTCCATCTGAGGGGCAGAATTAGTTAAGTGTTAACTGTCTAGTCGTTAGAGTACAAACAACTCTATGAAAGATCTCTGCTTTTGGTGGTGGCTGTATGTTTACTTTGAAAAGTCAGTTTTTGTTTTGAGGGCGTTTTATGGCTGAGGTCGTAGAACTCGTCATCCTAAGGTCTATGTCAGGAGGTTGTCCATCTACCTGATCCTGATTCAACCAGTAAAGCCATGAGCAGGCAAAATACGTGCTTTGGACAAAACAAGTCTACTTTTCAAAGTATAACTGTAAGAAATAATTACTATGGTGTCATGTAAGGGAACTTTGGAAGATTTACTTATAATAAATAACAGCCCTCCTAATACAGAGTGCTGATTCTGTGACAGGTATTTTATGTGCATTATTTCATTTAATCTTAACAACTCTGTTAGGTACTAGTATCTCTTTTTTATAGATGAAGAACATGAGGTTAAATTTACTTGCTCTAATTGGACACCAGCTTAATATGCTTTATAATTCGTATGCACTCACTTAGATGTTCATGTGTTCTGAAGGAGTGTCAGGGAAATGAGTATGGAATGGGGTTAGGTGAGTCTTAGACCAGCAAGTAGCATGAATCATAAAAGCCAGGAGAGAGGGTATTTAGGGCAGTCAGAGAGTACAAGTTGGTCTGAAGGAAGTAGCTATTGCACAGCTACAGCTGATTGTTGGCATGGAGGAAAGCAGGCCTGATCTTCCTCTATGACAGGAAGATCATGAGCTCATGTTTTTCAAAACAGGTTGTAAATCTAGATTTTTATGTAAACTACCTTGATTTAAATGTTGTCAGTTGATTTCATTTTTATACCTTTTTATTTTGAAATATAATATCTATATAAAAGTACATCAAGCAGGTAATATTAATGAATTATCATAAAGTAAACACCCATGTAAACACCATCTAGGTCAAGGAATAGAATATTTCCAGCTTCTCAGAAGCTTCCCATGACCCTTGCCTCTTCATTATAAGGTAACCTTGCTGAGGTAGCCACTGTCCTGATACAAGATTTCATATGTTGTGACCTTTCTGGTAAGAACTTTCCTCCCCTCAGGCAGCCACTATTCTGACTCTATGTTTTTAAGACTCATGTGTTGTTGCATAAGAAATCATTCATCCTTATTGCTGTTTTAATGTTCTGATGTATGGATATACCACAGTTTTTTATTCTAGTTTTTTTTTCTATTTTTTATTCTACTTTTGATGGACATTTGTGTTATTTCCTAATTTTGGCTGTTAAGAATAATGTTTCCATGAACATTTGTACACATCTCTTGCTGAACATGTGCACATACTTCTCTAAAGTATGTATTTAGGGATGAAATTGCTGCTGGATTTTTAGTGTATATTCAATTTTAGTAGATACTGTCTTTTTCAAATAGGTTGTACCATTTTACACTTTACGTTATCAGTGAATAAGAGTTTCTGTGTCTGCACTTTCACCAGTACTTGGTGAAATATTTGGCATTACACCAATACTTGGTATTTCACCAGTAATTGGTATTATCAGACACTTTAGTTTTAGCACTTCTGGTGAGTCTTTAGTACAGTCTCACTGTAATTTTAACTTAGTATCTCTTTGGCTAGATGAAGTTGAGCAACTTTTCATTTTTATGGCCTTTTGACACCCTTTGCCTACTTTACTTTGGGATAATCTTTTTCTTATTGATTTGCCTCATACTTTCTGGATAAAAGCCAGTTGATTGTATGTGTCATAGATATATTTACCAACCTCATGGTTATTTTTTAATGGTCTTCTCATGAATAGAAGTTCTTCATTTGAATGTGGTCTGAGTGTAGTGACACAGAGAAAGGCTAGCATGGGAAGAGAGTTTCAAGAGGGACCTGTCAGCAGGCCAGAGCCTGCACAGAGCGGTCAAGTAAAATAAGGACTGGAAAGGTTATCATTGAATGACCTTGTCTTTGTCACTTTATGAGTCTAGACTCTGGAATATGAATCTTAGGTCTACTACTGTAAAATGCAGATGATGATAACAGTACCCAGCTCAGGGTGGTTGTGCACTTAGCACAGTGCCAGCTATTATGTTAAATTGTATCTTTTAGAACATTGTAAGTGAAGCCCATCTTAAAAATCAGAGAAGAAGCATATTGGAGTTAGGGTTCTGTGTGTGAGCATGCTTGTACATGTATGTATGTATGTATTTGAAGCTGGACAGAGGTTGACCTATAGGTTATGAGTCCCAGCCCCATAAGATGTGCTGTGGTTTCAGAGAAGGTCCTTGAGCTCCTGAGATGCAAATTTTAGTGTGATGGGTTAGAGAATAGAGACTAAAGACTCTTTCAAATCCAGTGCACGTGACTGAGTTGGGATATCCATCCACTGTAGTGAATGATTGATTAGCGAATTCTGTTCAGTTTTTACCTTCTGAGTACTTCATATCTGTACTTTCCACCATTTACATCCCCCCGCAAACACACATGTACACATACATACATTATAATCCATTTCTGTAATAGCCTCTTTAGTATCATACCCCTGTTTCTCCTCACACTGTTTTTCTGAAATGATCTTTTCAGAATCTAAGTTTTGATTATTCCATCTTCCCTCCACACACACACACACACACACACACACACACACTGTGCCCCAACATGCAGCACACACTCATCCTAAAGCTTCTAGGTTTCTTACTGCCTTTAGAAGTAAAAGACCAAAACCCATCTGGTCATTAAGCTCTTTCTGGGTTATTTGGCCTCTGCCTATCCCTAGCTCCATCTTGCATCTTTCTCCTCCTTACTCTGTATTCTCAAACTATTTTGTATGTCTTGTTTTTGGTTCCGAGCAGGTACTGCACTGCCTGCCAGGCTCCTCTTTTTGAGTTCCTCTCATGGCACTGTTTTTCTTTCCTTTGTAGTCCTTAATGTAAGCTTTTGATTACATAGTCGTGACATTTTTTGCTCATCTAGTCCTCCCACTAGACTGTAAGTTCCATGAGAACAGAGGTTGTACTGGTTGTGTCCTGTTATTTGCAGGGCTTAACACAGTGTCTAGCATATAGTAAATTCTCAAATATTATTTGAATGAATGAGAGGAGCTTTTTCCTACCCTGGGGCTCTTACACATGCTGTTTTCTTTATCTGGAAAGCTTCCCCACCTCCATCCCTCATTCATTCTGCACCTGTCCCAGTTCTCTTCCTCAAGAAGTTTGTCCTGAGCTCAGAAATTAGGTCAGAACTCTGTTTTAAGTTCCCTGTATTTTCCTATTTTGGCACTTATTTGTCTGCTGGTTATTTGATTAATACCCAATGCCCCTCCTAGATTTAGAGTTGCCTTTTTTAAAATTCTGTTATTCAGTTAGCAGTAATAGACCAAGTAAAAGTCAGTCTAGTAACTCCCAGAAATTATGAGGACTAGTTGCATTTTCATTTTTTCCCCTGAAAAGGGGAGGCAGTTGCTGGAGCAGCCAGCTCATAGAAATTTTGCTCACTGGTCTGGCATCTTGATAGCAGCATTCTTGGTTTGGGTCTTTCCTAGATCAATAATTAATTTCTAGTCCTCTCAAGTTACCTCCCTTTCTTAAAGTGGGAAAATTGCAAACCCATACAAAAGTAGATGAAACGTACAATGAATTACCATGTTACCATCATCAGGCCCTGTCATCCGTTAATAGCCAATCTTGTTTCATCTGTACTTCCACCCATTGCATTCTCTTTCCCACATTATTTTGAAGCAAATACTAGACATGTCTTTTCATCAGTTACTCTTTAAATAGATATTTCCTAAAAATAAGAACTCTTAAATATAAATATATAAAAAACTGTTACTATTATCATACTTTAAAAATAGATTCTAAGTTCGAAGTCTAATATTTAGTGTAAAGTTTCTAATTGTCTTAAATATCAACTTGCCTTTTCAACATATTTTTAAAAAATCAGGGTCCAAATAAGGTCTTCCCATTGGGATTGTTTGTTATGTTGCCTAATTCTCTCAGTACAAGGTTTTCCTATCTTTCTCTCTTTTCTTTCTTGTCCACCCCCTCCTTTGCAGTTTTATTGGTGAGGAACAGGATTGTTTGTCCTGTAGAATTTCTTAGGCTGGATTTTGGTGCTTGCTTTCCTGTGGTGGTTACAATGTTTCTCTGCCCTTCTTTATTTCCTATGAATTGGTGATTAGAGCTAGAGCAGTTCTGTCTAATACAAATATCATTTGAGCCACATACGTGATTTAAAATCTTTATTAGCCACATCAGAAAGTTAAAAATAAACAGGTGAGGTTAATTTTAATATATTACTTTGTGCTTATATCCAAAATGTTATTGTACCTATGGCAGTTCCTCTGGTTTCTGTCTTGTCCTTCATGACCTTGACACTTTGAATGAACATTGGTCAGTTATTTTTTGGAATGTTTCAGTTTGGGTTTATCTGATGTTTTTTTATTACTTGATTGAGGTTATGCATTTTGACAAGAATACCACAGACATGATAGCGTGTCTTGCTCAGTGCATCATATCAAGAGAAGGTATGTCTGGTCTTTTTATTTCTTTTGTTCCTTCTACTTTTATTAATTGGAATTCCTTTTTAAGGAAGAGCTGCCCCTTCTTTCTCATTAATTAATTTGTTTGATTGTTCTATAAGTATGTATTTACAGATACTTATTTTATTATTTTATTTCATGGATTACAACCTGTTATTGTCATCATTTGTTTTGTTGCTCACATTGTTCCAGCTTTGGTCATTGGAGGGTCCTGTTTTGAGCACTTATTTTTTGGTACAGGTGTTCCAGGTTTGTGCTGTATTTTCCCCGTCCCATTCCTGGAATCTGCCACTTAATGCCAGGAGCCCTGATCCTTTTATTGCAGAATGGATTTTAGATACCAAGACCTTTGTGCTAGGTGTGCTCATTAGTACTGGAGTAATGTTGTTCCAAGGAACTTTCAACAGTCAGAGCTAACAGGCACATTATCTTTTGTATTTTGTTGTCTGTACATATCCTAAAAGCCAACCCAGCAAGATTTATGCTGTCCTTTTCCCTTTTTTGGAAGTAGCTTCTTTATCTGACAATGAGAGATCAGTTCATTATTTACAGTATATTCATTTATTTGTTTAATCCTAAAGTACCCATAAAGTAGTTACAGGATTGTTAACCTTTCCTACCTTTATGAGACACATATTGACTAAGTACAGCATTTGAGTACAGTTCTTTTTGTCTTTAACATTAAAGTATCCAGTTAAAATATTGTTTCCATATTACTTAGGTTAGTTTTTGCCCCCCATCCTCTTCAGTGCTGGTATTCATTTAAAATAGATAGGTCTATTTGGTAACTATATTTCATTCCATTCACCTCTAAGATCACCAACACCACCTCACTTGGTTGATTTAAATTACCCATTTTGTTGTTTTGGGTATGTGAACCCATTAACTGTAGTTCAAAGCTTTACAAAAACATATTTTCAGAAGTATCATTCCTTACTAATTACTACCACCCCCAACCCATTTCCTTCTTTCCATCCCTTTCCCACTTACCCTGTGATATTTTTTTTAGTTTCTGGTTTATCATTTCTGTATTTCTTTTGTACAAATGGGCACATACACGTATATGATCTTTTAAGTACCATCTTACTTACATGAAGGGAACCATACTATAGATTCCTTTGCACTTTGTTTTATTCACTTAAAGGAATGTCCTTGAAATTTCTTTATATCAGTTTATAGATCTTTGTCATTTAATAACTGCATAAAACTCTGTTGTGTGGATGTACCATAATTTATTCATCCACTATCCCATGTATGGCCATTTAGGTTATTGCCAGTATGTATTTGTAAGTACAAACATTGCTACAATGAGTAACTTTGTACATAACATATATTCAACTTATTGGAGGTATATCTTCAGGGTAAATTTCCTAGAAGTGGAATCCCTGGGTCAAAAGCTAAGTACATCTTTAGTTCTGTAAGGTATTGCCGAATTTCCCTCCAGAAGGGCAGTACTAATTGTATTTCCACTAGAAATGATGAGAGTGCATTTTCACAGCTTGCTAACTAACAGACTGTGTTGCCATGCTTTTTAATTTTTGCCAGTTTGATAGGTGAGAAATTATATTTGATGTTATTTTAATTTGCATTTCTCTGTGGGTTTGAACATTTTTTTCCCCAAATATCAGAGGTCCATTTTAATTTTTTTGTGTGAGGTATCTTTTTCCCATTTTTCTATTGGATTTTTTTTTTGTCCTTTTTCCCTGAAATTTTTGATTTCTTTACATACTAGGGATATTGGCTCTCTGTGGTATATCTTGCAAATATTTTCTCCTAAGTTGTCAATTATCTTAAGACTTTGTCTATGGTATTTTGGATATGTTTGCTTTCTAGTTATGCAAACATTTTTTATTTTTTATATACTCAAATTTATTTATTTTGTATTTTGAGTTATGGTTAGAAAGCTTTTCCCTCTACCAACATTAAAGAGAAATTCACTTGAGTTTTCTTCTGGTACTTGTATGGTTTATTTGTTTGTTTGTTTTTACATTTAGATCCCTAATGCACTTGGAGTTTATTCTTGTGTGTGGTAAGATACAGATTTAACTTTGTTTTTCCCAAATGATTGTGGAGTTGTTCTAGCACTACTTATTAACAAGTACATCTTTACCTCAGTGATTTGAGACTATCTTTCTCATATGCTAATTTTCCATTTACTTGGGAGCCTATTTCTGGATTTTCCATTTGATCCCTGTGGTCTCTTTGACTGCTCATGCAGCAGTACCACACTTTTAAATATAGAGGCCTTATAGTATGTCTTAATAATTATGTATAAAATATATACAGTTATTATATATACATTATTACATGTTAAAATGTACTATGTATATAATACTATATTTTATATTCATATATATATATATATTTATTTATTTATTTATTTATTTATTTATAGGTAGGTTGGTAGGTAGGTAGTATGCCTTAACTGATAAGGGTCAGTTACCCCCACGGGAGTTTTCCTTTTGCAGTTTTTTAAAATTTTTTACCTGTTACTAAACTCAAATGGAAACATACAGCAAGCGTTCTTATGTCTGGCTTCTTCCATTCAACATTGAACAACATTGTGAGATTCATCCATATTGGTTTATGTAGTTATGTAGTTTCATGGCTGTATAATAGTCTGTTGTGTGAATGTTGTAGTAGTTTTCCATTTTATTGTTGATGGGCATTTAGATTTTTGGGGGGTTTTGGCTATTGAGAATAGAGCTTTTGTGAACATTCTCACCGTGAATGTATGTGCATTTTTTGTTGAGTGTTTGTGGGTATGCTTATTATTTCCAAAGCAGTTACACCAGTCTGCACTCCCACTAGTAGTAAGTTCTGGTTAGATTGTTCACTCCATATTTTCTGTTTCATATTAGGTTATTGTGTGAGTGTGTAGTTGCAATTCATGGTGCTTTAAATTTATGTTCCCCTGTGGATTCATGACATTGAGCACTTTTCCTACATGTTTATTGGCCATTTCAATATGATGCTCTTTTGTGAAGTATTTCTTCACGCTCTTAGCCCATTTTTTCTATGAGGTTGTCTTTATTGATAGGAGTTCTTTACTGTTTTGGCTAGATAAGTATTAGTGAGTTAATTAAACCAGGTTTTACATGAAGATAAATGATTTTGCTTCTTTATTATATATGGGAAAACTCCTAAGTTTTAATACATAAGTGTCTTGCATTAAACTGGCATATTTACTCCCTTCATTTGAACCTTGATCCATTAGTGCTAAGATTTTCAGCCTCAGGATGCCTGGTCTTGGAACCAAGTGTTAGCTCCCTGACAGTGTGCCTCAATGAGACTTAGTTGAAACTCAGCTTGTCCCCTTTTACGTCAGACATTTTGTGACTTAGTTAAAATAGTTTTAGGGTTTAAGATGAAGTAAAGAGGCTGATTTTAAAGAAACATGGCCTCTTTAGTCTACAGATTTTGCCTGTTATTCATTGACTGCTTTGTTGTGTATGTGGTTTTTCATATGTCTTATTTTGAAACTGGGAAGATTTTTTTTAAGTTTTATTTTGAGTTAACGTTAGAATTAGAGAAAAGTTGCAAAAGTAGTAGAGTTTTTTATCCCTCATCCTCCTCCCCTTACATTTTACATGGTCATAGAATAATTATCAAGGATAAGAAATTAACATTGATACAGTAATATCAACTACAGACTATTAGAATTTTGCCAATTTTTCTTTTTATGTTTCACGATTACACACTACATTTAGTTGTTACTTCTTTTTGGTGTCTTTGAATCTGTAACTCATCTTCTGTCTTTTGTGACCTTTGTACTTTTGAAGAGAATTTGTTATTTTGTAGAATGCCCCTCAAATTGGTTTGATATTTTCTCATCATTGGAATTAGGCGGTGCATTTTGGCAAGAATACTTTAAAAATCATATTTTGTCCTTGGTGCATCATATAAAGGGGTTCCTGATACTGATGTATATTAATAGTGATATTTACCTTGATCACTTGGGTAAGGTGATATTTCTCCACTGTAAAGTTGCTGTATTTTTTGTAGTAGATGAATGTTTTGGAGTTGATTTGAGGTAGTGCTGATACTGTTCCTTCGAACTTTCACTCAGTAACTGTAGCATCGGTTGGTGGATCTTAGCTGCAGCAGTTTGTAGGGTTTGCCTGATGGTAATTCTGTTTCCCTTTCCCTTCCACATTTGTTAAGTGAAATTCCTCTGTAAGGAGAGCTTGCTTTCCCATTTATGTGATTATATCAGTATGGACTCATGGATATCTATTTTATTTTATGGGTTAAAATCCAGTATTACCATCATTGATTCTGTTGCTCAAGTTATTCCAGCTTTGGCCTTTGGAAGTCCCTTCATGTTGGTTCCTGTGTTCTTCTGACAAACTCCTGTATTTTTTCGAGCAGTCCCTTAATTTCTGGTGCCACATGATATTCCAGGTTCATCTTGTATTTTCCCTACCCACTCCTGGTACCAACCATTTCTCTGAGGAGTCCTGGTTTGTTTTATTTGGAGAATAGTATTTAGAAATTAAGATCTCCATGATAGCAGAGCTATTTCTACTGGATTTTTCTTGCTTCTAAGCTCTCTCGGCAGACAGAGCTAAGAAACAGACATTATGTATACTAACCCATGCATATATATGTGACTTTTTTAAAAATCTGTCTGTACATATGTTTAAAATCATGGGTTTATACTGATACCTCAGCTTCCAGTTTCACATCAAGAGAGTTCATCTTAGCCTTGCTCCTTTTCTTATTTCTAACTTTGTTCTCCAACAGTAGAAACACAGCTCTTATCATCTACAGTGCATATATTTCTTTCTGTTCACTTCTGTACGCACAAAATAATTTCATATTTTTACCCCTGTCTTCAGGAGAAAGACTTACTCTAGCTAGGCTACAGAATTTTTGAACAGTCGTTTTTTGTCTTTGGCTTTACAGCCTTCAGTCAAGGTTCCGTTTCACACAGTTACTTAGGTTCTTCTCTGGCCTCAGTGTGGTCATATTACTCATTTGTAATACAGTTAGGTTCTTTTATTACTGTTTGTATTCCATTTTGGACCCCCACCCCATACACCTTTGTTCGTTTTAATGGTTTATATATATGAGAAGAATATACATCATGAAGCAATACTGTGGTCTAAGAGAGCTGCACAAAAAGATACACTCAGAAATACCACACGTAGTCATCCCTGCTATCCCTTTCCCTTTCCCTTTTCTACCTGAAAACAGTTTGAAAGGTCTTTTATACATCTTCAAGTCATTAGAAAATGTCACCCTAAAAAATAGTTTTATTTTTTTGATAACTGGAGCGCATTCAAAGTTCTATAGCTGTCCCTGATGAGACTGTCTCAATGTTTACTGTCCATATAAGGCTAAGTTACTTAAGCGGATGTTCTTTCACCTTGATCTAGGACAGTGGCAAATGCAGCAGTTTATCTGTGAAGTTAACATTTTAAGCAGACCTCCAGCTTTGATCAACAAAAAATTCCTGACCCACTTTTGTCCTCCAACTCTTAATGTTTTCTAATCATAGCTCACCATTTGTCTCCTAACTTATCAGCCAAGGGGTGGACACTATAAAGTATTAGAAGATTTAACATACTGAGTACATGTTGGATGCTAAATTTACTTATTTTAATTCTTAAGCTTAGTGAGTTCTTATCTTGTATTTGAGAGATTTGTTAAACCCATAGTGTCTCCAAGATCTCGTCATCTGGCTTTAGGTTTATCTTTTTTACTACCTCTTGGACATCTCTATTTTGAGAGTTTATATGACAGTCCTTCAGATCAATCCAAATGTATGTTTTACCCACCTTTTAACACATACACTAGTCTTTTTCTTTGTATCTCATTTGCATAGCAGTGATCACAACTTGAAATGAAATAATTGAAGGTCAAAGAGAGGCAGGGGTCATCTGTTTTATTCACAAAAATTTAGGTTTTACTTCTCAAGTTTCTGGCTCAACCTCAGTCACAGGTGATTTTGTTTTCTATTTTGGATGGAAAAAGTTCAAAAAGCAAAAACCCTTTTTGTAGAGCATAAGAATTCAGAAACAATTCACTGTTGCCAGCTCTGCTGACAGAAGGAACCCAGAGAGAGCACCGGAGTGTTACTCCTCCCTTTACTACTTGATGTTTCTAACGAGGGACAGCGGTCATCAAGAAAGAGTGTTCAGCATGTTTTATTAAGAGAATTATACTGAATAAACTATGTCAGGTATATAATTATATTTAAGGGTTCAACAATTTTTAAAATATATGGGAATTTATTGTTTATAATATCTTCCATTTCTATATTTTGTTTTGGTGTATTCCCTGGACTATAAATGATTTTTTTGTACTAGCTCCACTGGTTTTCCTGTGTCCTCACTGGCTGCTTCTTCCTTGATTCTTCCCTTTTTTCCCCTAAAATATTTGTGGTCCACAGGGTTATCTTAGTCCTTTCATAATTGGATATTTTCTTTTGGGTTCAATACTACTTTGTTGATTACTTGTAGATCCTTATCTACTCTAGATCTCAGTCTTGATCTTCAGACCTATATATCCAACTGCCTACTACTTATTTCTCTGCTTCTGTATTTTCTCAGGCACCTTAAAGTTAGAGATGTCTAAAACTGAATTTGTAATCTTTTCTTTTTTCTGCTTTTTCATTCAGCTGCCCCATGAGAAACGTAACCACCATCTTTAACTCCTCTCCCCTTACTTTCTAACTGGTCTTATTGTCTCAAATACATCTTCCACATAACAGCCTTCTTAATGAGTTCTGACTGTATCATTTGACTGCCTAGTGTTTTCCCAGAGTTTAAAGTTCTTAGCATTACATTACAAGGCTTGTTGTGATGGTGCTTACGCAGCTTCCCTCTTTACCCTTTTCCTGTTTCACAGTTGTACAACTCAGCAATATCAAAGCCAGCTGTTGCTTGCCGACGTGCTGTTTCTTCTCTGGAAACATCTTTCCCTACTTTTCTTCCTGGTCATCTTTCAAGCTTGAACTCAAACGTTGGTTTCTTGGGGATTCAGTCCCAGCAGGCAGAGTTGTCTCCATCCTTTCTGACACGTCTTATACACCATTTATGTAGTAGTGTACACCTTCTCCTTGAGCCTCTTAGGAAGAAGGCATCCTGCCTAATATTAGCATCCACAGCACTTAGCATATCTGGTAAAATGTTTGTTGAGTGAATTAGTGACTATGAATAGATTGTTTTTAAAATTATGGGGTAAGGAGGATAAATTGTAGCCAGCTGTATACCTAGATAATGTTAAGGGGTTAGGATTTCCTTCATTTGGGGAACACTTGCTTTATTTGTTCTATTTGGGTTTTGGTCTCATCCCAGTTATAGGCTCATCCTGTCAGTTCTTGTGTCCTCTTGTCTTTTCTCCATTTGATCTGTAATCAGCTCTGAAGGACAGTGAAACTGCCTAGAATTGAGATCTGAAATTTTGGCAGGAAGCCCTTCAGGGTTGGTGATCTGAGTAGTGTCTTTGCCAACTAGAGCTTAGAACAAAGAAACCAAACAAACTCTTGGCAGATTCTGAAATGCAGCCTTTTGCTTCTTCAGAAATTGTGATTCTAGTCAGTTGATACTGGTATGTAGAACTCAGAATCCAGAAGTCGTGAATCACAGTCACCCTTGATGCCTCCAAATGCTTCACTATTAACTGAATGTGCAGCCTGTTTGGAATTGGAATTATAATTGGACTACAACTGGAATTACAGTCTTAAGAGAATTTTGAAACTAGAAAGGACTTTTTACTTGTGATAACTATCCAGTTTCTTAATTGTAGGTGAGGAAAACTAAGTCACCTACCTACTTAATGGCAGTTAATGGCTGTGATCACGTTATTTCTCACCTAATTCATTTTCTGTATAACAGCCTCTTTCAAAGTTATTAGGGAATGATAGTGCTGGAATCATGCTTAATTAAAGGAGTAACACTTTTTCTTGATCTCCCACAAATCTAAATGCTTTGGAATGAGACTAGAAATTTACCAGAAGATAACTTCTCTAAGTTATGCAATTAGGCATTCTCCTTTTTTTTAATAAGAAAAATGACAAGCAAGTTTTAAAATCATTTATTTGAATAGGTAATAGATGAACTCGATAAAACACTACAACAGGGCTCATAGTGAAAAAGTAAGATTCTCACCCCACTCCCTAGTTTCCAGTTTTCCAGCCCAGCAGCCACTTGTTTCTTAGGTATTCTTCCAAAGGAAACCTTTCCCCATTTCTCTAAAGTATCAGAATTCTCAGTCATTAATGAACACGTTATGTAATGCTCATGAAAATAGTGCTTAATAAAATTGCCAGTATGTTGAAAAATGTAGTATATCACATTTAGCCTTCAATTTCTGAGTGACTTGCTATAAATCCCCCCCAAACACACATTTTATTATGATCATTTTCAAACATAGCAAGACAGAATTTTACTTGAATCCTGACAACTAAGATTCTACCATTATATTTGCATTATCACACATCTATGTTTTCATTTATATATTCATCCCTCAGTTTATTCAGAATGCCTTGTAAAGTCTGCCTGGCTATATAAACAATCATGGATAGGATTTTGATGTTTTTGCCACTGAAGGAGAGTAGAAAGAGATAATATGGTCCGTGGTTTAAACTAGACTACATTTTTCTGTTTGGGGTTTTTTTTTTTTTTTTTTTGAGTGTTAAGAATTGGCAAGACATAATAATTCTTTTATATTATGGATTAAATTGGTTTTGTTTGCTGGTCAAGAGCCTTTTTGATGTTTCATTCTCTATTGCCTTCCTGTACATCGGTCTGCCTTCTGATAAATCAATCTAATAAGACTCTGTTTGGCTTTAACAGAATAGTGAGCTATACATTACCCTTTTTTGGGAAGCCATTGAGTTAGTTGTGTCAACCTTAGAAATAAACAACTGTTTTACCAGCAAAAATGGTTGAATGGGAATACCAGAGAATTGCAATTTGGGACAAACAAGCTAGGGCAAAGCCATAGGCATGTCTGGAGAACAAAGAAACAGCTCTTTTATAAAGGGCCGAGTTGAGTGGGCTGTTCTAAGCAAAAAGTCCATTAGAGTAAACTGTGAGTTCTACATATCACAGCTGAGTTGTGATAGTCTCTTCTATCAGACTAGGCTGTTGTAAGGAGGCCAGCAGCAGAAATTTTCCTTCCTTCCTTTGGGTAGTAAAGTAGCAAACACTGTACGGACTTGCAGGGTTTCCTCTTCTTGTGGGGTCTGCATTTGAGGAGGAGTGGTGGGACACGAGCTTCCCTTGCTGGTCTCCTGATGCCTTATCAGTGGGGTTTCCCTTTATTAATATTCACTGTTGAGATGTGTACTTTTCTAATCCTTCTGAAGAAGAAAGATTGATTTTGATTGGAATGCTGAAAAAACTGTTTTAGTATTTTTATTTTTTACCCCTTAACCAAATTAATTGCTGTATTGCACTTCTCTTGAAACTTCTACATTAACACCTTAATGTACAGATAACTCAGTAGAATAATATATATAGATTAAATAAGTAGAATCAGTAGAATTACCAACAGTAAAGTAAGTAGTTTTTAGTTAACAATAAAACATAACTAATCTTCTGAAATATTACTTGATTTTCCTAAAAGCACAGATAAAAGTAGATTAATATGAAGTTTCAAATGGGATGTGGTAACTGTGGTTTAAAATACTTTGGCAGTTTATTCTGATTGGGAATGGAGAAAAGAAAGCAAAAAGATAAAAATACCTAATGAATTAATGTCACCCATAATCCCTTCACTTTGGAGATACTCAGTTTTTTATATCTTTTCAGCCTTTCTTTTCCTCATGTTTAAACAAAATTAGGATAACAATGTGTAAGCTGTTTCATAACCTGCTTTTTCTCCCTTAATGTTAAGTGAATTTCCTCATTTGATTATTCTTTTACAAAATGGAAAACTGTGTGGTCAGTAAAACAATATGGAGGATGATAAACTGTTTTATACCAAAGAACAAGTTATCCAGGTACTTCACATATTATCAGACAATTTTCAATTTGCACTGATAGGCACAGTATTTAAGAAGCAGTGAAGCCATGTTACTGGTTAAAGAAGTGAATCCAGAAAAGATGAGTTTAGATGCTATGCAAGCAGTTCTCATTTTTAATAAGTCATTTATGATTAAACAAACTGGCAGTTACTGCAGATATTTTTATCATGTATATTTTAGTAGGATTCCTAGTGTTTAGCAGAATTACCCATATAATCATTGTTTCACATTGATGAATTTTTTTAATACATTAAATCCTGGTCATCTTTTGTTAAACAAAACAGCTTTGTTTCCAGCAGAGGGCTCATTAAAGGGAGGTTTTGCTGCACTTGATTGGAAGATTGAAACAAAATGCTGGTCAGGTTGATAGTTCTTATCTGTGGGAGTAAACAGAGAGAGCCTTTTTCTACCTTTTTTCATCTGGCTGGAAAGTTAATCTAGTTGCTTTGAATTTAGGGAAGCAGGCTTTCTTTATAGGGGTTCATTTTCTAATGTGACATTAATCTGATTAAAGTTGCTGTGGGAAGGGAGAAAGGCCCATGGCACGTTGATGGGCATATTCTCATGATGCCAATGACGGCAGTGCAAGAGAAAAAACATCTCTCTTTGAAGTAGACTTTATAACAATGGGTAACAAGTGATGTTCTGAGAATGTCATGCTCAGCATTCTCCCCTTCCACCCTACCTTTGTTAACTCTAAAAAGGCTTTTTTTATTGTAAATATATATTTTTTGTGGGGGAATCCCAATTCCACAAAATGGTAGTATTAAAAAGAGACTGAGTTATGTTATGCATCCAAGAACAATTATAATAAATTTATTTTTATTTATTTAGTGCTCATTCTTTGGATAATCATTTATTTTCTCTCTAATAAGAGGTTCTGACAGGAGGTGAACCTGAAGTGAAGTACGCGGTGGTTTGTGTAGAACCTGCATTGGAACTTGCATTGCTTTTATTTTTTATTTTAGGTGATTCTTGGGGGGGGGGGTTGGAGTTAGATTATGTGTGTGTATGTGTACACACGTATGTGCATATGTATGCTAGGAATGCCATTAACTTAGGGTTATGAACAAAGCTTGAGAAGATGATTCAGTAGTAAAACTGAAACTAGGTGGAGCAGTAGGGTTAAACTGTGATAAGACCGCCATTGACCAAACCTATCAAATGGTCTTATCTGGTTTCCTGTGTAACATGTATATGTATAATTATTGAGTTAAGAAATCTTTGACTTTTCCTTCCTTTGCACAATGTAAGGAATGCTTTTAAATGTTACATGTGTTATTCTATGTTTTAAGATAATCTTATTTCAGTTTATTCTTTTTTTCTCTGATGTTAAGCATAAAGTTGCTGAATTAGCTTGAATACTGATTTCAGCTGACATGAAATGAATATAGAGCAGCATCTGTCCAAATTAAGTTAAAAAACAAAGGAAGTTCCTGTGTGTAGTTTCCTGTTTCTTACAACAAAAACAAAAGCAAACAAAAAAACCTTCCATAATTATTAAGCTCCTTTCAGAATACCTACTTAATGAATTTTTGGTATTTTGGTATGCTAAATCGTTTGCTGGATGTTCTCACTCACTTTATTGAAGACGTTTTCTTAAAAAATAAATGGTTTGTTTTTCTTTTCCTTTACCAGAACACAGCAATGGAGGAAACAGCTATATGGGAACAACACACAGTGACACTTCACAGGGTAAGTTTCTGTTGCAGTAAATAATCTGTGTATAACTCAGGATACTGGCAGCCTCTGAGAACAATAGAGGAAAGCCAGATGTCAGGAAGCCAGAAGAAAGGGAAAACTTTTCTATATTCCTTTGTTTAAAATTAGAGTTGCAATAAATTCTTCATTCAGGTCAAAAGTGACCATGATTACTTTTTCACATATCCCTTTGGTGTTTATTCATATATTTTCTGTTTTTATTCCTGACTTAAGAGTTAGGTGTCTTCAAAATTTCAAGTGATTAGATAAAAGACATTGTATGTTGGTATAACCAAGTATGAGTCAATTAAAGCTCCCTGAGTATACAAACATGTATAATAGGCTTGGGGTTTAAAACTAAACCAGGTCGTGTGGGTAATCAAACTTAAAAGATACCTGTTGATTTGAAACTTAGAGACCCAAGCTTTTGCTTATAAGCAATTGCAGATGGGCAGTTAGCATTAAGACAGCTAAGAGTGAGAACTTGGTCTGCCGTGGGACTGTTCTGAATTTGAGTCCTGGTTTGCTTCTTTCCCATTAGAAGTGGGCATGTGATCCAATCCCCTTCTAAAGCCTTGGTTTTCACAGATTTAAAATAGGGCCAATGACACCTATTTATGCTTGACATAAAGTGTCTGCCATAATTTTCCTCTTTCCTCCCTTTGAAGAGAGCTGACTGTACTGATTACTTTTCCCTTCAGAGAATGACTAGAAAGAGATTAGAGAATATATAAATACTCCTCACACTTATTATTTCTACCATGCTCTATCTGGTACTAGGAAAATTGAAAGGGGGAAATCATGTTCCTGAACCCTGCCCCTGATTATCTCTTGAATGTTTTAATCTGTACAATAATAGATAATGGGTAAATTATTAAAAAATAGTGATTCCAGATAAGACATGTAGTTGACTTTTTTTGTGTCCTTAAATGGTAAAAGAAATCATTAATATTAACCTCAGCTTTTAATTTATAAAACTAAAATACAGCCTCTGTTTGAAATGTGCTCTGATAGGTAGCATATTTAAATCAGGTTAAACATATAAAATAACTTCATACCTTACAATAATTGTTTAATCCGCTGGTTGTTACATAGTTTGGTATTATTTTATCACATTGTGTTTATTTTCTTAATACCTTTATTGTTTTTATTGGTATAGTTTACAATACAGTAAAATTCATCCTTAGTGTACAGTTGTTTGACAAATACATATAATTATGTAACTACCACTATGATCAAAATGTAGAATAATCCATCACCCTGAAACTTTACCTGGTGTCTGTTGTAGTCAACCCTGTCCCCTCAGCCTCCAGCACTAGCATCTGCTGATGTTTTTCAGTCTTACACTTTTATCTGTTCCAGACGGTCATGTAAGAGACCTCATACAATATGAGCCTTTTGAGTCTGGCTTCTCACACTTAGCCTAGTGCATCTGAGATTTCTCCACAATGTCGGCTCTTCTGTTGTTTTTGTTTTGCTTAGGTCCTTATTTCTTGTGTGTCATTCCATTGTATGGATGTGGAATGATTTGCTTATTCATTCTCTGGCTTTGATACATTTGGGTTGTTTCCAGTTTTCCATGATTATGAATAAATATGCTCTTAGCATACAGGGTATTATACATTTCTGTTGGGTAAATACTTAGGAATGGAATTGCAATGGGTCTTATGGTAAGTGAATGTTTATAAGGAGCTGCCAAACTGCACCATTATGCATCCCCATTAGCAAGTATGAGAGCTCCCGCTGCTCTGTATCCTCACCTACACTTGGTAATGACCAAGGTTTTTTCCCCCCTAATTTTAGCCATTCTAATAGGTGTGTTAGTGGTATGTCATTATGGTTTTAGTTTCAAGTTCTCTAAAAACTAATGATGTTGAGTATCTGTTTATGTGCTTATTTATTATCCATATATCTTCTTTTTAAAATATGTTCAAGTTTTTTGCCCATTTTTAATTGGGTTGTTTCCTTTTTATTGAATTTTTTTTTTAATTGTAAAATTCGACATCTGTTCAGGGCCTTTGCCCATTGTTTAATTGGTTATTTGTTTAGTTGTTGAGTTGTAGGAATTCTACATATATTCTGGATACCCTTACCGATATATGACTTGCAAATATTTTTTATCAGTCTGTGGATTGCCTTTTCACTCTATTGTTTGTTAATTTGAGTTTTGAGAGTTCTTTATATAATCAGGATACAAATTTGTTATCAGGTATTGTTTTGCAAATATTTTTCCCATCTGTACTTGCCTTTTTCCTTCTCTTAACAGGGTCTTTTGAAGAGCATAAGTTTTAAATTTAGATGAAGTCCAGTTTGTTAGCATTTGCTTTTATTGATCATGCTTTTGGTGGTGTTTCTGAGAAGTCTTTGCCAAACCCAGGGTCATAAACGTTTTAACGTATTTTTTCATAGAAATTTTGTTTGAGTTCTGTTTCGCATATGTTAAGGAACTTGAAGAGTGGATTTATTTTTTATATGGATGACCAATTTTTGAGCAACAATTTGTGAAGATTATCCTTTCTCCATTAATTGCAGTCTACCTTTGTCAGAAATCAAAGACCATGTATGTATGTGGTTCTTTTCCCTAGTCTATATTCTATTGATCTATGTGTCTCTAGCCTTCTACTAATTAGTTCTGCCTTTATTACTATAGCTTTATATTAAGTGTAGAAATCAAGTAATTTGAATCCTCCAAATTTCCTCCTTTTCTTTTTTAATTGCTTCAACTATTCTAGCTCTTTCCCTCTATGTAAATTTTAGAATAAGTCTGTCAAATTAAAAAAAAATGTGCTGGGATTTTCATTAGGACTGCATTGAGTCTGCAGATCAATTTGGGGAGAATTG
Source organism: Smutsia gigantea (assembly GCA_032199065.1). Lineage (NCBI taxonomy): Eukaryota > Metazoa > Chordata > Mammalia > Pholidota > Manidae > Smutsia > Smutsia gigantea. The sequence continues at coordinate 269,407 of JAVSCE010008889.1, forward strand.
ACATCTTAACAATATTAAGTCTTCCAAACTGTGAATGTGATATCTCTCCATTCTTTTAGTTCCTTCATTACTGCTTTATAGCTTTCCGCATATAGATCCTGCACACATTTTGTAGACTTCTAGTTAAGTGTATTTCATGTTTCCTGGTGCAATTGTAAATGTTTTTTTTTTTTTCATTTTTTGATCATTCAGTTTCGTTTTTAAATAGTGAACTTGTACTTTTCTAAATTTACTAGTTCTAGGAATTTTGGGGGGATTGCTTGGGATTTCCCTATGTAAACAGTCATGTCATCTGTGAACAGAGGCAATTTTATTTCTTCTTTTCTGATCTTTATGCTGTTTATTTCCTTTTCTTGCCTTATAGCACTTCCAGCATATTGTTGACTAGGAATGAATGGTGAGAAGACATTATTGCCTTATTCCTAAATTTAGGAATTTAACTATGATATTAGCTGTGGGGTTTTTGTAGATGTCCTTCATCAGGCTGAGAAGTTCCCTTGTATTTCTGTTTTGCCATTCACTAGGTTGAGGAAATTTCCCTTTATACTTAATTTGCAAAGAGGCTTTTTGTTTGCTTGATTATTTTTTAATCATGAATGGATGTTGAGTTTTGCCAGTGCTTTCTTTTGCAAATTGAAAGTCCCCAAAAACCATCCATCCAGGAATTCTTTTTTGAATGTTTTTTAAGATTGCACTAACAGTATAAGCCAAGAGACTTAAGTCAAAGCATAATTTGGTTGACTTCATTCTCTGAGACTGCAGAACTTTAAAATATCTCAGTCCTGTGGTGTCCTGAGTTGTTCCAGAGTAAAATTTAGGCTGACTAGAGTGTTGTTAGCAAACTTTTGCTGTAAACAGCCAAATAATAAATACTTTAGACCTTGCATGTGATAAATCTCTGTCACAACCACTCAACTGAAGTTTTGCAAAAGCATCCATATACAGTAGGTAAACAAATGGGTATGGCTGTACTCCAGTAAAACCTTATTTACAAAAATGGGCAGCTAGCCAGATGTGGCCTACAGACCATAGTTTGCTGACTACTTATCTAGAGCTGAAAGCAAGGAAGGGTGAGCTTATCTAAGTGTTTCAGCTAGGGAGTCAATTGAATAAGAAGTAAACTTGGAACAAGGGTGTCAGGACAATGCAGTGGGAGAAAGAATAGTCTTTCTAACTCATGGTGCTGGGATAACTGGTTAACCACGTGTGAAATAATAAGTTTGGACTCCTACCTCACATCATATACAAAATTAACATAAAATGGATCATAGCCCTAAATGTAAGAGCTGAAACTCTATAAAACTCTTAGAAGAAAACAGGAATTAGTCTTTGTGACCTTGGATTAAGCAGTGATTTTTTAGATATGATACTGAAAGCACAACAACAAAAGAGAAAATGGATAAATTGGACTGCATCAAAATTAAAAACTCTGTGTTTCACAAGTGGGACTACATCAAGCTGAAAAGCTGCTGTTCTTCAAAGGAAACCATCAACAAAATGGAAAACAACCTACTAATGGGAGAAGATACTTGCAAATGATATAACCAATATGGGGTTAATATACAAAATATTTAAAGAACTCATACAACTCAACACCAAAGAAACAATCTAATTAAAAAATGGGCAGACTGAAGGGATATTTTTCCAAAGAAGACATATAAATGGCCAACAGACACATGAAAAGATGCTCAGCATCATTAATCATCAGGGAAATGCAAATCAAAACCAAAATGAGATACCACCTCATGACAGTCAGAGTGGCTAATAACAAGACAAGAAATAACTATGTTGGAGAGGATGTGAAAAAAGGAAACAATCCTACACTGTTGGTGGGAATGTAAATTAGTGCAGCCACTATGGAAAGCAATATGGAGGTTTCTAAAAAACTAAAAGTAGAAATACCATACAACCCAATAATACCACTTTGGGGAATTTACCCAAAGAAAACAAAATCACTAATTTGAAAAGATACATGCACTCACTCCTGTGTTTATTACAGCACTATTTACAGTAGCCAAAACATGGAAGCAACCTAAGTGTCCACAGGTAGATGTATGGATAAAGAAGATGTGGCATACATATATATATACACTGAAATATTACTCAGCCGTTGAAAGAAGGAAATCTTGCCATTTGTGACAACACAGATGGACCGTAGAGGGTATTATGCTCAGTAAAATATGTCAGTCAGAGAAAGGCAGTACCATATGATTTCACTTACATATGGAATCTAAAAAACAAACCAAAAGAACAAGCAAAACAAATAGACACATAAACACAGAGAACAGACAGATGGTTGCCATAGGGGAGGGATTAGGAGGATGGGTGAAATAGATAAAGGGGAACAAAATTAGAATGTTTGATATCTTGATCTGGATGATGTTTATATGAATGCATGCACATGGCAAAATTCATTGAACTGTATGCTAAGATCTGTGCATTTTATTGTATGTATGTAAATTTAAAAAAAACTAAGAAAAATACTTTTTAAAAAACTTTTGTTTCAAAGGACACCATCCAGAAAGTGAAAGGTTAACCCACAAAATGGGAGAAGATGTTTGCAAATTGTGTATCTGATGAGGGACTTTTATAAGAATATTAAAACTCTTGTAACTCCACAATAACAAGATAAATAATTCATTACAAAATGGACAAAGGATTTTAATATACATTTCTCTGAAGAAGATACAGAAATTTCCAGTAAGCACTTGAAAGATGCCTAAAATCATTAGGGAATTGTGGATAAAATAGTAATATTTCCAGAATATCTCACTTGGCTTTAGTGCATCTGCATATCAATAGGTGTTCCTCAGGCTTGAGACAGTTCATCTCCATATCAATGGGTAATTACCTAAGAATAGAAGATTATCTGAACTTGAGACAGGGAGGGGGAGTGCTGGTTTGCTTCTGCTGGAGTAGGGAAGAGAGATGGCCCTGGACTGCAGTTTGTAAGCAATAAACAGGTTTTAAACTTTATTTCTTCCTTTGACTGATTTCGGTTTTAGAGGTATCTTGCCCTGGGATTTCCTCTCTCTGGACTGACAGGAATATATGTCAGAAACCTCTGAAAGATACTGTGTCACACCCACTAGAATGGCTGTAACCACAAAGACAGACATTAACAAGTGTTGGTGAGGATGTGGATGTTGACTGGTGGAAATGTAAAATGGTGTGAAATGGAGAACAGGGAGTTCCCAAAAGTTAAACAGAATTGCCATGTGACCCAGCAATTATACTTCTAAATATAAACCCAAGAGAAATGGAAACACACATACAATTAATATATGTGAATGTTCATAGCATTATTCATAATGGACAAAGTTGAAATAACCCAATAGCCATCAGCTGATGAGTAATGATTAAGCAAAATGTGGTATAGCCTTATAATGGAATATTATTTAGCAGTAAAAGAAATGAAGTATTTTGATACATGCTTACAACATGGGTGAACCTGTACTAAATGAAAGAAGCCAGTCACCAAGGACCACATATTGTATGATTCCATTTATATGAAAAATGGTATGCTCGCTTCGGCAGCACATATACTGAAATTGGAACGATACAGAGAAGATTAGCATGGCCCCTGCACAAAGATGACACACAAATTCATGAAGTGTTCCATATTTAAAAAAACAAACAAAACACTGTTTCAATAAATACATTGTTTAAAAAAAAATGGTCAGAGCAGGTGAATAGACAGAAGGTAGATTAGTGGTTGCTTAGGGTTAGAATGTCTAAAGGGTAGGGAATTTCCTTTTAGAGTGATGAAAATGTTATAGAATTGATTGTGAGGGGTGCACAACTGTGAATATGCAAAAGTATTGAATTGTACATTTTAAAGGGTAGATTTTATGATGTGTGAAATATTTCAGTAAAGCTGTTGGGGATGGGGATGGGGAGAGAAAGGGGTATGGCTTATGTTATTTGCTGAGTAGTTCTAAACTGGTATACTATAGATAAAAGGTAAGCATTTACACTAAGGTAAGCACATAAGGTAGGCTTGGTTTATCTGGTTGAAAGCCATGTTTACATTGATAAGAATGCATTATAAATGTCTAGAATTCTTATTTAATCCTCTGTGAAGTACAACCACATGGAGTAAATTGAATCTCAGAAAATTCTAGTGAAATGCCCCAAAAGAGCTAGAACTTGAACCCAGGTAGTTGGACTCAGCATATAATGTTCTTTCCTTGTATATGGAATGTAATTTCTGAAATTCAAAACTCATATAATTCTATCACATAAACTACACATACATGCAATAAAATCAATAAAATAAAAACAGGAAACTTGGTAAGGAAGGAGCCAAAGTCTCCAGGTTTTTTAAAGTTTAGGACATTGGTGGTAAGGTCAGTTTTGTGAAGAAAATGATAGTTTTGGAGAAGGGCGATTGGAGGTATCCTATAAGAAACTGGATATAGGAAAATGGAACATGAATTAGAAATGAAAGCTAGAAATTGATAACCAGAATCAGAAGAGTGAGGGTCAATGTATAAGAATAAATAGGACACATACACACACACACACAAACACACTATTTGAGGAGCCAAGGGACTATTTAAGGACACAGGTAAAAAAGAACTAATCTAACAGTCATAGATGATTTAAGCAACATTTTGAGAACGACCAAGGTAAGGTAGAAAAACTATAGGCATCTTGTTATTTCTAATCTAGTTTGGGTTTACCACTAATTTTGAGCAAGCCATTTAAATCTCTTGGGACCTCATAGAATCGAAGTACATCAAAGTTGAAAAAATATTAATCTCTTTTATTCAAATGAAGAGAACTGAAGTTCATAGAGTTCCTCCATGAGATCATAATCAGCAAGTAAGGAGATACTAGGACCCCCAGGCCTTCTGATTTCACTTGTAAAAAGGAAGTTGAGTCAAATAATTGTTTAGGATCCATTTAGTTTTAAAATCCTGTGATCCCATTATCCAATGTGAAGACAAATGACTAGAATAGATTCCATAGAATGTTGAGGGTTGATTGGAAGAAGGGGAGAGGAGGAAAGTTAGGATTAACTTACCTGGTTATAGAAATTTGGCTAGGAAAAAATGGAAGGCAACTGGGAATCTTTAAGTAGAGAATTGGGCATCTTTAAAGGGAGCAGAGAAGAATCTTTGGAGGGGAGATTATCTAGATATATCTGCAGCTGAATCCACTATTTCAGGACCTCTCCCCCAGCTCCTTTTTTAAGGAATCAAGAAATGTTTTAACACATTAGTGGGCAAACCTTTCTTTCTTTCTTTCTTTCTTTCTTTTTGGTACCATTAATCTACAATTACATGTGCAACATTATGGTTACTAGACTCCCCACCTAATCAAGCCCCCCCATGTACCCCATTACAGTCACTGTCGATCAGCGTAGTGAAATGCTATGGAATCACTGCTTGTCTTCTCTGAGTTGTACAGCCCTCCCTAAACACCCCCAGCATTACATCTGCTAATCGTAGTGCCCCTTTCCCCCTCTTATCCCTCCCTTCCCACCCATCTTCCCCAGTCCCTTTCCCTTTGGTAATTATTAGTCCGTTCTTGGGTTCTGTGAGTCTGCTGCTGTTTTGTTCCTTCAGTTTTTTTCTTTGTTCTTATACTCCACATATGAGTGAAATCATTTGATACTTGTCTTTTTCGGCTTGGCTTATTTCACTGAGCATAATATCCTCTAGTTCCATCCATGTTGTTTACAAATGGTAGGATTTGTTTTCTTCTTATGGCTGAATAATAGTCCATTGTGTATATTCACCACATCTTTATCCATTCATCTACTGATGGACACTTAGGTTGCTTCCATTTCTTGGCTATTGTAAATAGTGCTGCGATAAACATAGGGGTGCATCTCTGTCTTTTTCAAACTGGGCTGCTTCATTCTTGGGGTAAATTCCTAGGAGTGGGATTCCTGGGTCAAATGGTATTTCTTTTTTGAGTTTTATGAGGAACCTCCATACTGCTTTCCACAATGGTTGAACTAATTTGCATTCCCACCAACAGTGTAGGAGGGTTCCCTTTTCTCCACATCCTCGCGAACATTTGTTGTTTGCGTTTTGGTGTTGGCCATCCTCACTGGTGTGAGGTGATATCTCATTGTGGTTTTAATCTGCATTTCTCTGATGATTAGCGATGTGGAGCATGTTTTCATGTGCTTGTTGGCCATCTGAATTTGTTCTTTGGAGAAGTGTCTGTTCAGCTCCTCTGCCCATTTTTTAATTGGCTTATTTGCTTTTTGTTTGTTGAGGTGTGTGAGTTCTTTATATAATTTGGATGTCAACCCCTTATCGGATATGTCATTTATGAATACATTCTTCCATATTGTAGGATGTCTTTTTGTTCTACTAATGGTGTCTTTTCCTGTACAGAAGCTTTTTAGTTTGATATAGTCCCACTTGTTCATTTTTGCTTTTGTTTCCCTTGCCTGGGGAGGTATGTTCATGAAGAAGTTGCTCATATTTATGTCCAAGAGATTTTTGCCTATGTTTTTTTCTAAGAGTTGTATGGTTTCATGGCTTACATTCAGGTTTTTGATCCATTTCAAATTTACTTTTCTCTATGGGGTTAGACAATGATCAGTTTCATTCTCTTACATGTAGCTGTCCAGTTTTGCCAACACCAGCTGTTGAAGAGGCTGTCATTTCCCCATTGTATTTCCATGGCTCCTTTATCGTATATTAATTGACCATATATGTTTGGGTTAATATCTGGACTCTCTGTTCTGTTCTACTGGTCTGTGGATCTGTTCTTGTGCCAGTACCAAATTTTCTTGATTACTGTGACTTTGTAGTAGAGCTTGAAGTCAGGGAGCGTAATTCCCCCTGTTTTAGTCTTCCTTCTCAGGATTGCTTTGGCTATTCAGGGTCTTTTGTGGTTCCATATGATATTTTAGAACTATTTGTTCCAGTTCACTGAAGAATGCTGTTGGTATTTTGATAGGGATTGCATTGAATCTGTAGATTGCTTTAGGGAGTATAGCCATTTTGACAGTATTTATTCTTCCTAGCCAAGAGCATGGGATGAATTTCCATTTGTTAGTGTCCTCTTTAATTTCTGTTAGGAGTGTCTTGTAGTTTTCAAGGTATAGGTCTTTCACTTCCTTCCTTAGGTTTATTCCTAGGTATTTTATTCCTTTTGATGCAATTATGAATGGAATTATTTTCCTGATTTCTCTTTCTGTTAGCTCATTGTTAGTGTATAGGAAAGCAACAGATTTCTGTGTATTGATTTTGTATCTGCAACTTTGCTGAATTCAGATATTAGATCTAGTAGTTTTGGAGTGGAGTCTTTAGGGTTTTTTTATGTACAGTATCCTGTCATCTGCAAATACTGACAGTTTGACTTCTTCTTTACCAATCTGGATGCCTTGTGTGTCTTTGTTTTCCCTGATTGCCGTGGCTAGGACCTCCAGTACTGTTCTGAATAACAGTAGGGAGAGTGGACATCCCTGTCTTGTTCCCGATCTTAGACGAAAAGCTTTCAGCTTCTTGCTGTTAAGTATGATGTTGGCTGTGGGTTTGTCATATGTGGCCTTTATTATGTTGAGGTACTTGCCAGCTATACCCATTTTGTTGAGAGTTTTAATCAGGAATGGATGCTGAATTTTGTCAAATGCTTTTTCAGCATCTATGGAGATGATCATGTGGTTTTTGTTCTTTTTGTTGATGTGGTGGATGATGTTGATGGATTTTCGAATGTTGTACCATCCTTGCATCCCTGGGATGAATCCCACTTGATCATGGTTTATGATCCTTTTGATGTATTTTTGAATTCAGTTTGCTAATATTTTGTTGAGTATTTTTGCATCTTTGTTCATCAGGGATATTGGTTTGTAATATTCTTTTTTGGTGAGGTCTTTGCCTGGTTTTGGTATTAGAGTAATGCTGGCTTCATAGAATGAGTTTGGAAGTATTCCATAATCTTCTATTTTTTGGAAAACTAAGAAGAATGGTTATTATGTCTGATAAAATTCAGTGGTGAATCCATCTGGCCTGGGAGTTTTGTTCTTGGGTGGTTTTTTGAATACTGATTCGATTTCATTACTGGTAATTGGTCTGTTTACATTTTCTGTTTGTTCCTTGGTCAGTCTTGGAAGGTTGTATTTTTTCTAAGAAATCCATTTCTTCTAGGTTTTCCAGCTTGTTAGCATATAGATTTTCATAGTATTCTCTAATAATTCTTCGTATTTCTGTTAGGTTTGTTGTGATTTTTCCTTTCTCATTTCTGATTCTGTTTATGTGTTTAGATTCTCTTTTTCTCTTAATAAGTCTGGCTAGGGGTTTATTTATTTTGTTTATTTTTTCAAAGAACCACCTCTTGATGTCATTGATTTTTTTCTATTGTTTTATTCTTTTCAATCTTATTTATTTCTTCTCTGATCTTTATTCTGTCCCTCCTGCTTACTTTGGTCCTCATTTGTTCTTCTTTTTCCAATTTCAATAATTGTGACTTTAGAGTATTTGGGATTGTTCTTCCTTCTTTAAATAGGCCTGGATTGCAATATACTTTCCTCTTAGAACTGCCTTTGCTGCGTCTTACAGAAGTTGGGGCTTTGTGCTGTTGTTGTCATTTGTCTCCATATATTGTTTGGTATCTGTTTTAATTTGGTCATTGATCCATTGATTATTTAGGATCATGTTGTTAAGCTTCCATGTGTTTGTGAGCTTTTTTGTTTTCTTTGTACAATTTATTTCTGGTTTTATACCTTTGTGATCTGAGAAGTTGGTTGGTAGTATTTCAGTATTTTTGAATTTACTGAGGCTCTTTATGTGGCCTAGTATGTGGTCTATTCTGGAAAATGTTCCATGTGCACTTGAGAAGAATGTGTATCCTGCTGCTTTTGTGTGTAGAGTTCTGTAGATGTCTGTTAGGTCCATCTGTTCTAGTGTGTTGTTCAGTGCTTCTGTGTCTTTACTTATTTTCTGTCTGGTTGGTCTGTCCTTTGGAGTGAGTGGTGTGTTGAAGTCTCCTAAAATGAATGCATTACTTTCTATTTCCTCCTTTAATTCTGTTAGTGTTTGTTTTACATATGTTGGCACTCCTGTGTTGTGAGCATATATATTTATAATGGTTATATCCTCTTGTTGGACTGACCCCTTTATCATTTTGTAGTGTCCTTCTTTATCTTGTGCTACTTTCTTTGTTTTGAAGTCTATTTTGTCTGATACAAGTACTGCAACACCTGCTTTTTTCTCCCTGTTGTTTGCATGAAATATCTTTTTCCATCCCTTCACTTTTAGTCTGTGTATGTCTTTGAGTTTGATGTGAGTCTCTTGTAAACAGCATATAGATGGGTCTTGTTTTTTTATCCATTCTATTACTCAGTGTCTTTTGATTGGTGCATTCAGTCCATTTACATTTAGGGTCATTATCGATAGGTGTACTTATTGCCATTGCTGGGTTTAGATTTGTTGTCACCAAAGGTTGAAGGGTAGCTTCTTTACTATCTAACAGTCTGGCTTAATTCTCTTGTTGAGCTATTGTAAACACAGTCTGATGAATCTTAATTTCTCTCCCTTCTTATTCTTCCTCCTCCATTCTTTATATGTTAGGTGTTTTATTCTGTACTCTTTTGTGTTTCCTTTGATTGTTTTTGTGGATAGTTTATTTAATTTTTGCCTTATTTAGTATTTGGATGGTCTGCTTTCTTTGCTATGATTGTATTTTCTCTGGTGACATCTTTTTAGCCTTTGGAGTGCTTCCATGTAGAGCAGTCCCTTTAAAATATCCTGTAGAAGTGGTCTGTGGGAGGCAAATTCCCTTAAACTTTCGCTTGTCCGGGAATTGTTTAATCCCTGCCTGAAATTTAAAAGGTAATTGTGCTGGATACAGTATTCTTGGTTCAAGGCTGTTCTGTTTCATTGCGTTAAATATATCTTGCCATTCTCTTCTGGCCTGTAAGGTTTCTGTTGAGAAATCTGATGATAGCCTGATGGGTTTTCCTTTGTAGGTGATCTTTTTTCTCTCTCTTGCTCCTTTTAATACTCTGTCCTTGTGTTTAATCTTTGACATTTTAATTTTTATATGTCTTGGTGTTGTCTTCCTTGGGTTCTTCGTGTTGAAAGATCTGTTGGCTTCCATGGTCTGAGAAACTATTTCCTTTCCCTGCTTTGGGAAGTTTTTATAAGTTATGTCTTCAAAGACTCTTTCTATCCCTTTTTCTCTCTCTCCTTCTTCTGGTACTCCTATAATGTGAATATTGTTCCGTTTGGATTGGTCACACAGTTCTCTTAATATTCTTTCATTCCTAGAGATCCTTTTATCTCCCTCTGCCTCAGCTTCTCTGTATTCCTGTTCTCTGATTTCTATTCCATTAACAGTCCCTTGCACCTCGTCCAGTCTGCTCTTAAGCCCATCAATCAATTGTTTAATTTCTGTAATGTCCCTCCTGACTTCATGCCTTTGCTCTTGCATAGTTCTCTGTAGGTCCTTCAGCATGGTTATGACTTTTATTCTGAATTATTTTTCAGGAAGATTGTTTAAATCTATCCCACCAGTCTCTCTCTCTGGGGTTGTCTTGGTAATTTTTGACTGGACCAGATTCTTCTGTCTTTTCATGGTGACAGAAGTTGTTGCAGGCAGGTGCCACATGTGTCAGCTGGGAGAAGAAAGTCCCTTCGTGCTTGTTGTTCTCCTTGCCCTTCTCTGCATCCTGTGCCCGCATACCGGGAGGCAGTCTCTGGGATAATCCCCTGAGCTGCCATGGGCAGGGCTGTCTTCAGGCAACCTAGAGCTCTGTGGGGGGTTACAGCCACACCGGGTGCATTCTGCAGCAAGTCTGCCGCCCCTTCGCGCCTTCCGGACCTTGCTCTGTCTTCCGCATCCTGTGCTGGTTTCCTGCACACTGGGGGGCAATCTCTGGGATAATCCCCTGAGCTGCCGTGAGCACAGCCACCCTCAGGCTAGCCTAGAGCACTGCACGTGTTTACAGCCACGCTGTGTTTGTTCTGCAGCAAACGTGCCACCCCTTTGCGCCTTCCAGACCTTGATCTGGCTTCCTCAGCCTGTGCTGGTTACCCACAAACCGGGAGGCAACTCTGGGATAATCCCCTGAGCTGTCGTGAGCACGGCCACCCTCAGGCTAGCCTGGAGCACTGCAGGTGTTTGCAGCCACGCTGTGTTTGTTCTGCAGCAAATCTGCCGCCCCTTTGTGCCTTCCGGACCTTGATCTGGCTTCCTCAGCCTGTGCTGGTTACCCGCACACCGGGAGGCAACTCTGTGATAATCCCCTGAGCTGTCATGAGCACAGCCACCCTCAGGCTAGCCTGGAGCACCGCGGGGGGTTGCAGCCACACCAGGTGCGTTCTGCAGCAAATCTGCCCCCACTTTGTGCCTTCCAGACCTTGATCTGGCTTCCATGGCCTGTTCTGGTTACCCACACACCAGGAGGCAGTCTCTGGGATAATCCCCTGAGCTTCCGGGAGCAGAGGCACCCTTAGGCTAGCCTAGAGCACTGCGGGGGGTTGTAACCACCCTGGGTGCGTTCTGTAGCAAGTCTGGGATTTCCTTGGTGCCTTCCCGACTTTTCTCTGACTTCCGTGGCCCTTCCCGGTTAACTCCGTGCCCACCAGGAGGAGATTCTGTGTGGTTGCTGTGGGCGGGGCCGCTCTCTTTCTGTTCCGCAGCTGTGGCATATCTGCCGGTCCGTTTGCCCAGCTGGGGGGAACGAATGGCAGGCTGCTTAACGCTGTGAGGGGCTTCGGTGGGGCTGCTTTCCCCGGCAGCCGGTTACGGGACCCGATATTCCTCAAGATTCCCAGCCTGCTGGGCTGAGTGTGCTGGGACGATTTTGTTCAGCTGTTGGGCCCTTGTCTCTTTAAGACTTTTGAAAAAGCGCCCGCTTTTCTTTTGTCCCAGGGGAGCCGGCTGTGGGGACCCGCTCGCAGTCTCCGTCTTGGATCCTGCCCTTCCGTTTCTCTAATCTCCAATACACCATGCGATGTGTGTCTGTGCTCCCGGTGCAGATCACCAGGCCTGGTTATTTAGCAGTCCTGTGCTTCCACTCCCTCCCCACTCTGATTCTTTACCTCCCGCCGGTAAGCTGGGGTCGGGGGAGTGCTCGGGTCCCACTGGGTCGCGGCTTTGTATCTTACTCACTTCGTGAGGCACTGAGTTCTCGCATATGTAGATGTAGCCTGGCTGTTGTACTGTATCTTCTGGTCTCTCTTTTAGGAATAGTTGTATTTGTTGTATTTTCACAAATATATATGGTTTTGGGAAGAGATTTCCACCACCCTGCTTACGCCACCATCTTGGTCCCCCCTCCTCTATTTCCCTTATTTTATAAGGGAGGAAAGTGAGGCTCAGGGCAGGATGCCGACTTGCTAGAATCTCTCAGCTCCTAGGTGACTGGAACTAAATCCAGACTTTGAATTTTACCCTACGTTCTCCCACTTCTTTGCGCCAGGCCTGCACTGCTGGATCACGGGCTGGGGCACTCTGCGTGAGCTGGCAAACGTTTTTTGTAAAACATCAGATAGTGAATGATTTCAGCTTTGTGGGCCCATAGGGTCCTTGTTGCAACTACTCAGTGCAAAAGCAGTCATAATGCTTTGTTAAGGAATGGGCATGTCTAGTGTCCAGTAAAACTGAACAAATAGTGGAGCAGATTCCAGGCCTCTTGTTTATCATAAATTCAGTCTCCTACCTGGTAAAGATACAGATGCATAAGTTATTACTGTTCATGGCTGCTTATGGTCTTAAAAGGATGAAATATGGTGGAAGTAAATTCTTTGATGCTCTTCCATCCAGAGGCTATAACCATGTATGTGTATGCACATACAAATAAATGAAATCATAATATATTGCCTTAAACCGCTTTCCCCACCACCATAATAAAAAACATTATCTTGGACATTTTCTCATGTAAACATATAAAAATCCACTATATTTTGACACCTATAAAATTTGTATAGTAAAGATACATAAGAAAAAATGGAATATTTTGCATTTCTTTTGAAAATCCCTCAGGAAGGCAATCACATTGGTCTTTTAAGTAAGTCCAATGGAGCATACCATTGCCTCAGAATAATAATTCTGTCACCATCAATTTTGATTACTGGAAACAGTGTTGAATTTTTTTTTACACATGCTATCCCTATTCCTCTCTCCATTTAAAAACAAAAAGGGTTTTGCTATATCTAGATCAAATAGCTATTACATAATTCAATTTTTGTATTCATTAATTTTAATAATCAGAGTAAGTGGATATTTAGTGGTTATCACATGTCCTCTGTGTATCTCTTGTCTGTTGATTGTCAAAAAGTTCTCAGATTCTTCAGGAAGGAATCGTGAAACCAGCTTTCCATGTGTTCTTGGATGTTTATTAGCTTATCTGTGCTTTTTATACAAAGGTCAGTTTTACTAGATATAAAATCCTTGGCTCACTGTTTCCTTGAGTTTCTTAACTGTGTTATCTTTGGCATAACATGGTTGCTGTCCCAAATGTGATGATGATCTAAGTTTCTTTTTTTATAAGTTATGAGCTGTTTTTGCCTAGGTGCCAAAGAATCTTTTTCCTTAAAATCTAGTCATTTTATTTGAATGTATCTTGGTGTTCATCCCTCTGAAGTGATATTCTTAGATAATTCTCAAATATCTACAGATACCTACAGTGATGTGTGTCCTTTGAGGATGTAGTTTCAGTTAAAATACCAGGAAAAAAATTTTTTTAATTATGGGTTTCACTGTTTTTTCTCTTTATTTTAGTTTAGTTTTTAGGGACTACTACTATACATGTAATTTTCTCTCAAATCCTTTTTTTAAAAAAATTCTTTCAACATTTCTTTTTCATTTTTAAAAATATTTCTCCTATTCACTTCCTTTTTCTCTCAGTATTGTTGTTTATTTGATCTTGTGTTCCTCCTATCTAAGATTACTTTTGGAATTTCTAATTAGCTCTTGAATTCTGTCACCATGTTTGAGTTTTTCTAATGCTTTTTTCATGTATTGTATATTTTCTTATGCCTTTCAGTTTGTTTTGTAATAATAATAGCTCTGATCCTTTGAGCATTCATTTTGGCATGCTTTCATTTCCTGCAGGTATATTATTATTCTGCTATTCATTATCTTTATAGTAATTTTTTAAGGAATTTGATACTGATACTTGTTTTTGCATCATTTTTATGTGAAATAAGTTTTTTTTTTTTTTTAGTTTTTAGAAATTGGCTTAGTTTGTGTATGTGTGTTTCTGTGCATGCACACGTGGGCATGTGTGTGTGCTTAGAAAATATAACTGCCGCTTTCTGACATTTCCTAGCTCAGTGCCCTTTGCGACTTTTATCTGGACCTTCTGTTTTGTTTCTCTGTTGTTCTGTCCCAGTCAAGTTTGATTCCACTGTCAGCATTTCTCCAAGTGTGGGGTCCTGTCATAGAAGGGCCTGGCAGGTCAGTGTTGAGGATTCCTGTGGGTTATACTGCTCCTTCCAATCGATTCAGGCTCTGGTGCAGCCTCCTAGACCACTATTGGAATAGGCAAAATTCCTCTCAGTTCTAGCTGTGGTTCTCAAATTTCCTGCCATTCTTTCCAGTGAATAATAACCATCAGTTACTTTGGGGCTCTTTAGGTCTTAGGTACAGGCGCCCTGTGACTTTCCTCCCATATAGGTGTTGGGAACACACAAGTATCAGAGCTGGTTGCTCATCCCCGCTTGCTTGTGTTTTGCACCTTGACGGTTATAATGATTACCTGGTTTTGTTGTAAATTCTAAGGGTTTTGGTTTGTTGTGTAGTTGCCCTGCTTGTTTTTATTTGGGAACACAGGGAGGTTGAAAATCCATGCTACTGCTAAGTTTTCCAGAAATCTGAGCTTTTAATGCTCAAATCAGTGCTACATTAAGAAAAAGACAACTCTCTGAAGGGGAATGTAATTTAAATTAAATTGAATAATGAGTCAAATACTTACTATAGTTCACTAACATTGACAAATCACTTTATGTTTGACCCCTTCTGCATTGTACTTAGCTGGAATATGTAAGTAAATATGTGAATCCCTCCCAAATAGGGCCTTGATACTTAGGCTACTTAACAGCACCATGTGTTAAGTATGTACATGTGCTTTAGGAGCATACTGGATGGGCTGCAGTGTCTGTGGAAAGCTAGGATGGTTTTATGAACGAGATGACCTTGTATCTGGATTTTGAAGGATGAAGTGAATCTTGCAAGACTGATGAGGTGCTAATGGAATCCTAGGCAGAGAGGAGATACAAAGGCATAGTTTGATAATGCATGGTATGCTTAAGCAGGGATTGCTTGTTAAGTGTGTTTAGAGCAAAGACTGGGGTGCTGGAAGGCAAGTTGCATTGTGTTTCAGGGTATTGCATACTAAGGAATTTGGACCTACGGGCAGTGGAATGACAGGATGAGGTTTGTTTTGAACCCTTAAAATGTGGTGGTGGGTAAATTACAGTGTAGTAGAGGTAAGAAATCTGTTGAAAAGGGACAAATAAGACAATGATGGACATAGAGGGAAGAGAAAAGAGTGGAACAGTTGAACCCTTTTTAGTTTTTGATTACTACCCTGGTCTGAAGTTCACAAAGCATTTAAGGCTAAGTTGTCAGCCGTGGCTGCACACAGAATCACTTAGGTGCTTTAAAAAAAAATGCCTGCCATTTCCCCTCCTCCAATTTTATTTAATTGGTATGGAGTGGGGATTTAGACATCAAGCCTGCATTTTTAAAACTATTCCCAAATGATTCTCATCTGCAGCCAGAGTTGGGAATCACAGACTTCTTGGGTAGTCATTATGTGACCTGTAGCAGATACTGATTCAGCAGGATTACGTCCTACCAAGAGCTAAAGCTGAATGGGAGCCGTTGTCTCAGCCGGGTTTTTATGCCCTAGCTCACCACAGCCCAAAGTTACACTTCTGTTTGCTCACAAGTAAATCTTAAGAAAAAGTATCTTCTCCTCTCACTCAGCCTTCCTCATTGAAAGTACCTGACGTTTTTGCATTTTTTTCAGTATTTCTGTTTTGTTTTAATTATATAAAATTAAAACATTAAAATATTAAAACTTGAATATATTAAAACTATATAGAATTTTCTAATACAGAATTAAAATATATAGAATATATTTAATTACTCTATATAAAAATAAAAGATTTGTCTGAGCCTCTTCGAAGAAGGGAAAAAAAGCAAAAGATAAAGCTCCCCCCCCACACATATCCCCAACTGGCCCACAGGTATTTGGTTTGGGCATTTAGGTTTTCCCAGCATTTGCAATTACAAACAATCTACAAAAAATAACTGTGTGCATGTATTTTTTCATTATGTTGGAGAGATACATGTATCTTCAGGGTACATTTCTAGAAATTGGTCTGTCAAAAGAAAAGTGCTTTTGTAATTTTGTTAGGCATTAATTGTCACATTCATCTCTTAAAGAGCTGCAACAGTTTCACTTGCCCGTCAGCAGTGTGTAAGGAGTGCCTGTTTCTCTATAGCCTCCCCAACAAAATGTGCTGGGATACTTTAATTTTTCCATTCTCTGTGTAGTTTTGATTTTCATTTCTCTATGTGAGTGTTAACATCGTAAATGTCTTTTATAAATAGTCTGTACCATTGTTTCATTGGGTCTTTTTTCTCATTTTTCAGTGGTTCTGAAACCTTTTTATCTCTAGGACAAAACCGTTTTTCCAACAGTATGGAAATGACCTTTGTCTTTTTTACTGCAGTGATATTTGTAGTGAAGGTGCAGAAGCAGGGGTGAGGGGGAGATGGGGTAGAGCAGGCCACCGTAGCCCACATCGAGGCTGTGGCACCAAACTTTATTAATGTCACCGCCACACACAAAGTTTAAAAGGACGATCCCAGGTTTGTTGCAAAATGATTCAAAACAGTAAAAATTGTTTTATCACATCACAGATTTTGAATATACATTTAAAAAATTAATCTGTGTATTGAAGTGGGAAATATACATAAGGTCCTTCTGCTTTATATTGAAGTATTTGTGTGATTGTCTTAATTGGAAGCTCAGTGAGCCGTGTATTTGTATGTTGTGTGTAATACTGTTTTTACTTGAAGGAATGTATGTTATCCAGACTTGAATATTTAGCAGACATTTTCTCAAGTAATGAGTACCTGTTGGCTTCAAGGAAAATAATTCTGATGGTATTTGTTGCCAATTAAGAAAATTTCAATTTTAAAACAAAAATTTAAATTGGGAAAACTTCTCCCTAACACCACAAACACAGTAACTTTTCAGTATTGAAGACTTTGATGAGATTGGTTGTGATATTAACTAACATGTGATTGTTAAAAAATATTATATAGTGAAATGTGTATCATTTAAAGAATTATTTTCCAAGTGACCAAGGCATGCTGTTATAAAATCATGATGGATAAAATACTCATTTGGAGTGCAAAATAGGCCAACAGGTACTCATACAACAAAGTACAAAAGTTCATTGATAGGATTTCATATTGTACGTTGCAACTATCAATTAAGAAACCAAAATTTGATATAAAATAATAATTTTGATGTAATTTTTATATAAATTACCAAATTTTGATACAAAATCAAACATGAATATCCATAATTACCTAAAAAGGCTACTAAACTAACTACTCTCTCTTTCATCTACATATGTGTGTGAAGCTGGATTTTCTTACATACTTTAAAAACAACTATTACAATAGATCAAATGCATTTTCTTAAACTTTAAATTTTTTCCTCAGTAGTAAATGCTGATTTTTGTCAGAGGCCTTTTCAGGGTCTATGGATATAATCATAGAATTTTTTTCTTTAGGTTTATTAACAGGGCATATTATAGCATGGATTTCCTTATACACCAATCTTGGATTCCTGGAATAAATCCCTTTGTCATGGAATATTTGTGTGGTGTTGGCCGTTCTTTGCTCTTTTTTTAGTTAATGATTTTGTACAGATATGCATAAATGATGTTGGGCTTGAATATTTGGGAGAGTGCTCTGTCTTTGTCACGCTCAGTCATTATCAGGTTTGGACATAAAAATTATAGTTGCTTCATAAGAAGAGTTTAGAAGCTTCCCTTGATTTTCAGTGCTCTGGAACAATTTATGGAGCATCAAAACTATCTGGGCATTGATGTTTTGGTGGAATTTCTCTGTAAAGTCATTTGTGGCTGGTGCTTTTTTTGGAACAGTTCCCTCATAACTTTCCCTATTTCTTCTCCAGAAATTGGGTTGTTTAAGCTTTTAAATTTTTAATAATGTCAGTTCAGTAATCTGTATTTCCCTAGGAAGTTATCTGGTTCATCTAACTTTTTTAATTTTTTTGAATTTGTTCTGTAAAGTAGTGTCTTACATTTTCGAATCCTTTGCTAAGAGTTACTTCTTTCTAATCATTATTTTTGCAATTTTAGACTTCTGGCTATATTCTCTGGGTTGTATTGAAAGGATGGTTTTGTGTAGAGATTTATTGTATTATTTTGGGAGGATAGGTTGGGAGACAGATTCAGGCAGTTGCCACAGTTTTCAGCTACCCCTTTTTATTTTTTCTTAACATTAACTTTTTTTGCATTAGCTTTATGCAGTATAATTCACATACCATACAGTTCACCCTTTGAAGTGTACAGTTCAGTGGTTTTTAGTATACTCACAGAGTTGACCAGAGTGACTTTTTAAACATTTTTTAAGAAATACTGTACCCATAAGCCATCACTCCCCCATTTCTCCATCCCTTCCCATTCCTGGCTCATACCACTACTCTGCTTTCTGTCTCTATAGATTTGTCTTTTCTGAACGTTTCATATAAATGAAATTACACTTTATATGGTCTTTTTGATTAGATTATTTCAGTTGGCGTAATGTTTTCAGGGCTTATCCATTTTGTAGCATATATCTATACTTCATTTCTTCTTATTGCAAATAATATTCCATTGTATGGATATACCACATTTTATTTATCTGTTCATCAGTTGATAGACATTTGGGTTGTTTCTCCTACTTGGCAATTACAAATGATGCTGATCTGAATATTTGGGTATAAGTCTTTGTGTGAACATATATTTTCATTTTTCTTTGGGTATGTTCCTAGGAGTGGAATTTTTAAATCTTTTTGAAGAAGAGTTTTTCATTTTTTATTTTTCTTTTGCCACTAAAGTAGGCTTTACGGTAGGAGGGAAGGTCATAATGGCTGCACAGTCCTTGGTGGACATGGTCTCCTCTGTTGTGAACCGGACAGGCTTTATCCTCAGGTGGTTTGGATTGTAGGGTGTACTGTTAGTGCAAGGTTATATGAAAACACACTTCTGTGGTGTAGTGACTCTGGAGCCCTAGGAAAATATCTGATGTTTCTTTAGACTACTCTGAATACTTACTTCATTTCCTTTCTAAGGAATGGTGTGGATTTCTTTGCAAGTAGGTAATTTTTTAATAACTTGGAAATATTTTGATTTTTTTCTGTACTGGATTGTTCTTAACCATTGTGGTAAAGATTTAAAGCTCACTTTGAAGTATAGTTTATTACAGCTTCCTTTAATTAAAAATATTTTTAAATGTTTGATATTAATTATACTTTCTTTTGTATGCAGTGTGCATAAGATTATTATTTGATTTTCACAACTATTGACTGATATTTTATGATGTAAGATGGCACCCAGTATATATGCCAATTAAGTCTGTCATTCTGTAATTAGTTGCCAGTGTTTGTGATGATCACCCTGGAGCACTGCCAGTGCCCTTAGGAACACTTCTGATAACCAGATATAAATTCAAGATTTCAGTGTTAAGAATTTTTAAATGTATTTTAGTTCTTGAAGAGCAGTCATGTAATTGGTAATTTTTAATATTCTGTCATATCCAGCATTTAATTTATTAAAGCATGCATTCCTGTAGCAGGATAGATCATTCCAATGTGTAATCGTATAAGTGAGTGAATGCTTAAATCACAGGTATAATAACATTGTAGTTTTGATATTTTAACTTTTTTAGATGGTAGACTATAATATAGTAAACTGTTTTTCCTAATAACATTTCATTGTAATTATTTAGGCTCCTGGATTTGGATTTGGAATTGCAATATCTGGTGGAAGAGATAATCCTCATTTTCAGAGTGGGGAAACCTCAATAGTAATTTCAGATGTGCTGAAAGGAGGACCAGCTGAAGGACAGCTACAGTAAGCATGTTTCTCTTGGCCACCTGTGTTAAGAAGCACAGTTCCTGCCCTCAGCCACTGGCATACTGTGTGCTAGCGATTCTCTAACAGACACTTGTTGTCTCTGTTGTAAATGGGGAGCTTATATCATTTACGTTAAATAGAAAGTTACTGTAAAAATGAAGATGGTGAAAACTTGTTACTCAGTTTGGGGTAGAATTTAGCCTTTGGGAGCCTCTTGCTGAGTATTGCCTTTTCTATTCAGTAAGATTAGCAAGATAAAGAGAGGCAAGAGAGACACTAGCAGAAAAGCCAGAATATAATCAGAAGGATTGAAAGAAAATTGGGAGGAGAAAGGCTTATTTTTAAAAAGGGAATAACTTTTTCCAGCTATATGACATAGAATCATTTAATGCCCTGTAATTGTACCACCAAAAATCATTTTGTGTATTGTAGTACCTATTCAGTTCTTTCAGGAAATACGGTGTTGATGGTTAAAAAGAATTAATGCCCTGTGGTTAGTTGCTTGCTAAATGTTCTTGTAAGAGATATGAAAGTAAATAGCTTGATAGTACTTTATCATTGATCTAAAAACAAAGGAATTATTTAGCCCATAATTATAATATTTTTTGGAAGTACGCATCCTGAAAATATCTTCTTAAACTTGTCTATATGTTTTTCTCTAACATGTTATTTTGGTGACCTTTTTTTTCCTTAGGGAAAATGACCGAGTTGCAATGGTTAATGGAGTTTCAATGGATAATGTTGAACATGCCTTTGCTGTTCAGCAACTCAGGAAAAGTGGGAAGAATGCAAAAATTGCAAGTATCTTTTTATCTTAATTTAGTAAAGTACAAGCATTATTTTGATTAGGTTTCTGGTATTTGAATTCAATATTCTTCCCCTTTAAGAGTATGAAAATTGGAACAGTAGTTACAAAGTCAGTTGTTTACAAGCATATTTCTTCTAATATGGATGATATATTTTGTCACTGGTGTGTATATTTTTTCAAAGTTCAGATGCCAGGATTTTTTCAATTGAAAAAGAAAGGAGGGGAGTCATTGAATGGTTACCTGTTTATGGCTTACTATTCCTTCTCTTTTAAGTACTTAAGTTAGACTGAATCTTGACATGTACTCTGTTTGAAATAGCCTTATTTGCTGTTACCGGATTTGTTTTACATTGTCCCTTGAACACATACATCATCTGCTTTCCTTGTTACTGTTATAAACTTTGAGGAAAGAAAGTGATAAGGTTGTCTTCTTAAAAGTTGTTCAGGGTGTGTTTGATGTTACTGTTGTAGTGCATAACTAGAATCCTTCTAGTTCATATTTTTCTGAGAAGCTGACCTTTTTTAAGTAAGGGAAAAGAAGTTGAGTTAACTCTCAATTACTGGCCTCAAATCACAGTTAAAATTAGGCAAATGTGGCTCAAAATGGGTTTAATGTGAAGTCCTATTTAAAATGATATCCGTCTTTAGGAACACATTAGCCGCTTTGCCCACTTTACTCCTCCCATTTCTGCTCCATCTAGCCTCTGAAAGGACAATTTAAGGTACTGCTTGAGGCTTTAGCTCAGGTGTGCAGAGCAGGAAGAAGGAGGTTAGGCAACTAGATGGTTTGTCCAACCTTGTCCATTCAGAACATTCAGAACCACAGTGGTCCCAACAGAAAAAGAGGGCTGTAGTGAGGGGAGTCCTGCGTTGCATTTGGGAGCTATAGTGACAGCTAGAAGGGGTGTTTACTGAAACTGTGCACCCCACAGTTACTAGGCCTTCTCATCTTCTGTAAGCTGCCATACCATATGGCTTATTTCTGCACCAGTATCATTGCTGGTAAGATGAGAGTTTTCTCATATTGCAGAAGACCCAGTATTTAGTTACTGCATTCCAAATGACAGGTATCTTCTATTGTGTATGTTTTCACAACTTCATTGTAATCATATTTTTACACCTATAATGTTATTTTTAAATTGCAGCTCGTATATCTATTGGCTAGTGGGTGGTAAAGTTTTTAAACAATTTTTATAATGTCAGAGTGTAGTGTTTACAGAAGCCAATTGCTAATTTTTATGATTGTTGGTTTTTATAAATTGAATGAATTTTAGCTTTCTTGCCTTAGCTGCTGGTGCTGTGCATTATCCTTTTTATTTATAGTGTTGTTCAGGTGAGTTGCACGTTGCAAGGTGAGCACCTCAGGTAAATTGGGTTTTTCTCCCTGTGTCTCAGGTTGTGAGCTTCACCCATACCTCCAGTTTTTTATGCCCTCCATTCCTCAGAAGTCTTGAACTGTTTTGTTTGTCATGCACAATAGTCAACAACAGACCTATGTTGGTGATTCATTCAAGAAAGTTAGTGTCCTCCTACACCCAGACTTTTTCCCCATAGAAGTAATTTTATAAGAAGTAGGTCCAAAACCTGTTCTGTATTTGAAATAGCACACGAAGGAAGGATTTGGGGCAGCTCAAAGGATAGATGTATCTCTGACTGTTCTTAACTTCAGTGGGAAAGACAATTCAGGAAGTTTGGGCAAGTATTCTTTGCTCTATAGGGAAAGGCTATAGAGGGACTGGGTGGAAGGCTGTTTTATTTATTTATTTTTATTTTGGTATTAATATACAATTACATGAGTAACATTGTGGTTACTAGATTCCCCTATTAGCAAGTCCCCACCACATACCCTATTACAGTCACTGTCCATCAATGTAGTGGAAGGCTGTTTTAATCAGCAAAGAGCTGTTGTTCATTTCTGCATTTGAAGAGCTTAGATTGTCTCATAACTTCAATTAAACTTTTCATTGCCATATGACTTGTAGAATAAAATCCCAGTGACTTAGAATGTGGCTTTTCATTGTAAGATGTCTTTCTTAATTCATCCCCAGCATTAAAACCAGAATCTCAAAGTCATTAAATGTGTGTTTTTGTTGTTTTTTTGATTTTGCTGTTCTAAATAGCCAGCTCCTCTTTCCCTCCTCCTCAATCTACTAATCTTTCTTCTTCCTGGTGCTCCTACATTATGGTGGTTGATTATTTATATGATTATCTTTGCATAAACTAAGAACCCTTGGGGTGTTAAGCTCAATAAATGATTTCTGTTGAACTAAAATTGTAGAACTCCTTTGATAATAGAAGTACCATAAATATTCTTAATTTTAACAATAGGTGAAGAGAAAATAGAGGAGATACTGTGTATAATAGCACAGTGAGCATGTGTAAGTTTTAGTAAAATTATGAACATACTAAAAAAAAGCATTATGAAGCAAATGAATGGGCAAAACCTCTTCCTAGAGATAATCTCTGTACTCTTCAGTATATATCCATATGACTCTGGAGGATTTTTTTTCTCTGTAGGCATGCTTGCTCAACCCATTCTTTGATGGGCATTTTGGTGCCTGGTTTCCATAAATATTGAAAAAATAACTGAATAACTTGCTTAGGAGTAGCTTTTCAGTCAGAGGGCATGAATAACTTCTGCTATGTGGATTGCCAGTGCCTTTCAGAAAGCCAGTAGAGCATTGAGAGTCCAGTTTTATCAACCCTTTTTTTTCTTTGCCAAACTGATAAACATAGTTGATCATTTCACAGTGTATGTATCTCTCATTTATTTCTCATCTTTGCTTATACATGTCCTTTGCATTTATGTGGTGGTAATTGTCATACTAGAGTGTTATATGTATTCAGATTATTAGCCTTTTGTCATATATACTGCACGTATTGTTTGTTCATTTGCTTTTGTGAGTGTAAGTTGTTTATGGTGAGTTTTTGGTTTTTGTATCATTTGTTTCAACATGAAAATGTTTTATTTTGTCATATCTGTCAGACTTTCACTTGATTGGTTCTGCCTTTAGTGTCATGCTTACAGAAGCCTTAAAACAGAGTTGTAAAAGCACATATCATGTATTTTATTCTAGTACTTGCATTATTTCATTTTTTTATTCTACATTTGAATCTTTAATTCAGCTAGGCTGTTTTGAAGTAGGCATTTTCCCCAAGATTTCTGTTTCAAAATTTTCAGTGTTAAAATCAAGCATAATTGCCAGACCTGCTAAGTATTTTCATGTGAGTTTATAACAATAACAGTTTACTGATTATATAATTGGAGAATCATAACAGGATTGGATATTTTCCAATAACTTAAGCATTTAGTGTATGCAAATGTTTCATATGTACAAGTAAATGTGTGACAGGGACCTTCTCAAACTTGAACCTTAATATATTAGGTGGGTACACACATTCATAACTGTAATGCATATTATCTAAGATTAAGAGTTGTTCAGTTTGGTAGATTTCCAAAGAGATGGCACTCTTAAAGGAAGGATAGGGAAAGCTTTGCCATGCTCAACTGTTTATTTTTGTTCATTACTGGAGGAGGATTTGAAGATTAAAGTAATAATACAAAGTATTGCTGCTGATAAAATACATTATTGGAGATTGAAATAGGTATGACTTGAGACTTCCGGGAAGGTGGCGGCATGAGCAGGGCAGCAGAAATCTCCTCCCAAAACTATATATATCTATGAAAATACACCAAATACAACTATTCCTAAAAGACCAGAATACACAGGAAAGTGCACAGCGTGCAGCTACACCTGAGAGGACACAGCACCCCGCGAGGCGGGTAAGATACGGAGCCACGACCCGGCGGGACCCGAGCACTCACCCACCCCAGCACCCCGGTGGGAGGAGAGGATTCAGAGCCGGGAGGGAGTGGAAGTACACCCCGCAAAATAACCAGCACCGGTGATCTGCAGGGGGAGCACTGACACACATCGCGTGGTGTAACGGAGGTTGGAGAGACAGAGGGGCAGGATCTGAGCAGGGAACGTGCCAGAGTGCTTGCAGCCGGCTCCTGGGAAGGAAAGAAAGGGAAAAAAAAAAAAAGGAAAGCACACACTTTTTTCAGCCATCTTAAAGAGACAGGAGCCCAGCGGAGGAGCCAGATCACCCCGGCACACTCAGCCCAGCAGGCTGGGAGTCCTGGGGAGTTTCGGACCCCTTAGCTGGTGACTGGGAAAGGGTGGCCACACTTAGACCTCCTGCAGAGATCAGTAGCCTCCCATTCGTTCCCACCCCAGCCAGAGCTACAAAGGGCCCTGCGGAGCAGCACGGCCATGGCTGTGGAATAGTGGAGCAACAGCGCCACCTACAGCATCCCCAGAGAATCTACTCCTAGAGGGCGTTTTGTTGTTGTTGTTTTCTTTTGTTGTTTTGTTTTCTGTTTTTTCTTCTCTTTCCTTTTCTTTTCTTTTTTTTTTCTGTCTTTCTTTTGTTTTCTTTTAAAGGTCTCAAAGAGCCCAGCTGACATATGTGGCAACTACCAGTGACCACTTCTATAGCCATAAAAAGACAGAGGAATATGGTACAGACTAAGATCAACCAGACAACCACAGAGAGGGAGCCTGAAGGGATGGAAAGGCACAGTCTTCCTGAAAAAGAATTCAGAATAACAGTCATAACCATACTGATGGATCTACAGAGAAATGTGCAAAAACTGAGGGAGGAAGTGAAGGAAGTGAGGAAAGACAATGCAGAAATCAAGACAAGCGATTGACGGGTTTAACAGCAGACTGGATGAGATGCAAGAGACTTAATGGAATAGAAATCAGAGAACAGGAATACAGACAAGCTAAGGCAGAGAGAGATAAAAGGATCTCTAGGAATGAAAGAATATTAAGAGAACTGTGTGACCAATCCAAACGGAACAATATTCGCCTTATAGGAGTACCAGAGGAAGAAGAGAGAGAAAAAGGGATAGAAAGTGTCTTTGAAGAAATAATTGCTGAAAACTTTCCCACACTGGGAAAAGAAATAGACTCGCAGTCCACGGAAGCCCACAGATCTCCCAACACAAGGGACCGAAGGAAGACAACACCAAGACACATAATAATTAACATGGCAAAGATCAAAGATAAAGACAGAGTATTAAAGGCAGCTAGAGAGAGAAAAAAGATCACCTACAAAGGAAAACCCATCAGACTATCATCAGACTTCTCAACAGAAACCCTACAGGCCAGAAGAGAATGGCATGATATATTTAATGTAATGAAACAGAAGGGCCTTGAACCAAAAATATTGTATCCAGCACGATTATCATTTAAAATTCATATGGAACATTTTCCAGAATAGACCATATACTAGGCCACAAAAAGAACCTCAGTAAATTCAAAAATATTGAAATCCTACCAGCCAGCTTCTCAGATCACAAAGGTATAAAACTAGAAATAAATTTTAGAAAGAAATCAAAAAGGCTCACAAAAGCATGGAGACTTAACAACATTCTCCTAATTAGTCAATGGGTTAACGACCAAATCAAAACAGAAATCAAAAGAATATATGGAGACTAATGACAACAATAACACAAAGCCACAACTTCTGTGGGACACAACAAAGGCAGTTCTAAGAGGAAAGTATATTGCAATCCAGGCCTATTTAGAGAAGGAAGAACATTTCCAAATGAATAGTCTAAAGAAACAATTACTGAAATTTGAAAAAGAAGAACAAATGAGACCCAAAGTCACCAGAAGGAGGGACATAATAAAGATTAGAGAAGAAATAAATAAAATTGAGAAGAATAAAACAATAGAAAAATCAATAAAACCAAGAGCTGGTTCTTTGAAAAAATAAACAAAATAGATAAACCCCTAGCCAGACTCATTAAGAGAAAAAGAGAATCTACACACATAAAAAGAATCAGAAATGAGAAAGGAGAAATAGTGACAGACCCACAGAAATACAAACAATTATAAGAGAATATTATGAGAATATATATGCTAACAAGCTGGAAAACCTGGAAGAAATGGACAACTTCTTAGAAAAATACAACCTTCCAAAACTGACCAAACAAGAAACAGAAAAACTAAACAGACCAATCACCAGCAACAAAATCGAATTGGTAATCAAAAAACTACCCAAGAACAAAACCCCCGGACCAGATGGATTCACCTTTGAATTCTACCAGACATATGAAGAAGAAATAACACCCATTCTCCTTAAAGTTTTTCAAAAAAATAGAAGAGGAGGGAATACTTCCAAACTCATTGTATGAAGCCAGCATCACTCTTATACCAAAACCGGGCAAAGACCTCACCAAAAAAGAAAATTACAGACCAATATCCCTGATGAACGTAGATGCAAAAATACTCAACAAAATATTACCAAACCGAATTCAAAAATACATCAAGAGCATCATACACAATGATCAAGTGGGATTCATCCCAGGGATGCAAGGATGGTACAACATTCGAAAATCCATCAACATCACCCACCACATCAAGAAAAAGAAGAACAAAAACCACATGATCATCTCCATAGATGCTGAAAAAGCATTTGACAAAATTCAGCATCCATTCCTGATTAGAACTCTCAACAAAATGGGTATAGAGGGCAAGTACCTCAACATCATAAAGGCCATATATGACAAACCCACAGCTAACATCATACTTAACGGCGAGAAGCTGAAAGCTTTTCATCTAAGATCAGGAACAAGACAGGGATGCCCACTCTCTCCACTGTTATTCAACATAGTACTGGAGGTCCTAGCCACGGCAATCAGACAAAACAAAGACATACAAGGCATCCAGATTGGTAAAGAAGAAGTCAAATTGTCACTATTTGCAGATGACATGATACTGTACATAAAAAACCCTAAACACTCCACTCCAAAACTACTAGAACTAATATCTGAATTCAGCAAAGTTGCAGGATACAAAATTAAGACACAGAAATCTGTTGCTTTCCTATACACTAACGATGAACTAACAGAAAGAGAAATCAGAAAAACAATTCCATTCACAATTGCATCAAAAAGAATAAAATACCTAGGAATAAACCTAACAAAGGAAGTGAAAGACCTGTACTCTGAAAACTACAAGACACTCCTAAGAGAAATTAAAGAGGACACTAACAAATGGAAATGCATCCCATGCTCTTGGCTAGGAAGAATAAATATTGTCAAAATGGCTATACTACCTAAAGCAATCTACACATTCAACGCAATCCCTATCAAACTACCAACAGCTTTCTTCAATGAACTGGAACAAATAATTCTAAAATTCATATGGAACCACAAAAGACCCCGAATAGCCAAAGCAATCCTGAGAAGGAGGAATAAAACAGGGGGAATTATGCTCCCTGACTTCAAGCTCTACTACAAAGCTTCAGTAATCAAGACAATTTGGTATTGGCACAAAAACAGACCCACAGGCCAGTGGAACAGTATGGAAAATCCAAACATTAACCCAAACATATACAGTTAATTAATATTTGATAAAGGAGCCTTGGATATACAATGGGGAGATGACAGCCTCTTCAGCAGCTGTGTTGGAAAAACTGGACAGCTACATGTAAGAGAATGAAACTGGACTACTGTCTAGGCCCATACACAAAGGTAAACTCAAGGTGGGTCAAAGACCTGAATGTAAATCATGAAACCATAAAACTCTTAGAAAAAAACATAGGCAAAAATCTCTTGGACATAAGCATGAGTGATTTCTTCATGAACATATCTCCCTGGGCAAGGGAAACAAAAGCAAAAAAATGAACAAGTGGGAGTATATCAAGCTGAAAAGCTTCTGTACAGCAAAGGACACCATCAGTAGAACAAAAAGAGATCCTACAGTATGGGAGAATATATTCATAAATGACATATCTGATAAGGGGTTGACATCCAAAATATATAAAGAACTCACGCACCTTAACAAACAAAAAGCAAATAAGCCGATTAAGAAATGGGCAGAGGACACGAATAGACTCTAAAGAGGAAATTCAGATGGCCAACAGGCACATGAAAAAATGCTCCACATCATTAATCATCAGAGAAATGCAGATTAAAACCACAATGAGATATCACCTCACACCAGTAAGGATGGCCAACATCCAAAACACAAACAACAAATGTTGGCAAGGATGTGGAGAAAAGGGAACCCTCCTACATTGCTGGTGGGAATGGAAATTATTTCAACCATTGTGGAAAGCAGTATGGAGGTTCCTCAAAAAGCTCAAAATAGAAATACCATTTGACACCAGAATTCTACTCCTAGGAATTTACCCTAAGAATGCAGCAGCCCAGTTTGAAAAAGACATATGCACCCCTCTGTTTATCGCAGCACTATATACAATAGCCAAGAAATGGAAGCAACCTAAGTGTCCATCAGTAGATGAATGGAAGATGTGGTACATATACAGAATGGAATATTATTCAGCCATAAGAAGAAAACAAATCCTACCATTTGCAACAACATGGATAGAGCTAGAGGGTATTATGCTCAGTGAAATAAGCCAAGCCGAAAAAGACAAGTATCAAATGATTTCACTCATATGTGGAGTATAAGAACAAAGAAAAAAACTGAAGGAACAAAACAGCAGCAGACTCACAGAACCCAAGAACGGACTAATAGTTACCAAAGGCAAAGGGACGGGGGAAGATAGGTGGGAAGGGAGGGATAAGAGGGGAAAAGGGGCATTACGATTAGCAGATGTAATGTTGGGAGGGCATGGGGAGGGCTGTTCAACTCAGAGAAGACAGGTAGTGATTCTATAGCATCTCACTACGCTGATGGACAGTGACTGTAATGGGGTGGGTGGGGGGGGACCTGATGAAGGGGGCAGTTTAGTAACCATGATATTGCACATGTAGTTGTAGATTAATGGTACCAAAATAAATTATAAAAAAAATAGATGTGACTTAAAATGCAGGGAGTCAGTGGGAAATGCTGTGCAGTAAATGTTACCTGATAAGGGTCTCAGCTGTGGTGCACAGAGGGTAGAAAGGCAGACAGCTTTCTCTCAGTTCATAACGCATTGATGCTATGTTCCTTTCATGTGCTGGTCTATTTCCTCACCCTTCAGCATCAGTGTTGTTTCCTTGGAAAGGCCTCCTCTGATCACTGTTGGTAATGATAAGAAAAGCAGCCTTAAGTGTAGAGCAGCGCTTTGAAGAAAATTAGTCACAAAGGGAAGAGATAACTTGGAAATTAAGCAAGACAGAGGAACAGAAGATTAATTGGCAGATTAATACAGAGAACAGATTTGAGGTAAACAGGGAGAGATTAAAGTTTTAAGTACCTTGGGGTTTGTAATTGATGAAGAAAGGCCTTGGAGTTGGGTAGGGATAAGAACAAGAGCTCTTATGGAAGGGTTTTGTTCATACAGGAAAAGGATCAGTTTGGTTTTTGAGATGGGAAGGAAGGAAGACAGACTGATAAATGAGTTACTGAAAATTTTTTTTTTAATTTTATGTATTTAATTATTATTTATTATTTTGGTATTATTAATATACAATTACATGAGCAACATTATGGTTACTGGAGTCCCCCCACTATTAAGTCCCCACCACATACCCCATTACAGTCACTGTCCATCAGTGTAGTAAGATGCTATAGAATCACTACTTCTCTGAGCTATACTGCTTTCCCTGTGTCACCCCCCCTGCATTATGTGTGCTAATCATAATGCCCCTTTCACCCCCTTATCCCTCCCTTCCCACCCATCCTTCCCAGTCCCTTTCCCTTTGGCAACTGTTAGTCCATTCTTGGGTTCTGTGAGTCTGCTGCTGTTTCGTTCCCTTCAGTTTTTTTCTTTGTTCTTGTACTCCACAGATGAGTGAAATCATTTGATACTTGTCTTTTTCGGCTTGGCTTATTTCACTGAGCATAATACCCTCTAGCTCCATCCATGTTGTTGCAAATGTCTGGATTTGTTTTCTTCTTATGGCTGAATAATATTCCACTGTGTGTATGTACCACATCTTTATCCATTCATCTACTGATGGACACTTAGGTTGCTTCCATTTCTTGGCTATTGTAAATAGTGCTGTGATAAACATAGGGGTGCACCTCTCTTTTTCAAACTGGGCTGCTGCATTCTTAGGGTAAATTCCTAGGAGTAGAATTCCTGGGTCAAATGGTATTTCTATTTTGAGTTTTTTGAGGAACCTCCATACTGCTTTCCACAATGGTTGAATTAATTTACATTTCCACCAGCAGTGTAGGAGGATTCCCCTTTCTCCACATCCTCTCCAACATTTGTTGTTGTTTGTGTTTTGGATGGCGGCCATCCTAACTGTTGTGAGGTGATATCTCATTGTGGTTTTAATTTGCATTTCTCTAATGATTAGCGATATGTAGCATCTTTTCATGTGCCTGTTGGCCATCTGAATTTGTTCTTTGGAGAAGTGTCTGTTCAGCTCCTCTGCCCATTTTTTAATTGGCTTATTTGCTTTGTGTTTGTTGAGGTGTGTGAGCTCTTTATATAATTTGGATTTCAACCCCTTATTGGATATGTCATTTATAAATATATTCTCCCATATTGTAGGATGTCTTTTTGTTCTACTAATGGTGTCTTTTCCTGTACATAAGCTTTTTAGTTTGATATAGTCCTACTTGTTCATTTTTGCTTTTGTTTCCCTTGCTCGGCGAGATATGTTCATGAAGAAGTTGCTCATGTTTATGGCCAAGACATTTTTGCCTATGTTTTTTTCTAAGAGTTTAATGGTTTAATGACTTCCATTCAGGTCTTTGATCTATTTTGAGTTTACTTTTGTGTATGGGGTTAGACAATAATCCAGTTTCATTCTCTTGCATGTAGTTGTCCCGTTTTGCCAACACCAGCTGTTGAAGAGGCTGTCATTTCCCCCATTGTATGTCCATGGCTCCTTTATCAAATATTAATTGAGCATATATGCTTGGTTTTATATCAGGGCTCTCTAGTCTGTTTCATTGGTCTAAGGGTCTTTTCTTGTGCCAGTACCAAATTATCTTGATTTCCATGGCTTTGTAGTAGAGCTTGAAGTCAGGGAGTGTAATTCCCCCTACTTTATTCTTCCTTCTCAGGATTGCTTTGGCCATTTGGGGTCTTTTGTGGTTCCATATGAATTTTAGAACTGTTTGCTCCAATTCATTGAGAATGCTGTTGGTATTTTGATAGGGATTGCATTGAATCTGTAGATTGCTTTAGGCAGGATGGCCATTTTGACAATATTAATTCTTCCTGTCCATGAGCATGGGATATGTTTCCATTTATTTGTATCTTCTTTAATTTCTCTCAAGAGTGTCTTGTAGTTTTCAGAGTATAGGTTTTTCACTTCCTTGGTTAGGTTTATTCCTAGGTATTTTATTCTTTTTGATGCACTTGTGAAAGGAATTGTTTTCCGGATTTCTCTTTCTGCTAGTTCATCATTAGTGTATAGGAGTGCAACAGATTTCTGTGTATTAATTTTGTATCCCCAACTTTGCTGTATTCAGATATTATATCTGGTAGTTTTGGAGTGGATTCTTTAGGTTTTTTTTGTGTATAATATCATGTCATCTGCAAACAGGGACAATTTGACTTCTTCTTTTCTAATCTGGATACCTTTTATTTCTTTGTGTTGTCTGATTGCCATGGCTAGGACCTCCAGAGCTGTGTTGAATAAAAGTGGGGAGAGTGGACATCCTTGTCTTGTTCCAGATCTTAAAGGAAAAGCTTTCAGCTTCTTGCTGTTAAGTATGATGTTGGCTGTGGGTTTTTTCATATATGGCCTTTATTATGTTGAGGTACGTGCCCTCGATACCCATTTTGTTGAGAGTTTTTATCATGAATGGATGTTGAATTTTCTCAAGTGCTTTTTCCGCATCTGTGGAGATGATCATGTCGTTTTAGTTCTTCTTTTTGTTGAGAGTTTAAGAGTAGAGGGAATGTGAAGTGTTACTGGTGTCTATCAGGCCAAGTGCTTCAGATCTTGGAAAATAGTTTTGTAATACCTCTGTTAGCAAGTTCCATAGAGACGCCACAAGTGGAAGATGAAAGGATTGCTGAAAAAGCTCAAGAATTCTGTTAAGTAAAATGAATTCATAGAGGACCTACTCAGAAATATGTGGAAATGCATACATCAAGGTGAACATAATGCAGGACTGTGGCAGACGATTGAGGGGTCAAGGGAAAGTCCATTTAAATATCACAGCATGAAATTTCATGGAAACTTGGGAGGAAGACAAGTATAACCAGGAGGGAATTGATGGGCTGAAGGGAATAGGAAAGAATGTGGTATTGGAAGTAAGATGGACGTAAAGTTTCAGTAGATCAACGTGTCAAAAGTAGGAAACAAAGAGTGTTACCAAGCAGATCGTGCAGACTTCTGATGAAATCAAGTGTATATCAGGGTGAGTGCGAAGGCAATGTACAGTCCAGGGATTAAGACAATAGTCAATCAGCAGGCAATGCATGTAGAACTTAAACTTACAAAAAGTGAAGGAAATAAAAGGACCTGGAAGATAAAAATTGAACTAGTTACCAGTGTCATTGAGGAAGGAAAGCCAGAAAAAGGAATTTACACCAAGACCAAAAATTACAAATTGGAAAGGGACAGAAGCTGTGAAAGCAGTTTATATTGGTGAAGCATAACAGCATTGTATTGGTTATTAGCTCCAACTACTAAGTTGAATGTTAATGTAAAGGCACAATAAATTAATCTCTTGGGGGTCCAGTAGGAAAGTTGTGAGCCTTGACACTGATGTATTCTGAAAATTTTAAGTTATCAAGTTGGGCTTTCAAGTATGCTATGGTTTTGGTAGTAACTACAGTACATGTGATGGCATTGGAGTACAATGCCCCATTCTTTATTCATACCACCAACAATTAGTTTACTTTTAGCTTGTGATTATTACACCTAGATGATCTGTGAATTAACTAAGTACTTCATTAGGCCCACTGTTCCATGTTTGGTCTCTTAACCAGCTCTGTTTATCAGGAGAGCAGAAACATAACCGTTTTGGCAATGTATTCCTTAGTAGTGTGTTATAATTGTTTGTGTATCACCTTTCTCTGATTCATAATTAATACAGAACCTGTATTCTGTATTAATTAAATTCTCTATGAATTAATACAGAAAGGAAAAATGTAATTTTCCTTTCTCTTAGGAGCTGAAAGTACATGCATAAAAATCAGTGAACTTATTTTGTAATCTTTTTTACTTGTAGACCATTAGAAGGAAGAAGAAAGTTCAGATACCAGTAAGTCGTCCTGATCCTGAACCAGTATCTGAGAATGAGGAGGATAGTTATGATGAGGAAGTACATGATGCAAGAAGTGGCCGAGGAGGCCCTGTGAATAGAAGGAGTGAGAAGAGTTGGGCAAGGGATAGAAGTGCAAGCAGAGAGAGGAGTTTGTCTCCACGATCTGACAGGCGATCTGTGGCCTCTAGTCAACCTGCCAAACCTACCAAAGTCACATTGGTGAAATCCCGGAAAAATGAAGGTATTTTCTGCCAACTCAATCATTTTCATATGAAAAATTTAAAACTAATGAGAAGTAAGATTGCCATCTCCATATCTTTGCTTTTCATTGCTGTAAGTCTAATCCTGATAGGGCAGGTTTCAGAAATCACCTTTTTCCCTTTTTGAATCATTTTGTTGTAGCAGATAGTACTTCAGTTAAGCCAGTAGTTTCATTTTGGATTTTATGTGGTTCAAACAGCCAAATACAAATTATGCTAACAAGAAATGTCACACCATCATCAAGTTGAAATTCAGCATTTTTTTTAGCTGTTAGGATCAGAAGTAGCATCCTCATGGGAAGAAATCTTGGATTTTTTTTCTTCCCCAGACTGTTTTTTCAAATGAAGAGACTGAGAGGAAGGAGCCCCTTATTACGGCATTTCTCTGTAATGCAAGACTTCTTTTAAATTTTTGAAACTGAAGCCCATCTGCTTCCCTTTGCTTAAACAAATTTGATAAAAATGAATCTGTGGCTTCCTCCTGCTATGGGCATCTTTCAAATGGAGGAGATTTATGACTAATCATTCTGATAAAAAGGTACTACAGTAAGAATATTACAAAGGTTCCACTTTAATCTGCTCTACCAAAACCTGACATTTCTCCTAGTTATGGCTCCCCACCCCCAGTCTAGCAGCTTCTCAGCCAAACTGTCTACACTTGCTGTTTCCACTTCATTTCACCACTCACTCTTCAACCCTCTGTGGTCTGGTATCTTTTCCACCTCTTTCCCAAAACAGTTTACACTAAATCCAGTCAAAATTTCCAGTCTTACTTGTCTTTTCAGTACCATTTCATATAGTCAGTCATTCCCTATTTTTTTTAAATAATGCCTTCTGTAACAGTGTCCTTTTGCTCCACCCCACTTGTGTGTGCTTTGCAAGCTCATTCTCCTCAGCCCACCCTTTAGTGTTTTGTAGGTATCTGTTCTAGAATCTCTTTTCCCATTTAACATAACCTCTGTAGGCAATCTCATCTACTCTCATTGCCTTAGCTGCTCCTGATGGCAAAACTTCTCCAGCCTAAGTGTATGTACACATGTTTCAGCTATTAGGCATATTCACTTAGGTATCCTATATCATATAGGTTCCTCAAACTTGGCACATCTCAAATGAAACTCATATCTTCCTCTTTAAATTTTTCCTTCAGATTTCTTATGAAGTATCCGATTGAATATATTCCTATCTACACCCCCACCCCCACCCCAGTTTCTCAAGCTAGTCATGGATAACATGATAGTTATCCATGATACCTCTTTTCTCTCACTTTCCTGTGCCCTGGTAATACATCCTAACTTCTTGAATACCACTCTTAACTGTCCCTCTTCTGCCTTTCCCCACTGCCACCACCCTTGCTCAAACTAGGTCTTTTTTTCTTCCAGCTCATCTTTTTTTTCTTGCAACTTTTTGAGGTATAATTGACAGCATATGTAAACATAAAACTGTATATATTTAAGATCGACAATATGTCGATTTGACGTATGTATACACTGTGAAATGATCACAATGAAATTTACCACATTCCACACCTAACATGGTTATTCTGTGTATGTGTATTTGTGTGTGTAATGAACACCATCATCTCTTAAGTAGACACATTCAGTCTCAGAAACTAGTCTCTGTATTCCATCCACTCAATTCTGCAAATACCTTCACACAGAGGATCCTCCATGACACTTCTCTGTCTTGCTCTTTCACCCCCCGTCTTAGTTACTTCTCAGCCCCAGCTACCCTACACTTAATGCCTTTTGCAAATCTGCAGGTTTTTCCTTCATACCTTTTGGTGCATTTGTTTTTAACCATTCTGCTCTCCTACCTCCCACATGCCATGTACATACACACCCTTATACTTAAGGTTTAGTTATATTTCATAAGTAAAGTTTCAACTTTAGTATTTCTTACTCAGGGAAACCTTCTCTGACCCTGTTCTAGATACAACCCCTATATTGCCCTTATCTGAACTCTTCATCACACTCATACTCCCAATCTCTATAGACCGATCTTTTTCCCTACTGACAGTGTGAGTTGCTAGAGTGAAGAGCTGTCTGTTTACTGCATTTATCCACAGTACCTGGCACACAGTTAATATTTACCTAAGGAAATACTTGGAATAAATGAATCCATTAATATATAAAAAATATTTTGGAGTCATGTCTGTGAATTAATTATTTAATCTTGACTAAGGATAGTCTTTTAATACTGCATTCTTCTGTGATATTAGGATCATCTCTAAGGAACATATAGTTGACTGCCTAGCTCTCCTAAAAAATGACTTTCTTTTTTTACACTGAGTCTATTCCTGTTTGTGAACACTCTTTTCTTTATTTGCCTTAAGTTAAACTGTAACTGTGATGTAACTTTTAAGGTCTATCTCATAATTTAAAAGTTTTGTTTCCCATTGCAGTAAGACTCAGAGTCCTTTTCTCTCTCCTGACAAAACCAGTCCTTTTCCTATTGCTGTTATGTTGTGGTCATTGTTGCAGCTTAAAAAAAAACAAACTACAGCCTTGCCCATGGCCAGTTTCCTAGACTTCCCTGGTAACTTCCTCAACTCTGACCACTCCCTCTCCCACAGAAACAATTAATGTTGCCTCACTCCTGGATACTTTGTTAGTTGTTAAAAGGGAAGGACTGACATTTTTAACTCCTGTGCACATCTGCCTGGCTAGCTGTAAGCCTTTGAAGTAGTACAGGGTAGTATGTGCTAATGCTCTGAGTATGTCTCTCCAATGTCAGAGGTGTGTAGGATCAGAAAGAACATTTGCTGTAGAAACTGGGAAAAACAAAAATGTTATATGCTTGGTAACACAAGTCATTAATGAAATTTTCAACCTTTCCAGAGTTTTTCTAGACCTCAAGCAATTTACTTTTCTGAATTGTATTCATTAAACCTGCAAAGCTAGTGTTGCAGTAAAACATAGTCAAAAAGAAATGGTCTTCTCTTCAGGATTTTCTTTCAGTAAAATGGAAATGATGTCAGTCTTCTGTTTGAATCACTTTCCCTTTGCTTTTGCATTGATATTGCAAACTTTTTGATGATTAGAGGAAGTGTCTTTGCAGGGTGACCAAGAATAATTTCTTGTTACTGATCATAGTTAAAAACTCTGTATGCAGTGATTGTTAGTCTTATACTTTTAAAGTCTGCTGTATTATTTTACACTAAAGACATTTAAATATATTATTTCAGAATATGGTCTTCGATTGGCCAGCCATATATTTGTAAAGGAAATTTCACAAGATAGTTTGGCAGCAAGAGATGGCAATATTCAAGAAGGTGATGTTGTATTGAAGGTATAGTCGTATTTTTACATTTTCATGAACTAAAATAGAAAACTAAGGTCTAGCATGACCATGTAGTCTGCTCATGTTAGAAGCAGTTTTTCCAAAAAGAATTAAAAATCAGTGCTTGGGTCACTGGAGAGTTTGCCACTGTCCATTATGTATCAACACTGATACTTTTCTTTAGGCATAGTGTCATCTTGAGAGAATTAATAATTACAAATGTATATCATTCACTAGTGGGGTCTACTTTGTAGATAGATAACATCTGTTCTTACACAATAAGCGTTTTGATAATTGAGATATCATTGAAAAGGTAGTTTTATTGGTTTGCTTATAACTAATGAAAGTGAGGCTTTGGAGAAGGGGCTAGGAGATGCTAATTTGGGTTTTCTGACAGAGCAACAGTGTAGTAAAGATTTTATTATTTCAGGAAAGAGGAATACTTTGATGACATAGGAAAGTGTAAAGGGAATACATCAGTTCTCACAGCAAGCCAAGGATATGATATTAGATATTATATATTCCTATTAGTAACAGACTAAGCTCACATTTGTATTTTTGTCATTTACTTTCAACCTATGGTTTCTTTTCTGTGGCAGATAAATGGTACTGTGACAGAAAACATGTCATTGACAGATGCAAAGACATTGATAGAAAGGTCTAAAGGCAAGTTAAAAATGGTAGTTCAGAGAGATGAACGGGCTACCCTATTGAACGTCCCTGATCTTTCTGACAGTATCCACTCTGCTAATGCCTCTGAGAGAGATGGTGAGTACACCTCTGCTTAGAGATTTCCTTTAAGTGACCTATTTCTTAAAGTAGTAGGAAGATTTGGCATGCTTGCGTGATTGTCTACCTTCAAAATTTAAAAATTATAAATATAAATATATATTTAGGGGGATTAATTTTAATTTTTTTCCAGTCTTACTGAGAAATAATTGACATACATCGCTGTACAAGTTTAAATTTAGAGCATGATGATTTGATTTATATGTATTGTGAATTTATTACCACAGTACATTTAGTTAACATCCGTCATCTCATATAGGTAACAATAAAAAGAAAGGGAAGACAATTTTCTCCTTGTGATGAGAACACTTAGGACCTACTCTTTTAACAACTTCCCTCTGTGTCATCCAGCAGTGTTAACTGTATTCATTATGTTGTAAGTTACATCCCTACTACTTATTTATCTTGTAACTAGAGTTTTGTATCATTCAACCATCTTCCTCCAATAACCCCTTCCCACCCCCACCTCTGGTAACCATAAATAGCCAGTCTTTTTTCTATGAGTTTGTTGGTTCATTTATTTGTTTTCATTTTTTAAATTTGTCTTCTTTGTCTGACTGATTTCATTTAGTAAATGCCTTTGAGGTCCATCTATGTTGTCACTATATATTTTTTTCTCTGTAGGCAGCTCACCACTATTGATCAGTGACTGATGAAGTTAATGCTTAAATCAACCATTTTATATGAAATTATATTAAGTGGCTTTTATCCATTATCATTGGAGTACTTTATATTTTACTGTAGTCATTTCATGGGAAAAAAAAACAGCACCCTTTTATTTAATAGACATTTCAGAAATTCAGTCCCTGGCATCAGATCATTCCGGTCGATCACACGACAGGCCTCCCCACCACAGCCGGTCACGCTCTCCTGACCAACGGTCAGAGCCTTCTGATCATTCCAGACACTCTCCACAGCAGCCCAGCAATGGCAGGTAATCGCACTATTGTTTAAAATAAAATAGTTAAGTGTGCTCAGTACATGTTTCTGGTATTGCTTACAAATGAAACTAGAAGGTTGACTTTTTTTTTTTTAAGGTTTCAAGATTAGGTCTGTTCTTCTTTTACCAATTTAGGTATTTCTTGCCTAGAAAAACAGAGATCAAACTTGTTTTGAAGGTCCATATAGTAAATATTTTAGGCATGCAAGCCATGCATTGTCTTGTCACTACTCAGCTGTATAGTACAAAAGTATCTGTAGGTGATATGTAAATGAATGGTTGTGGCTGTGTTCCAATAAAACTTTATTTACAAAAATAGATGGCCCAGCTGCAGTTTGCTAAACAACTGCATTACAAGATGCTAGCAGGCTTAAAGAATCTATGGCTTGGGAAAGTTAACTATAGTAAAAGTCCTTTACTAGACAGATTAACCTGGACTTTATTTTCCCTTATAAAATTCACTAGCTGGTATTTATGCCAAAGTGTCTGGTATGCTATAAAATGTGAGTTTATATTATCTTTGGGGTCACAGGTATATTTGAGGATCTGAAGATATTATTATGACTCTTATCTCCAGAAAAATGTACACATGTATGTAGCAGTTAATGTAAAGTTCCTAGGGTTCTGTAGGCCACCAACTGACCTATGGTTTAACAGTAATCCATATGGAGGTCTTCTGGGAGCACTTGAAAATTCAAGTCCAGAGCTGAACAATTTAGGATTAAAGATGGTGATTTGTGACTTACCTGCAGAGAGGTGTTTAGCTCAAGCCATCGAAAATTGCTAAGATAAACAATGTGGAGAGAAGGCCTGGAACTGGACCACAGGAAGTACTACATTCCTTGAGGAAGCTGAGGAGGCAAGGGAGAAGCAAACAGAAGGGAGGAACGCCTAGCTAGGAGAAAGCTTCTTAAAGACTGTTACCAACCAGAGTGGTGCAGTTGCTGTACCCTGCTGCTATTAGATATTTATGAAGCTGAGTCTCTCTAATTTCAATTTTAGATTGATAAATTATATGTATTTTTATCTTTATTTTAAGGTTATAATAATTTTTTAAAGGAATATTATAGTATGTCCCATGTAAAACTGGCTTATCTTAAAACATTATTATCTGTAACTGCTACTGGTTAATATTTCAGTTCTAAAAATCTCCCTGACACAGGCATTATCTGGAAAAGGATTGCTGCCACAACAGATAGACAGTGATCTAACACCCTTAATGATTCCTAGGGGACAACCATAATTTCTCTCATCTAGAAACTGTGCTGGTTTCAAGCAGTTTGGACATGATTTTCCTCTTTTTTAAAGAAAGAAATATATTCAAAATTTTGGCTGTTTGTTTTTATTATAAGCAAATTCTAAATCTTAGTAGTTTCTTCTTCATGCTTGCTTTTTTCATTTAGATTTCCTAACATTTGGCATCTGTAACTTTAAAAATTGAAAAGATTTTTTTAAAAAACAATATGTTCATATTATATTGGGTTGTTTTACCTCTCCTGAGAACCTCAGGTATTCTCACAAGTAGCACCGTTATATGAGATCTTTTAGAAATACGGAATCCTGGCTCAATTCATCTGAGATGGAGGCAGGGAACATTTTTTTTTTAAGTGCCTGGTATCATTCTCCCCTGTATGCTACCAAATGGGGAACTTAACGGTTAGAACAGGTAGCATATACTGAAGAAAAGAGAGTACTTCAACTACAGAAGACATGAAGTCTTACATGCTTTTCCAATATCCATGCTGAAATTTTAATTTCTAAAATTGAGTAACCAGCCTATAGGCTAGTTGCCTAAAGGTTTCATTTCCCCCCTAAAGTCAATGTTAAAATCCAGATAACTGTGGAGTTTTAATTTAGAAGGTACCCTGCATTTTAAAAAACAGTTTAGATATGTAAGAGTAAAATCCTAGTACAGAACAACACCATGGGACCTCCATATATTGTTTATTATTTAATTCTGTTTGTACAAATGCCTCTGTTTTACAAATGTTAAATTCTGTTTAAAGAAGTGATACAAAAATCACTTGATCTTTATGAAAAAAGATTCCATTTAATGTCTAAAGAAGTCTGGCTTTGTAAAATGCCAGCCCCCCCTCTTTCTCTTCCAAGATTTCTGAAATTTTGTACATTTTTACCATATACACTTATCTGCTGAGGATAGTATCTTCATTTTGTCAGAGGCAATAGAATACAATGATTCCTTTGGGCTTTGAAGCCAGACTTCTGGATTTGAATCCCAGTTGCCCTTCGTTACTTGCATGACCTTGAACAACTCTCTGTGCTTTAGTTTTTCCATTTGTTATAAAGTAGGCATGGTCATATATTACAAAGTTGTTGTGAAAATTAAATTAGTTATTATAATACCTGGCACAAATATTAGCTGCTAAGAGTAGTAGTAGGAGGAATATATTGAGTTAGAGTTCCCAGTCATCCTTTCACATCTGCTCATATTTGACCACTTCTAAGAAGATGTCCTCATTCTGTAGGCAAGGGGAGACATTGTGGTAAAGTCCAGGGTTATATATAGTTGACAGATGATTAGCGTCAGAATTAAAACTCTTAGACATAAGTCTTTGACCTTCCTGGTATAGGGAAAATAGGAAAGTGGGTTAATTGCTACTTAACCATCAGGGAACAAAAATCTACAAAGCATTCTATTGTCATCATACCCTACTTATGTTCCTCTCTGTGATGTTCTGTTCTGTTAGCAAACATTATACAAACAGAGTTCTAAGAAGAATACATGAGTTTGTTTCTTCATCATAACTAGATGACCAACATACCCTCATTGTTGTGTAGAACACAAGTTGGCAAAGTACAACCTGTGGGCCAAATCCAGCCTGCGCCTGGTTTTGCAAATAAATCCATCCTGCAATAGTGTGACTGAGAAGGTGCGACAGGCAGAATGGCCCACACAGCCACATACAGAAAAGGTTTGCCATTCCTTGGTCTAGAATGTTAAAATAGTTTTGTTTTGTTATTGAACTAGAAAGCATATGTATAGACAGAATTATTATAGGGATTTTCTTATAGCTTGATGCTTGTTCCTAGGTTTGTTCTATATTTTATTCAGCATTGTTTCCAAGCCCACTGTGGGCCCAGACCTGTGCTCTTGGAGGAGCTGGGGATACTAATTCCACAACTGGTGGCCCTGCTTCATGGTGATTACCGATTGGCTATCACTGAGAAGATTCTTTCTCTGATCTCAGTGTGGTTCCTGCATAATCAGACAGTGTATGACTTGCAGTATATTTTCTAAACCTCTGCTTGGTATATTGTACTCTCCCTAGTATTTACAATTAACTTAAGAGACCCATTTTACATCTTCTTCCCTGAGAGGAAGAACATATGTTTATTTTTTGTTCTGTAAACTTCAATAAAAGTGACTATGGTGCTCCTGATTAATCATAAGCAAGTGCAGTATTAAATTTTTATCATAGTAAAAGCTCAGACTAATTAGGATAATGTTGAGCTATGGAAAATTTGAGTTGTAAAATTTACATTTTCTATTACTACACTCAGTCATTCCATAAACTGACAAAATGTGGCCTAAAAAGTTTTAGGGAATGTGTTTTAACAAATAGAGATAATTTTAATTTATATTTAGCATATCCATTTTATAAAAATGGTTGCTTCAGAAGTACTTGAAAACAGTTTAAAAAGATTGAAACTTTGTAAAAATTTTAAATACTGTCTTTATTCAAAATGTTTGTTTCTCCTGAGAGAAATGCCACCACTAAATACTGAAGTTAGTGGTGTCAGTATTTATATGGCTTATGATATAGCAAATACATGATAGTAAAAATAGAATTTTATGAGTGAGAAATTTCTAACCTAAATCCAATTGTTGACCCAAGTTAACCTGACATATTTGGGATCAAAACCTTTTACTTATACAGTTTGCCAGTAGTATCAGTCTTTTAATATACAAGGTTGAATTTAAACTCATGACTGTTCTTTAAAAGTGCCAGGTAAGTCCTAAAACATTCATGTGGGAAATATAATGTATCTCCTTAAATACCTTATAGAATATTGGGTTTTAAATTAAAGATCTCATTTATTTATTTACACCCTGTACTTTTTCTATCACCTTCCATAATTGTTTTCTCTGATATTAGAGAACTGTAAAATATTCTTTCATCCTAGTATATATAGTG
Source organism: Smutsia gigantea (assembly GCA_032199065.1). Lineage (NCBI taxonomy): Eukaryota > Metazoa > Chordata > Mammalia > Pholidota > Manidae > Smutsia > Smutsia gigantea. The sequence continues at coordinate 312,878 of JAVSCE010008889.1, forward strand.
CTGTCAGCTTGGTTCTCTCTGGGACATACATAAAACTGCCAATAGGCTAAAAATTATTGTTGAGACATCCACATATATCATTTAGACATTTTAGTGTTTCAAAATGTGAATTTCAGATTTTGTTTTCAGTCCTTTGTCTTATGTAAAAAATGTTTGATTACCTCCAATTTGATAGGTGTTTTATTCAAAGTTAAGATCTGCATATGATATTACTGGTAAATAACTTGGTGTAGGTACACTACATTTTCTTTTTCCAGATACACTGCAAAGTCCTTCTTGTTTGTTTTTGGTTTCTCCTTCATCTGTGCAAGATAGAGAGGGCCAGGTAGACAAATACAGTTATGTATCTCAATGAAATTAATCAACCAGTTCCTCACTTCTTTCCCAGCGCCCAGTGCCTTTCAGTTGGACTGATGCAGTCAGTTGTGAGTGATCAAAAGGCAGCACAGTGCATGTTTACAGTGAAGCATTTTTTTGACCAATAGCTTTGACATCCTGTTAATTCTTCCTGTATCAAATATTTTTTGATATCACAAATGTTTATCAGTAATAAGTCAGGCCCTGAACAATCTACACAAGATCCCTGCTATCATAGAGCTTATATCCAAGTGAATAAAGCAGATAAGTAAGTTTGAAATATGAAAAAGTATTTTCCTTTAGAGGTAAGTGCTATAGAGAAAATTAGGTTGAAATGATAGCGAAGGAGGAGGGGACAGTATTAGTAACATGCTCAGGGAAGGTTTCTCTAAAGTCACCTCATCTTGAAATTAAGAAAGAGCCAGCCAGATGAAGATCATTACAGAATAAGAGCACAATACTGTCCTGAGATGGAAGCTCACTCAACTTGTTGGAAGAACAGCAAGATGACCAGGGTGGCTGGATGAAAGAGCAAAGGAGAGAGCCATTTGAATACTCTTAAGTATTTTTCTTTGGGAAAAATTGGTTAGGGAGAATGTGAAAGTTACTTTTAAAAGTTTATACTTGAATTGTTACTAAATTTTTTTTTGTAAGATTCTTTGTCTAACATTTCAAAGTGAGTGGAATATTGCCAACCCATCCTGAACTGAGTTTCTGAAGAAACTATAAATTGTTTTTTGTAGGATGAGTCATTCAGTATGTAACAGGAAGTTGGCTTTATAAAAGGATGTTTTACTAGAGTGAAATGTTCAGCCTCAGTTTATTTCCTATATCAAAGTCACTTTTAAAATATGGCATAACCAGTTGATTTGGAAGGTGTATTGAGAGGTGTAAGTATTGAAGGAAAGCCCCCTGAAGAACGGTCCATCTGGCATATCTTATCAGACAGGGTCCAGTCAGGAGACAGAAAGCACAGTTTCTGTGAAGAGAACAAGTTTAATGTAAGAGATTAAATGTAACAGGTTTGGAGGAACAAAGGATTAGCTAATAAGAAGAAAAGAGATAAAGAGGTATAAGGAGCAGCTTCTCCCCCTGGTGCTGAGAGGAACACCAAAGAAAGAGGCTCGTCCACCCATCCCCAGGGCTGAGAGACAGCCCATTGGAAAGGGCCACCTAAATGGCAGAGAATTTGCTGTGATGTGTCACCAGATGAACTTGCAAGAAACTTGTTCCCTAAAGTGCTTGTGAAAGCCATTCATGGAAAGGTGTCTCATCGAAGACATTGCACTACAAAACCATCCTAGGGGTCACAGGGAAGGCTGCTGGCCACTGAGTGCTGTTGACTGCTGTGTGCTGCAGGAGCCTGCTGAGGGAGCAGGAGTGTCCCTTCCTCCTGCAGTGTCTCTCCAGGTCCCTCTACTGATCAAGCTGTCTGCTCTCTGCTGTCGATGCTCAAAGGGCCCGAACAGTTGTGATTTTACACCTGTGTTTTCACTTACAACAATCTTTTACTTCTTGCTGATCTGATTGAGTGTTGTTCTGCTACCCTGGTTGCACAGTTGACCCAATAAGACTTAAAGAAGGCTCTGCTTATCATGAGTCTTATTTTATGTGAACGTAAAATTCTTCAGAGACTCCACTCCACTACTTAGCTTAGACCCAGTCCAAAATATCTAGCTAAATGCATCATTACCATTAGATTGATATGTGCAAGTGAAAAATCCCCCAAACAGAACCTTTTCCCCCATCCTCCAGGTGAAAAACAAAAATGCCCTTAAGAGGGTCTTGAGGTTCCCTGGAATACCTGAAGCTTCTGTCTGGGCTACTAGGAGCCAGAGTATAGTAGATAAACATAAGTCGGACTCAGGACAGAGATGGTTTTCATGTAAAGTCAGCTTTCCTCATAATAGCAAAAATTATTTTTCTATGAAAATCTTAACTGTTATTTCAGAGCCATTAGGGTAGAATTATGTAAGAAAGATGTCAGGACAATGTATTTTCATTGTCAGCCTTATAGTTTTCTTTCAATAATTGCCATGGATTGTAGACTAATTTTGTATATTTCAGTTCTGTTTTTTGTCTTGCCATAGATGTAATGGTCACATTTGCTCATAATAGAACCCTTTAAATGTTTGGAAATGCTTAATTTTTTCTACACTATAACTCTAGATCTCATTGCTCAGCACTGTTGATATTAGTAGCCACCTGTGGCTATTGAATATTTGAAATGTGGCCAGTTCAAATTGAGATGTATTGTAAGTGTGAAATGACACATTGGATTTTGATGACTGAGCACACAAAAAAAAGAATGTAAAAATACTTCATTAATAATATGTATTAATTTCACAATGAAATAATTCTTTGGATTTATTGGGTTAAATAAATTGTATTAATTTTACTTCACTTAATATGGATTCTAAAAAATTAAAAGTTACATAAGTGATTTGTTTCACAATTCTGTTGACAGCACTGCCCCAGATATACACATATTATTGAATCATGCCTCCATCTTTTGGTAGATATGAGTAATGCACTAAAAAGAGCAATGATTTTCTGAATATTAATTGCATGAAAAGTTTAATAGAATGATGTAATAAGTTCCATCCCTCTGAAATGTTTTTAAGTCATAATAATTGTATTACAAGAAAAAAATGAGATAGACAATGAGTCATGAAAATTAGCCGAAGATGAAAATACTAGTTTTGTACGATGTACAGAGCAAGAGGCCTCTGTTGCACAACAAATGGCAATCTATTGGTTATCATTGGGGAGGATGTTCAAATTAAAATACTATATTGATTCCAAGTTACCAAGATGGTAGTTACCATTATAGTCAATCACATTTTAAATTTGGGAAGTTGTTTTTTAAGTTACACGAAAGAAGAAAATCAATTGGAAATGCTTGTTTTTGGATCTTATTTTAAGTAAATAGTTTAAAGTCTCCTTGTTGCAGAGCAAAAGAAATCTGTTAGAACTTAAAATTACATAGTTCTTTGATCTCTTTCTTTAAAATGTTCATATTTATAATGTATCATTTGCATTTTTTAGTGCAAAGAATGCAGGGAGAATTTACTGTTTTGTACCACCCTTTCTTTATATTCCGAGGCTTCTAGAGCAGTTGGGGGGTAAAGTTTAATTGTATTTATTTATTCTTAAGATGTAACTGTATGTGAGATTATGTTACATAAGCAATGGCTAAAATTTGACGTTTTATTATTTAAAAGTTCATTCTGGTTTGAACTAGAATATATCTTGGCTTTTATAGTTTTTCTCTGAAAGATTTTACATACATGACTCATTTAATGTATATCATTTAAAACTAGAGAATACCACTACAGAATAAGTGAAACAAATCTGAAAATAGAAACTATAAAAAGTGCTTGTTGTTATTCTTTCAGGAGGATAACTGAGAAGAAAATTTTTCCTGATAAGAGACTGCTAATAAATACGCATTAATAGAACCAAATTCTTTGTTTAAAGTTAGACTTAATTCCATTTTAAAATAATAATTTAAATACTAAAATATTTTAAATATTTTAATCTTGTAACTAATATGTAAATATTTTTTTGTAAAAATAGAAATAGTAGAGATAAATCTAAAATTTTTATTGGCTACTACTCCCTCCAGAGTGAACCACCGTTGCCTGTATGGTTATATCCATTTAGGTCTTTCTACATGTGGGCATGTACATGCATGTGTGTGTGTAGCTACAAAGAGAATTTTCTTTAATACCTCACTGGTGTCACATCATGTATATTCTGCAGTTGTGCTGCTTCACATTTGTTTTGGAGTTCTCTTCCTGTGTCTACATACAGCTCTCTTTCACTGTAACTTGTTTTAGTATTTTTAGTTTTAATCTCCAGTTATAAATGTAATGTATGCTTATTAAACAAGTAAAACAGGTCAAATCCACCAACTCCACCTCACCCTAGTTCCCAATCCTCTTGAATTAAGCCTTTCTCCATACTTGTACAAATATTTGGCATCGTATATAGAGTGTTTTTAATAATTTTAAAAGGTCAGGCTCTGTTCATGATTTCCCACCTAGCTAATTTCACTTAACAATACAAGGTGAACATCCTTCCAGCTTATTTTTTCAATGAAAAACTTCTCATATCATGGGAAGTCCGATTCCAGGTCTTTGTTGTATGTACAATATTGTGTAAGCATCTTTGTCCCTTATGTATATACTGGTTCTTACTATTGCTAAAGTCATCAAAGTGTCTGTCGGTGGTGGTTTTACATGTTCATGGATAGTGCCAGATTACTTTCCAAAAGTAATATTTGATTTACACTTGTTTCTCAGAATTCCATATTTCCCATAAAATGGCAACTCCTTATTTTAAAATTGACGGTTTTGTAACTTACTAGTGGAGCTGAGCATCTTTTCATGAAGTTAATTGACCAGTGAATTGCTTCCTCAGCAGATTGCCTGGTTCATTTCTGTTGATCATTTTCCTTTTGTGTTGTTCTTTTTCATCAGTTAATAGTAGCTATTTGGCAGGTGTGTTACAAGTTAAGTCTTTGTAATATCTTTCCCTGCACAATTTGACATTTTTAATCTAGTGAAATATTTTCATCATTCCTTTATGGCTTCTGAATTTTTATCTTAACTAACTTTGGGAGATCTCCCCCAATGTAAGATTATACAAATTTGTTTCTGGCATATTTTTTATATTTCCATTTCTATCTGTCGTTGAGGATATTGAGAAAAATCTGTTGGTTTTTCTAAAAAATGGAATTAAAATTCTCTTAATTCAAATTTTTTTTGTGTTCTTTTACACTCACTTAATATTTTTGCCAATTTTTTAAGCCCACTTGGCAATTGTATGTATCATCTGAGTCTTCCAAATAATGGTAAATAACAGTCATTTGTAGGTATCACTGTGCTGTTACTGATCTTAGTGTGAATACATTCAGCATTTCACTATTTAATATGGTGTTAGCTCTTGGTTTTGTATTAATTGTAACTAATGAATTGTATTTGTATCTTTGCTTATGCTTTTTATTAGGAATTGCTGTTGAATTTTTTCATATGCCTGTTTGGTATTGACATTTTTTTCTCTAATACTTGGGTATAATAATAAATTATATTATAGATTCCTAATGTTGAATAAGTCATACATACACTCTTGAAATAACCCTGCTGTGGTCATTGTATAATAAATAGTACGTTCTTTTCTGACAATTTTGGACTGCCATGTCCATAATAAACTTTACTACTGTGGACGTTTTTCTGTTTTCTGTTTTATTGCATTGATCTATTTCTGTGGCAGTACCACTGTAGTATTAATTACTTGTCATTGTTTATTGAAGTTTGGCTATATTTTTACTGTTATAAGTAATTTTCACAATCATCTTTATGCTTATAATTTTTTGTTTTACTAACATACAGTCTTCGGAGCAGAGAGGAAGAGAGAATTTCTAAACCTGGGGCTGTCTCAACTCCTGTAAAACATGCAGATGATCATGCACCTAAAACAGTGGAAGAAGTTATAGTTGAAAGAAATGAGAAACAGGCACCCACTCTTCCAGGTAAGCCCAGCAAATACTAAGTTCAGAAGACATTTTCCATCAAACTAAAGTAATTGTCAAGATTCACAGAAGACTTAAAGGTGTATTATTACTATTATTATTCCTGTCATTATTTCTACTGTTACTGTGTGTGAGTTTTCTGTATCTGACTCCTAGAATTTTCCTTACGGGTAGAAGATTGGCATGGATCAGTAGGCTTTCATGAATTTTTTAAAAAAGTTTTTCTAAGTGAAATTATGGTTAACAGCTACTCACAATGAGCAAAGCTGTTTTCCAACACTGCTCAATAAAGAGAAATGTTAGATTGCTTTCAGAAAATGTGTTTTTTTGCTTATTGAGAGTGTTTCCATAAACATTTTATAAAGTATACCTTGTATTGCTGTATGAGACCAGATGTAAAAATATGCAAGGTTCTGAGATCTGGTTGATTTTGAAAGGCCTGTAGATTTTGGTTCTAATGTCTCTCAGTTCCTTCCCTCCAGTCATCTTTTGCTCTGCTTGTTTAGTAGAAGGAATGTGGGTATTTAAAAATAAATTTTAGCACAGTGAAGAAAGATGGTTGCTTTGGTAATCTTAACAGAGAAGTGTAGGGATTCTCATATTCTTCTCCTGTTATTTTCCCTAGAGAATAGACTTTCAGACCCTAACAGCTGGAGAGTAAAAAGCACCGCTGACTGTGTAACATGCATACTTGTTAAAAAGACATCAGAATTATAACTGTAAACTGTACTCTTAATATGTATAATATATGTTCCATATCAGGTTCTCAAAACTGAACATTTTTGCTGATGAATTTGCATACATGTATTTTTACAGACTTTTTATTGTTAGCTATTTCCACTGGTTGGTCACATTATTACTCCGCTTTTTTAATAAAGTGATTCTTGCAGAACTTAAAATTTTTCTTTCTTTTAGAACCAAAGCCTGTATATGCTCAAGTTGGACAACCAGATGTGGATTTACCTGTCAGCCCATCTGATGGTGTCCTACCTAATTCAGCTCATGAAGATGGAATTCTTCGGTAATGCAGTTTTAAGCTGTTGTCTTTCTGTCCATTATTAAATATTATTTAAAGTGAGAATTCAGTTGCAAACCATATTATTATATATGTACTTCTTAAAATAGTGTATACCACTTACTGCTATGATTAAGGATTTTTTCCTTTTTAATTATTTATGTGGTAGAATTAGTTGGAGATTAGAGAACAAAGAAACTTCGGTGATATTTACTTCTTTCACCAGTGTCTCCTACCTAGTTTTTAGGTGAGGAATGACAAAATTTTTAAGCAAATTTTCTATTTAGACATCAGAATTTTCATAAGCTTTCTAATGCCCTAGCATTTTTTTTTAATCTATTTCTCCATATTTTAGCACTATTGACATTTTGGGCCAGATTGTTGTTTATTGTAGTGGACCATCCTTTGCATTGTGGCATGTTTTTATTTTCTGTTTTATACTTGATGGGCTTGTGATGTAAATTGTATAACCAGATTTCAAACCATCATGATCATCAAATTGGTTTTTTGTTTCCTCTGTGGTAAAAGGGACATTATTTGAGTACTTGAAAATTACCAAGTTCTTAAAGTGGTTTAGATCTAGACCTCTGCTCTCACCTATTTTCTCAGCCAAAGAAAATTGGGTTGTTACCACAAGACCCAAGCTAGATAGAGAGAGCTCCTGAAAAATAGGGGGTATCACACCAGTTTTAAAATTGTATTTTTTGTATTAGGTAACTGATAAAATTTTATAACTTGTGAAGGCATAGTCCCCTTTTTTCCTTTCTTAAGAATTCATTGGAACTCTTTAAGGTTTGTTACATATTTATGACTTACATATTTATAACTCTTTAAGTTTTAAAAAACCTTTAATGATTAGATCCCGGGTTTCCCTGGAAGAGCTCTGAAGAACAGACACCAAAGAGAATTGGGGCAGGATTTTTAGCTAAGCCAGCAAAAGTTTGATTATTCATTCAAATCCAGTGTATGGATTTGATGCAGAGGTAGTAAGTGAGTCTACTTTTTGCTCTTTCAAGTAATTGATATAATGCAGATAGAGCAGAGCATAAAATATCAGTCATCTAGGGTACAGGACGCTGTGAAATTGGGCCTAAAGCTGTTCTGAAACACTAGTTTTTAAAAGCAGATTTTACTGAAGATAAGAGACTACAATCAACTATTTTTACTTTTTGAGGTGCACTAGATTGGTCAGTGTTAGAAGAGGATTCCAGGAACCTGGAGTCTTAAGGACTTTGAGGAAATGTTTAAAAGAGCTGTCTGTACAATTGGTTTGGGAGAGGAGTCTGAGAGAAGGGTAGTGGAAAAGTAGGATGCACCACCACCAAGGCACTCATTCACGTTAAAACTGGTAAATAGTTGAGGGAGGGACCAGTGATGCCAGTAACCCCAGCAGTGAACCTCACCTAACCTACAGGCTCTTAGTTAATGTTCATTCCAGATCAGGAAACTGCATCAAATGTCAACATCTCCTTAGTCCTGAAAGCTAAGGTGGTCTTTGGTTGGTTTAAAAGAACTAGACATCTCTCTTCTCTCAACTCATTCATTCATTTATTTGATTTGTGTTTTTTAGTTTCTATTCATTTTTAATAATTTTTTATTTAGTGAATAAAGAGGAAGGGAACTTTTTCTGTACTTCATGTTAGAATAGGTAAAAGAACTGTGTCTTCTTGGCTAGGAATGTGGGGTCGTTATGGGAACCTAAGAGGGTAATTTGTTATTATGATCTGTTTTGTTGTAACCTGTTCTGCCCAGCCATTCCCCTGAAGCATTCTTCAGTGTTTGTTCTAGGAGTGTCACAAGGTTTTGACACCACACTGATAATCAAGAGGAATGTGTATGCATTAATTATTTCCTGTTCTCTCTCTAGTAAGGAAGGGGCAGAGATTGAATATGGGGCTAATCCAGAAAGGCTGAATGATGATAAGATTTTTATTTAAAATTCAGAGGGGCTGCAGAGTAAGTGATCTGTATAAATTACTAAAAGAATCCATCAACTTCAGAGTTTAAAAATCACTGTCTGATGATACAGTATGAATTGGGATGGAAATACCCATTGGGAATGTCCTATATACATCCAAGATTGAAAGTTGGGAAAAATATTAATTTTATGTATTTGTATATAAAGCATTACTTGCATAATACACTCAGATATGTTGAAATTTATTTTGTTTAACAAATAATAAAAGAAAGTGCTATTAAATCTGATTCAGAATTCTAACACTACATTTTATTCAGTAAATTAGTTGTGTGAGGAAAATTTCAGACATAATCGCCCTTTATTTCATTCTGAGTACCGTTTTCATTGTAGCAGTTTGGTATAACTTTTCAAGCTCTTCTTAACTGTTTCAAATGAAATATTTGTTTTAACAGGCCCAGCATGAAATTGGTAAAATTCAGGAAAGGAGATAGTGTGGGTTTACGCCTGGCTGGTGGAAATGATGTCGGAATATTTGTAGCTGGTGTTCTGGAAGATAGCCCGGCAGCCAAAGAAGGCTTAGAAGAGGGTGATCAAATTCTCAGGGTATGTCAGCATATCAAAAATTCGTGTTTGGAAGTACTTAGGTCCCTAGAGAATGGCATCAGACATAGCATGCCTACTGTTAAAGTTAGATTGTAGTCGACTTCGATCGGGAGCGGGCATGGAGAGCTGTCCCGAGAGCGCCCTGGGCAGCCCCATGCTGTTGCTGCCTGGTTACCAGCACTTCCCGGAGGAGCCGCAGCACCGCCCCTGCTTCTCAGTGCAGCCCGCACAGGGTGGCAGCTTGGACAGCCTCACATCAGTGGCACCTTCTGGTGGGGACAAGAAGGTCGTCAGAATGGAGGTTTTGGGAACAGTGAAATAGTTCAGTTTAAGAAATGGATATGGTTTCATCAACAGGAATGGCACAAAGGAAGATGTATTTGTAGAGCAGACTGTCATACAGAATAGCCCCAGGAAGTCCCTTCGCAGTGTTGGAGATGGAGAGACCATGGAGTTGGATGTTGAAGGAGGAAAGGGTGCGGAGGCAGCAGATGTTACAGGTTTGGTGGAGCTCCGGCACAAGGTGGTAGATGCACAGCAGACCCTAACCATTACGGAGGCCGTCCATGGAGCACTGGTCCTCCCGCAGTCATCAACAGAACGACCAGAGTAGTGAGAGTGGGGGAAAGAATGATGGGAGAGAGCTGCCAAAGGCCAGGCCCTGCCATAGTGTTCCAACTCTCCCGTGCAGGGAGAAGTGAGGGGGTGTGGTGGCAACCAGGGTGTGGGAGAGCCAGGTAGATGGTGAGACGGAGTATGTGCCAGGATTATGGACCACAACTCCGCCCGGGTACTCCTCGCCAGAGACAGCGCAGAGAGAACTGCAGTTTATCAGAGAAGGAAAATCAAGGACTTGAGACTCAAGGTCAGCAGCCAGCTCAACGTCAGTACCTACGCAGACGCCCAGAAAACCCTAAACCACAAGATGGCAAAGACAAAAGCTGCCAATCCATCAGGGAGAATTCGGCCGCCGCCGAGACTGAGCAGGGCAGAGCTGAGTCAGTGCCAGTTTATGGTCTCTCCCATCATCTGGTTTAGTATCCTACAAGAGGGCATGAGTATGGAATTCCAGCAATAAGAAATGCACAAAAGATTGGAGCTGATGACCTTAGGTGCTTGCTTTTGGCCCATTGACCAGATACCTGCACTATCTGTGTGATCTGTGCAGCATGGGGGGTTTTATTTTCTTTTGGTTTTTATTAAGTTATTGATACACAATCTTATGAAGGTTTTGTGTAAGCAACGTTTTGGTTACTACATTCACCCATATTATCAAGTTCCCTCCACATACCCCATTGCAGTCCCTGTCCATCAGCATAGTAAGATGCTATAGAGTCACTACTTGTCTTCTCTAGTATATGCAGCATGGGGTTTTTATTATTTTTACCTAATGGTCGCTTTATGTAATGACAAACGTGTTTTTCTTTTTTTTTTTAAGCCTGGTTTTTTTCAGTACACCTTGAAAGGTTTTTAAATTGTTTTATATCTGGTCAAGCTGAGATTTTTAGAACCTCGTTTTTAATTCATAGTAAAAATCTTAAGTGATTGTCAAAAAATTAGATTGTAGTATTTGTCACAGTCTCTTGAACCATTTAAGTGTTCAGATTAGAAATCTGTCAGGTCTTGGTTGTGCTGAACTTGTCACTTCCCATTCCTGCACTTGCTCTTGTTTATTGTTATGTGTTACGACACAGTGTGATGCTTTGGTTTGTTTTTTTTATTATTAAAGTATCATTGATATACAATCCTATGTTGGTTTCAAATATACAACACAGTGGTTACCCATATTACTAAATCCTCACCCCCTTTACTGTGGTCACTATCCATCAACATTGTAAGATGTAACAGAATCATTAACTATGCTTTGGTTTCATTTTAATCTTTGGTGTTATAGACCCTACAGAAAAATAAATTTTAGATCCCTATATAAAATAGGTAGTCTTTTTAGGTTCAACTAAACATTCAGTCTGGCAAGACTTCTGCGATGGGCCACAATTTGCCAGCGGCTAACGTTGGATTCCTCTCTCATGTGACTAGTCTTTGTAGCAGTCCACATAGCCCTCTGGGACCTTCTTCACCCCAGGTGATGGCTAAGGCACAAGGAGACGGGCTGTACATCAGGCAAACATAAAAGCTGCTCTGGCTCTGAAGCTTCAGACCCCTCCAGAGACAGGACCGGTTACAAGAGTCAGAAAGCCCAGTTTAGTTGCAGTCTACCAATGGGGTCTTTTTTCTTTTTGTTTGTTTGTTTGTTTGTTTTACTTTTTGATAAGCAGTGTTGCCTAGTAACATAGTACCATCTTTCATCTCTTCACAAAATCCTCAAACCTCCTGGCAAATAAATAAAGTATGTCCTGTTTAATCAAAAGTTCAAGTCTATCAAATGTGAGTCACTTATTTTACTCTACCTCTCCACCTCAAATTGTCATTGCTACCTCTGTTCTGATCTGTTCCTGCATTCGGACAACCACTTGCCCATTTCCTGAATTCCGTCTTTTCCTGCTCCAAAATCTTGCTGCTTTGGCTGCGTTGTTCATGTTTTTCCTTTCCCTCTCTAGTTCTTCACCTGGCTTCCATTGTCTTATTTCTTTTGCTGTTGAACTTGATGTAGGTGTAGTTGAGTCCCTTTGCTTTCTTTTCAGCCATTGCTGTTATGAAGTTTCAGAGTCTGGCTTCCACCTTAACCACTACTGAATTTGAATTTCCATAAGCCATCATTGACCTAAGTCATCCTCAGCCCTCGTTTTCCTTTATTCATTAGCAGTGTTTTGACTGTCTTAAGTAAACCTTCTTGAAGTGCCTTAGTCCTTGGATTTCTTAACTGCCAGTCTGATACTCTCCTAATATTTTTATGTCTTTTTCTTCCTTCTTTAATGATTCTTCTAAAACTTGGGAAGTCAGCAGCTCCCCGCTTCTGTCTTTTCCTTCCCCGCTTCTGTCTCACACAGTCTCCGTCTTGGGTTTGGTTGCTAAAGTCAGCAGTCCACAGTCAGAATATTTTCACTCTGAGCTCTTTTCCTAAGTCACCTTAGACTGTGCCAATTACCTATGCATCCTCCTTTCCCTTTAAACTTAGCCTGTCAAAAAGTCAAGGCATCATCTCTGATTTAGTGATTTCCATCTGACATTGTATTGTGATTACTCCTGATAATATTTACATTGCTCTCAAATACACCATATATAATAAAGTTCAGTGTACTAAAGAAATCAAACACACCTATCTCTTACACACCTCATGTATCTTACTTGAAGTAATCAGGCATACGTCTTTAAATATTTCTTAATAGTTTACTTACTTTTGCCACAGAAAAGTAGATTTTTTTTTTATGTGTGTGTGGAAATTTTCCAAAGGTGAAAGAGGAAATTCTACCTGTAATCCTGCACACAGCCACAGGTGACACTTTGATAAGTTCCATTTGTCCTCAGGCGCTTCTAATATATTGATTTGGCAGACATTGATCCTATATCATACAGGTGCTCTTACAGAGATGGCACAGTGCATACACTATTTCTTTTTAATCTCGTTGCCTTTTGATTTTTTTTTCAGAGATTACTAAAAAGTAGGGCTCTATTATACATTCACAAAATTTTTTTTAATTGTTGCAGTTGAGGTATAATTGGCATATGAAAGTACATTAGTTTCAGGTTACATTCATAGAATTTATAATTAAAAAATTTAAAGCCAGATATTTTACAATAATAAATATTTAGAATTCATTTTTTTTGGTCTAAATTTTGCAATAGATTTTTAATGTCAGGATGTATTGTGACCACTCTTTAAATGAATTTGCACTTTCTCTTCATTCACTTTACTTAATAAAATTTAAATTAAATTAGAGTATATTCTTTTCTCCAAAGTAAAATTTTTCCCTCCTAAAGATACAGTATTTTCAAATTAGGTAAACTCTTGAGAACATCAGTGTCTTGTGTAGATAAGTATTTTCATAATCTTTAAAATACAGCCAAGGGTAATTGGTGAAATGTATTTTAACAGGTAAACAATGTAGATTTCACAAACATCATAAGAGAAGAAGCCGTCCTTTTCCTACTTGACCTCCCTAAAGGAGAAGAAGTGACCATATTGGCTCAGAAAAAGAAAGATGGTGAGATACTGTCAGAAAAGGAGAAAACCTGTATAGGTTTGAGGACTTAGGGGTTTTAATTTGTTTTTTAAATTAATCATTTGAAGTTCAGTAAGAAATGAACTTGTTAATCTCAGAGGGAGTTTTTAAATCATTTAGGGGCACACAGTGTTACATTATGCTTGTTAGCACAGCACAGTAATAGGACAAACTTCTATGGCATTCTGATTTACATAGAATGCCACCTAACCCTTTACAAGGCATAGAAAAATCCTAGCTGTTTGTTAGCTATCAGAATCATACAAAAATATATGGGCAGCTTCCAAATTTTGTACTGATACCTTCTAAGCATTATACTGATGTTTGTTAGCATTAATTTAAGGGAATGCCATGTTTTCTCTGTGATTAAGCAGATAGATTTTTCATTGAGAGCAGAGTTTCTCAGCCTCAGCGCTATTGACATTTGGGGCCAAATATTTTTTTGCTGTTGAGGCTGACATTGTAGGATGTGTAGAAGCATCCCCGGCCTCTACTCACTAGATTTCTGGTGTCATAACTGTCCCCCCCAACTCCCAACCCGCACAAACACACACATCTGCAACAATTAAAAATGTCTCCAGATACTGCCAAATAGCTCCTGGGTGGGGGTAGGGGGGGTGGGAATTGCCCTTATTGGAGAACCATTAATTTTGGAAATGGGAATATCTATGCAGCAAAATTAAGTCATGATTTTAACAGAAAGCACATATGTGGCTTTGGAGAAGTTACTTGATCTGTCCGCATCAGCTTCCTCATCTGTAAAATGGAGCTGCTAAAAGTTACCATTTCCTGAGTAACATATGTGAGACTAAATACATAAAACAGTACCAAATAGTTAATACAGACACACAGTAAGGATTCAACATTTGTTGAATACTATTGTTTTTAATTTCTTAACCCACTATCTATTGTTAATGTTTTTGTTTTGATTCCTTTTAGTTTATCGTCGCATCGTAGAATCAGATGTAGGAGATTCTTTCTATATTAGAACCCATTTTGAATATGAAAAGGAATCTCCCTACGGACTTAGTTTTAATAAAGGAGAGGTGTTCCGTGTTGTGGATACACTGTACAATGGAAAACTAGGTTCTTGGCTCGCTATTCGAATTGGCAAAAATCACAAGGAGGTAGAACGAGGCATCATCCCTAATAAGAACAGGTATGAATGCTTGGATACTTCTCATAGAATAAGTTAAGTAAATGGTGATAGAAGATTTCAGTCCCATTGGGAAATTTTGGTAATGTAAAAATTTCGTTTTTAATGGTATTCACTATATCTGTAACTGACTTAGTTGTACAAACTACTTTTAATTTCACCATTATCATCTAAACTGTATGTGAAGTTCTATCCAGTATTTCGACATTTTGTTTCATTGTGTCTTTCCATTTTGTTTTTAAAATATCATTATTATTATTGTTATTATTATTATTATTACTATTATTTATCTTCTCCAGAGCTGAGCAGTTAGCCAGTGTACAATACACACTTCCAAAAACAGCAGGAGGAGACCGTGCTGACTTCTGGAGATTCCGAGGTCTTCGCAGTTCCAAGAGAAATCTTCGAAAAAGCAGAGAGGATTTGTCAGCTCAGCCAGTTCAAACAAAGTTTCCAGCATATGAAAGAGTTGTTCTTCGAGAAGGTAGTTTATTTTTCACACACTAACCTCATACCTTTTAATGGTAATATCCTTAAGAAAGAAAAGGCATAAACTAGGTTACTTTTCATTTGAATTCCTTCCCAGCTGGATTTCTGAGGCCTGTAACCATCTTTGGACCAATAGCTGATGTTGCTAGAGAAAAGCTGGCAAGAGAAGAACCAGATATTTATCAGATTGCAAGTAAGTAGCCCCAGGAGTGCTTTCAGATGAGGTTGAAGGTGTTTCTTTAGTAGTTGCTTTTCTAGGATGAGTCTGACATTCACTTGATAGAAATAAAACTTTTTATAAGTGGAAATTTGCAGTTACCCCGTTTATTTTATTAGAAGGCCTGGGTCTGGGTGATTGTGTCCTTGTTCTACCAATTCCCTTTAATAATAAGAATCACCTTCTATGAAGCTGTGCCCGCTCACCATCTTGTTTAATCCTGACAGTATCCCCAGGGGGTGTAGTAGAATCCCTCTGCTGAAGCTGAGCATCCTGAGCCTTGGGGTGGTCATGGTCAGGACCACCCCCAGCCTCCTTGGCCTAAACTTTTCTGATGACACCCAGCTTAATGAGTGACTGAACTCAGCTTTGAACCCTTTCTGGCTCCAAACTAGTGCTTTCAGTCATTAAGCTAACAGAAATATTCAAATATGTAAGAAGGGTAATAAAAACATGACTCATGCTGTCAGTTCTTATTGCAGACATTATAGTAAGTTAGTGTTAAATATAAATAATGAGAATGGTGCTTTAAATGCCTGACAGATTTTGCCTGCAAATTTTCTCATTGTTTTAGTTTAGCTATTATGGTACTTGGAGTATACATACAGCTTAGTTATGACCACTTCGGCTTGCTTGAAATAATATGTAAAAACTTAAAACCTTATTTTTTTTTCTAATTACAAAAATAACAAGTGTCTATTTGGAAAAGTTAGAAAGTCGACTTTTGTATATGTCTTCATCACCCTAAATTTGTCCTGTTGTATTTTCTTCCACCCTTCCCAACCTTTGTAAACATACTTCTACAAAGTTTTGTTTATACTGTTTTCTTTCATAATAGATATTTTCATTTTATCATCTGAAATTCTGCAATCAAATTGTGTTGATTAGCCTTCTGTTCTTTGTATAGTTTGTTTCAATTTATGTTTTACTATTACAAATGATGCAGAAATCGGTCCATATTTTGTTGGCTTGTTTATGCTCTTCCTTGTTTCCCAGAGGATTTAAATCCTCAAGAATATAGCTTTTTCCATATTTATGATTTCCTTAGACAAGATTCCAAAAAATACAGACATGAACATTTCCTGGTCACTGCTATATGTAATTATTATTGCTTTCCAGAGGATTGTGCCTTTATTATTATTCCCATTGGTACTAGATGAGACCCTCATTAACGTTTTTAACTGCTCGTTTAAATAATCAGAACACTCCCCTGTTATTACATTGCTTTTCCTTTGGATGATGCTGAAGGTGAATGAGGATATTTATTTTATGAAACTCACAAAATTTGCAAATGATAGTAAAATTTGTGCAAGTTAGGAAATACTTATTTCTAATTGCCCATTCAGTTTGTTAGTTTTTTCAGAAGAGATCTTTTTTTGGACATTGTTTATAGGTAACATTTTGCCTGAAGAAGTTGGTGATGACCCACCCATATGGAACAGGGTTTTTAAATTAAAGAAAAGTGTGAATTACAAAGCTGTACCTTAAGGAGTAATTGATTCATTTAATTGGGTTTACTCTGTAGCCAGCCTTTTACAAAGGATTCAGAGAGCCTAGTTATGTATCATCATTGAATCTAATGAGAATCTTCTGAGTTAAGGAATTAGTAACATTTTCTCCAACCAGTACTCCCCGTTGATCTCTCTCCTTAATTCTCCTCTGTTCACCAGATTTGAAATTTTGCCATCTTTGCCTTTGGAGCTTTGTCTCATGATAGCCTAATTATCTAGAATCATCACCTTGTTCGTCAGTGTGACCTCTATCCTTCCAAATCTCTGCCTTTTTCTGATCTGAAACACCATTGCTCTTTCTTGCTTTTCAAGCTTTCCTTGAAACCCAAGTCACAAAAATTGCTGTGCCTTTTTAGTGAAGAAATATGAATTGGACCTCTTAGATTCTTGGTTAGAAGACAGCCCAAGCTGCATTTGGCATATCATACACTGGCAGAAAGGGACAGGGTGCCGTATGAAACCACAGGCTGTCTCGTACTTACAAGTTAATGGTCTTCTGTGTGCCATGGTTCCTATTCTGTTGGTATAAAAAGAGATTCTAACCCCAAAACTCCCCCGCCAGTGTGCTATATATAGCATTGTTGCTGATCAGTTCTAGACCCATCCAGGTATTGAGTTCATCAGCTCTCAGTGGCTGGGTGGGATACGTACATGAGAGGCAGTGTGCCGTGCAGGTAATACCATTTTTTCTGTATGTCACAGTGTGAAAACGGTTTGGAAATAATTAATGCTGTGCCAAGCCATATGGGAGCCTCAGGAAAAAGAAAAAATGTGTGTCCCTACATACATGTTTTTACTCTTTTTAATGGCTAATTTCTTTCCAGCACATTAAAGTCAATGGAAAAAATTTTTAAAGCATGAAAAATATGCATATTAAAACTCACATTAAGTTTAAATATTTTATTTATACCAAACTCTAAATTTGTCATTTTATTTCCAGGCTTTAATGGAAGCGAGCTTAGTGATGTTATTTTTTATATTTATTTTTTGGTATCATTAATCTACAATTACATGAGCAACATTATGTTTACTAGACTCCCCCAATCATCAAGTCCCCATCACATACCCCTTTATAGTCACTGTCCATCAGCGTAGTAAGATGCTGTAGAATCACTATTTGTCTTCTCTGTGTTGCACAGCCCTCCCCGTGCCCCCCAGCCCCCACATTTTGTCTGCTAATCTTTTTGCCCGTTTTTTCCCCCTTATCCCTCCCTTCCCACCCATTCTCCCCAGTCCCTTTCCCTTTGGTAACTGTTAGTCCATTCTTGGGTTCTGTGAGTCTGCTGCTGTTTTGTTCCTTCAGTTTTTTTTCCTTGTTCTTATACATAACAGATGAGTGAAATCATTTGATACTTGTCTTTCTCCGCCTGGCTTATTTCACTGAGCATAATACCCTCTAGCTCCATCCATGTTGTTGCAAATGGTAGGATTTGTTTTCTTCTTATGGCTGAATAATAGTCCATTGTGTATATGTACCACCTCTTCTTTATCCATTCATCTACTGATGGACACTTAGGTTGCTTCCATTTCTTGGCTATTGTAAATAGTGCTGCGATAAACATGGGGTGCATATGTCTTTTTCAAACTGGGCTCCTGCATTATTAGGGTAAATTCCTAGGAATGGAATTCCTGGGTCAAATGGTATTTCTATTTTGAGTTTTTTGAGGAGCGTCCATACTGCTTTCCACAATGGTTGAACTAATTTACATTCCCACCAGCAGTGTAGGAGGGTTCCCCTTTATCCACATCCTTGCCAACATTTGTTGTTTGTGTTTTGGATGGTGGCCATCCTAACTGGTATGAGGTGATACCTCATTGTGGTTTTAATTTCCCTTTCTCTGATGATTAGTGATGTGGAGGGTCTTTTCATGTGCCTGTTGGCCATCTGAATTTGTTCATTGGAGAAGTGTCTGTTCAGCTCCTCTGCCCATTTTTTGATTGGATTATTTTCTCTATGTTTTTTGAGGTGCGTGAACTCTTTATATATTTTGGATGTCAACCCCTTATCAGATATGTCATTTATGAATATATTCTCCCATACTGTAGGATGCCTTTTTGTTCTATTGATGGTGTCCTTTGCTGTACAAAAGCTTTTCAGCTTGATATAGTCCCACTTGTTCATTTTTGCTTTTGTTTCCCTTGCCCAGGGAGATATGTTCATGAAGAAGTTGCTCATATTTATGTCCAAGAGATTTTTGCCTATGTTTTTCCTAAGAGCTTTATAGTTTCATGACTTACATTCAAGTCTTTGATCCATTTTGAGTTTACTTTTGTGTATGGGGTTAGACAGTTATCCAGTTTGATTCTCATACCTGTAGCTGTCCAGTTTAGCCAGCACCAGCTGTTGAAGAGGCTGTCATTTCCCCATTGTATATCCATGGCTTCTTTATCTTATATTAATTGACCATATATGTTTGGGTTAATATCTGGACTTTCTCTTCTGTTCCACTGGTCTGTGGGTCTGTTCTTGTGCCAGTACCAAACTGTCTTGATTATTGTGGCTTTGTAGTAGAGCTTGAAGTTGGGAAGCGAGATTCCCCCTGCTTTATTCTTCCTTCTCAGGATTGCCTTGGCTATTCGGGGTCTTTTGTGGTTCCATATGAATTTTAGAACTATTTGTTCCGGTTTGTTGAAGAATGCTGTTGGTATTTTGATAGGGATTGCATTGAATCTCTAGATTGCTTTAGGCAGGATGGCCATTTTGACAGTATTAATTCTTCCTAGCCAAGAGCACGGATGAGTTTCCATTTGTTAGTGTGCTCTTTAATTTCTCTTAAGAGTGTCTTGTAGTTTTCAGGGTAAAGGTCTTTCACTTCCGTGGTTAGGTTTATTCCTAGGTATTTTATTCTTTTTGATGCAATTATGAATGGAATTGTTTTCCTGATTTCTCTTTCTGCTAGTTCACCATTAGTATATAGGAAAGCAACAGATTTCTGTGTATCAATTTTGTATCCTGCAACTTTGCTGAATTCAGATATTAGTTCTAGTAGTTTTGGATGAAGTCATTAGGGTTTTTCATGTACAATATCATGTCATCTGCAAATAGTGACAGTTTAACTTCTTCTTTACCAATCTGGATTCCTAGTATTTCTTTGTTTTGTCCGATTGCCATGGCTAGGACCTCCAGTACTATGTTGAGTAACAGGGGAGAGTGGGCATCCTTGTCTTGTTCTCGATCTTAAAGGAAAAGCTTTCAGCTTCTTGCTGTTAAGTATGATGTTGGCTGTGAATTTGTCATATATGGCCTTTATTATGTTGAGGTACTTGCCCTCTATACCCATTTTGTTGAGAATTTTTATCATGAATGGATGTTGAATTTGTCAAATGCTTTTTCATCATCTATGGAGATGATCATGTGGTCTTTGTCCATCTTTTTGTTGATGTGGTGGATAATGTTGATAGATTTTCAAATGTTGTACTGTCCTTGCATCCCTGAGATGGTCTGTAATTTTCTTTTTTGGTGAGGTCTTTGCCTGGTTTTGGTATTAGAGTGATGCTGGCTTTATAGAATGAGTTTGGAAGTATTCCCTCCTCTTCTATTTTTTGGAAAACTTTAAGGAGAATGGGTATTATGTCTTCTCTATATGTCTGATAAAATGCAGCGGTGAATCCATCTGGCTCGGGGGTTTTGTTCTTGGGTAGTTTTTTGATTACTGGTTCAGTTTTTGTTGCTGGTAATTGTCTTAAGATTTTATGTTTCTTCCTTGTCAGTCTTGAAAGGTTGTATTTTTCTAGGAATTTCTCCATTTCTTCTAGGTTATCCATCCAGTTTGTTATATAGATCATCATAGTATTCTCTATAATGATTCTCTTGTTTTTCTGTGGTGTCTGTCGTGATTTTTCCTTTCTCATTTCTGATTCTGTTTATGTGTTTAGATTGTCTTTTTCTCTTAATGTGTCTGGCTATTGGTTTATCTTTTTTGTTTATTTTTTCAAAGAACCACCTCTTGGTTTCATTGATTTTTTTTCTATTGTTTTATTCTTCTCTATGTTATTTATTTCTTCTCTGATATTTATTATGTCCCTCCTTCTGCTGACTTTGGGCCTCATTTGTTCTTCTTTTTCCAGTTTCAATAATTGTGACTTTAAACTATTCATTTGAGATTGTTCTTCCTTCTTTAAATAGGCCTGGATTGCTATATACTTTCCTCTTAGAACTGCCTTCACTGCGTCCCACAGAAGTTGGAGCATTGTGCTGTTGTTTTCATTTGTCTCCATATATTGCTTGATCTCTGTTTTAATTTCGTCATTGATCCATTAATTATTTAGGAGCATGTTGTTAAGCCTCCATGTGTTTATGAGCCTTTTTGTTTTCTTTGTACAATTTATTTCTAATTTTATACCTTTGTGATCTGAGAAGTTGGTTGGTACAATTTCAATCTTTTTGAATTTACTGAGGCTCTTTTTGTGGCCTAGTATGTGGTCTATTCAGGAAAATGTTCCGTGTGCACTTGAGAAGAATGTGTATCCTGCTGCTTTTGTGTGTAGAGTTCTGTAGATGTCTGTTAGGTCCATCTGTTCTAATGTATTGTTCATTGCCTCTGTGTCCTTACTTATTTTCTGTCTCGTTGATCTGTCCTTTGGAGTGAGTGGTGTACTGAAGTCTCCTTGAATGAATGCATTACATTCTATTTCCTCCTTTAATTCTGTTAGTATTTGTTTCACATATGTCAGTGCTCCTGTGTTGGGTGCATTGGTATTTATAATGGTTATGTCCTCTTGTTGGACTGACCCCTTTATCATTATGTAATGTCCTTCTTTGTCTCTTGTTACTTTCTTTGTTTTGAAGTCTATTTTGTCTGATACAAGTACTGCAACACCTGCTTTTTCTCCCTATTGTTTGCATGAAATATCTTTTTCCATCCCTTCACTTTTAGTCTGTGTGTCTTTGGGTTTGAGATGAGTCTCTTGTAAGCAGCATATAGATGGGTCTTGCTTTTTTATCCATTCTATTACTCAGTGTCTTTTGATTGGTGCATTCAGTCCATTTACATTTAGGGTGATTATCGAAAGGTATGTACTTATTGCTATTGCAGGCTGTGGATTCGTGGTTACCAAGGGTTCAAGGGTAGCTTCTTTAATATCTAACCATCTAACTTAACTCTCTTATTAAGCTATTATAAACACAGTCTGATGATTCTTTATTTCTCTCCCTTCTTATTCTTCCTCCTCCATTCTTTATATGTTAGGTGTTTTACTCTGTACTCTTTTGTGTTTCCTTTGACTGCTTCTGTGTACAGTTGATTTTATTGTTTGTCTTTAGTTAGTGTTTGATTGGTCTGCTTTCTTTGCTGTGATTTTATTTTCTCTGGTGACATCTATATAGTCTTAAGAGTGCTTCCATGTAGAGCAGTCCCTTTAAAAGATCCTGTAGAGGTGTTTTGTGGGAGGCAAATTCCCTCAACTTTTGCTTGTCTAGGAATTGTTTAATCCCTCCTTCAAATTTAAATGATAATCCTGCTGGATACAGATTCTTGGTTCAAGGCCCTTCTGTTTCATTGCATTAAATATATCATGCCATTTTCTTCTGGCCTGTAAGGTTTCTGTTGAGAAGTCTGATGATAGCCTTATGGGTTTTCCTTCGTAGGTGATCTTTTTTCTCTCTCTGGCTTCCTTTAATACTCTGTCCTTGTCTTTGATCTTTGCCATTTTAATTATTATATGCCCTGGTGTTGTCTTCCTGGGGTCCCTTGTGTTGGGAGATCTGTAGGCTTCCATGGTCTGAGAGACTATTTCCTTCCCCAGCTTGGGGAAGTTTTCAGCAATTAATTCTTCAAAGACATTTTCTATCCCTTTTTCTCTCTCTTCTTCTTTTGGTACCCCATAATGCAAATATTGTTTCGTTTGGATTGGTCACACAGTTCTCTTAATATTCTTTCATACCTAGAGATCATTTTATCTCTCTCTGCCTCAGCTTCTCTGTATACCTGTTCTCTCATTTCTATTCCTTTAACATCTCTTGCACCCCATCCAGTCTGCCCTTAAGATCTTCTATTGATTGTTTCATTTCTGTTATCTTTCTCTGGACTCTGTCACGTAGCTCTTGCATATTTCTCTGCAGATCCATCAGCATGGTTATGACTTTTATTTGGAATTCTTTTTCAAGAAGATTGGTTATATGTGTCTCACCAGGGCTTCTCTCTGGGGTTGTCTGAGTGATTTTTGACTGGACCAAATTTTTCTGCCTTTTCATGGCGATAGAAGTGGTCGCAAGCAGGTGGCGCGTGTGTCAGCTGGTGGGAGAACAATATCCCTTCCTGCTTGCTGGTTGCCTTCACCTTCTCTGTTGCCTGTGTCGGTTACTTGCACACCAGGAGCAGTCTCTGAGATAATCCCCTGAGCTGCCTTGGGCAGGGCAGCCCTCAGGATAGCCTAGATCCCTCCAGGGGTTTGCAGCCACGCCAGGTGTGTTATCGTGTGAAAACAGCGCCTCTTCGTGCCTTCCGGTCCTTCCTCCGGGTTCCTCTGTGCAGGGCATCTGCACTCCAGCATCAGCCTCTGGGTCTGTCCCGGTTAGCTGCGTGCTGGGAGAAGACTCTGTGTGGTTGCTGTGTGTGGGGCTGTTCCCTGGCTCCTCTGCTGCTGTGGTGGGTGAGCCGGTTTGCTTGCAGCACCAGCGGGGTGGGGGGGGGGGGATGAATGGCAGGCTGCTTATCACCATGACGGGCTTCAGGGCTGGATTAGCCCCCAGAGGGTTAGGGCACCTGAAGTTCCTTAAGATTCCCAGCCTGCTGGGCTAAGTGTGCTGGGACGATTTTGTTCAGCTGTTAAGCCCTTGTCCCTTAAGACTTTTAAAAAGCGCCCGCTTTTCTTTTGTCCCAGGGGAGCCGGCTGTGGGGACCCACTCACAGTCTCCGCCTCAGATCCTGCCCTTCTGTTTCTCTAATATCCAGTACACCATGTGATGTGTGGCTGTGCTCCCAGTGCAGATTACTAGGGCTGGTTATTTAGCAGTCCTGTGCTTCCACTCCCTCCCCAGTCTGATTCTTTTCCTCCCGCTGGTGAGCTGGGGTTGGGGGAGTGCTTGGGTCCCGCCACATCACAGCTTTGTATCTTACCCTTTTTGTGAGATGCTGAGTTCTTGTAGATGTAGATGTAGCCTGGCTGTTGTACTGTATCTTCTGGTCTCTCTTTTGGGAGTAGTTGTATTTGTTGTATTTTCAAAAATGTATATGGTTTTGGAAGGAGATTTCTGCTGCCCTACTCATGCCACCATCTTGAGCCCCTGATGTTATTTTTTAAATCTACTTTTTTAAAATCTCATTTTCATTGAGAGAATTGCCATATTTGACAATTTTTCTTGACCAAGAGACAGTCTTTTTTTTTTAGTTTATTTTGATATCATTAATCTACAATTAAATGAGTAATATTATGGTGATTACACTACCCCCTTCATCAGGTCCCCCCCCCAACCCCATTGCAGTCACTGTCCATCAACCAAGAGACAATCTTAAATAATTTTTTCTCAACGTTTTTTTTCTCAGCTTCCACTAACTGATTCTATTCAAAGTTTTGGTATACTGTTCATTGCAGATTATTAATTTTGATTTTTTTAGCATATTGCATCAAAATGTTGGTGATGACTGAGATTTTTGGGGGCACCCTATTCAATTTTGCACCTGAGGCTGGTACCTCACTTGCATCCTTCTAATCTCAGCATTGTTGAGAAGCACTGATCAGACTAGTGGCTCACAGCCAGGGGCAGGGACATTTGGCCAGAGACACTTGAGTTTGTCACAGTGAAAGTGAGAGCATCTAGTCAGTGTAGTCCCGACATGCTGCTGAACAGGCTGTAGTGCTCAAGACAGCTCCCATGATTGTATTAGGGAGTGGCTCAGCTGGCAGTAGCGCCTAGTAGTTGAGAAACTCGGATCTAACCAATGGAACTTTGATGTTTTGTTTTTGTTCTGACATCATGAATAGAAAGCGAACCACGGGATGCTGGAACTGACCAACGTAGCTCTGGCATTATTCGCCTTCATACAATAAAGCAAATAATAGATCAAGTAAGTTCTTAAAAATTGACTCTCATTATAATCTGTAAATGTGGTGATTTGAGTGGGATGGTGTTTGATTAATTTAAAAGTAGGTGGTGGTTTTTCTAAAATTATTTCTGGTATACCATAGGAAAAAAGCCTTACGGAGAGACATTATAATAACCACTTTCAAGGGAATAGTATTACTTACATCAAAAGATCTTTCATTACTACAAAAAAGTATATGATGTTCAGATGTATCAATAGATTATGTGTATATTGCATCAGTACAATTCAAGGTGCCCTTTGATATTTATATGCATAGGCACTATGCTGTTATTGTTCTAGATCATGTCAGGAACATTAAATTATTACACTTACTTTCACTGTAAAGGAACACAGATAATACTGTCAGCTTGCAAGTATTGGGGCTGTCCTAAAAGTGAGCTGGTTAGATAGGTTTTTTTAATTGGCTAGAAACTGTATTGAATTAACTTCTGATTACAAAGTTTTCTAACATGTGCTCCTGAGACATTTTGGAACACAGTTAAAGACCCATTACCATTGGAATGTAGTCTAGGCTGTGGCTTTTCTCTGGACATAATGATTCTTAATTAACTATGTCTTCTTGTATCCATGGTTTTTTTTGTGTGTGTCTTCAGGACAAACACGCTTTACTAGATGTAACACCAAATGCGGTTGATCGTCTGAATTATGCCCAGTGGTATCCAATTGTAGTATTCCTTAACCCTGATTCAAAGCAGGGTGTGAAAACTATGAGAATGAGGTTATGTCCAGAATCTCGGAAAAGTGCCAGGAAATTATATGAGCGGTCTCATAAACTTCGTAAAAATAATCACCATCTTTTTACAAGTGAGTATATTTAAAGGCCTTCTTTTAGCATAAAATGTCTGGACAATAATATGTAGGCAAAAGTGTTATGTTCAAAAACTAAATATTATATAATCTTTGCCTTAGAAAGCTTCCTGTTACATTAACAGCTGCTGTTTGATTGAAAGAAACTGTATAGTGCCAAAATAGAAGTTCCAAAGGTTTGTGTCCCTAAACGTCAGCTTTCTAATTAACTCATAATTTAGCTCTAAGCAAGGTTGAATGAATTCTGACTTCTGACAGTGTTCTAAGCATAAGCAGAGTTGAATGAAATCTGATTTTCAACAACATTCTAACAATAAGACAATGCTGTTAATTTATTTTCAGCTACAATTAACTTAAATTCAATGAATGATGGTTGGTATGGTGCATTGAAAGAAGCAATTCAACAACAACAGAACCAGTTGGTATGGGTTTCTGAGGGAAAGGTAAGAAATTTCCTGTTACTTTTTTAACCCGTTCAATAAATTGTATAACTAGAGATGCCTCTGAGTTACTGTTGTTTTCTAATTATATTTTAGAGTGATTTGAGGAGAGTTCAACTTTTAGGTTTTTATAATTTGTATATCGGAGTTATGAAAGTTGCTTTTGGTAGTAAGATTCTGAAATTTCCCCACCTACTAAATTATCACATCAGTGGTAGTCTCTCAGAGTTCTCAAATTTAACTGAAAGAGCAGGTTTGAGTTCTGACTCTGCCCCTGTCTGACTGAGAAATGATTTTGAACCTGGCCTGGTGGGTTTGCTCCTGAGCATAAGGGGATTTTGGTGAGCTATACTGAGTGTTTCCCAAAGTGCTGTCCTCTGCACACAAGATTCAGGACTAGCTCTGAGAAAAAAGGCATTCTGAAGGCAAATAATCAGTGGGATATCCTATAAACCATAGACCCCTTGAGGATTGGCTTGGTATCCAGAAGAGTAGATGCTCTGAGAAGTCTTAACATACTTTACTACTTTGTTTAAGCATTTCCCCAAATTCTTAGAGAATTTTTTTCCACCCAGCACCTCTTAAAAAAATATATCAGCAAATATTAGACAAAGCAATGCATCCTTTTTGGCTTTAAATTTTGATTTTATATGCATCTAAATGGCCAGCTTTAAAAAACTACTTTCTGTTACAGTCAGTCTTACTGGTTTTATAGCAGTCTGATGGGAAAGGCCTGTTAGTTTTGTTGGGAGGAGTAATAGTTATCTCAATGTATACAGTTGAAAGAATCTTTTGTTTTTAATGTCTTACTTTCAGATCAGTATGATGTTAATACATCTGGTTGCTAGGGAAAATTGAGAATATCTCTGTTTTTTTTTTATTTTGTTTTCTGTATTTTCTTGTTGGCTTTGGTTTTATGTTGTGTTTGCCCCTGCATGGCCCCTACTTTCCACTGCCTGGCTGTGGCTACAGATGCTCTGGCAGTTCCTGCTGCATGCTTAGGACCACCACTCCCCTTACACAGAAAACACACAACCTCTGCAAGAAGAGATGTTAAAATGCTTACATCTAGAGGTAGTTAGTGTCTGGTCTGCTGTTCCCACATAGAGCGATATGTCAGAAGCATGGTTTTTCTCATCAGTATCACTTCGGGTGATGGACTATGCATGAGATCATCAGACCACTTTGAAGACTGACATTTCAGCTGGGACACTTGATAGACAAATCAAGGTGGAAAAAGCCCACTACACCACTTTACAGCAACACACTATTACTAGTTTTTACTCTTGTGGCATTTGATAAAAGGATCAGAATCCTTTTCATACTAATCTTGCATAATAACACAATTCTGTTAGCAGCCTTTGATGGGTAGAATGTTCATAGTTTGCACTGGTGATTCTTGAAATTAGTTTTAAATGCACAAAGCATACTGTTTACCTACCTGAGAGGTTTCTTAAATCCATCAATCTTAATTTTCTATAAATTCTCTGTGATATTATTGTGTGCTTCCTTTCATTGCTTGGATTTTAAAATAAAGGTCTAGCTTCCTCAGGTTTTTATGTGAGAAATAATAGGTCATTTATTATTAGGATAGATTGATAACTTTGTAAATCAGAAAAAGTTTTAGGATTTAAGTCAAGCTTGATTTGCCCCTCCCATTCAAGTATATTTTATCAGAATAGACAGAATCTTATACTAAAACCACTTCATTTCACATTGACTTTCCTGAGCTAACTACTTTGGTGGGAAGAATTCCTTTTTGCAGAATCTGGTGCAATCTTGTATGTTCCCCCACTAAACCAAGAAAAGTCATCCTGAGGCTTTCTTAACATGTAGGCACATGTCATTTCTTGGTTCAAAGCAACTCATGGTTCTTGCTCACTTCTGCATTTCATACCACTGCAAAAACTAGGTGGATTGGTGAGTTCCAAGTTATTCTTCTCAAGGCCTTAAATATTTCCCTGGCTGGCTACTGGATTATAGTCTTCAAGAACCCTGGCAATAAAAGATTAGGTAGCAAAAAGACTTCTCTTTTGCAGCAGCCATTAGAGAGTTTAGAAGCCATTGAGATTTCAGTGGGAAAGAGCCTGCTGTAACCGAGCAGAGCCCTGGACTTCTCACTATCCTGAGCTTGGCAGGTGTTGTGTTGAAAACAGAGCCACTGACAGGCCTGAGACACCCTAGTCTTTCATATTAAGAAGGCAGTGCTCAGGATC
This sequence comes from Smutsia gigantea, assembly GCA_032199065.1. Lineage (NCBI taxonomy): Eukaryota > Metazoa > Chordata > Mammalia > Pholidota > Manidae > Smutsia > Smutsia gigantea. Next base: position 341,309 of record JAVSCE010008889.1, read on the forward strand.
AGGCTCTTATGGAGCCTGGCTTTGGGACTGCATGGACAGCTCCATTCAGGCAGTTTGAGCCTTAGGTTTGTCCTTCAGTTCATGCTGAAATGGAAGAAAGATTGTCTGAATTCTGGATTCCAGGTCCTTCAGTTCTTGTGCCTAGCTGGGCACAATGTCCGGGCAAGATCTTCAGGGACTGTTCTGTTTTACCAGGTACTAGTTTCAAGTTAATGTCCAGTGACAGCCTGTTGATGCAAGTCTTTAGTTCCCTTTCCCTCAAATGCTTCTCATTTTCTTCCTGGTCTAGAAGATAATGTAGACTACTAAAACATTTGGCTCTTAATTACTCACACAAGAGAAGCATAAGTGCATTTCTCCCTCACCACCCATTGGGTACTACATCTGTGAAAGATTTTTAAATTCTTTATTTAATGAGATAACCAGTATATAGGTAGTCCTTTCCATTGTGTTTTATAAGAACTGTAGGGCCAAATACCAGCTTTTTAAAAAAGCTTTCTTTATACACACACACACACACACACACACACACACACAACAGCTCTCACTCAACTTGAACTGTGGCATTTATTTTCATAGTTATTCTCATGTGCGCTGTTCTGTTGGTGTGTCCTTGTTTCTGTGAGCTTAGGTTGGTAGCATTTTCCCTCTTCAGTTAGCTTTCCATCTTTGCAAGCTAGTAACTATGTTTTATAAACCTGAGTGGTGCCAGGATTCCTTCATTGTCTTCTGGGGCTGGGCCCCAGAGTCCAGCTGTGTCCTGGCTGACCAGTCAACATTTCATTCATCCAAGCCCTTCAGATCTCAAAGGATGCTCTGTGTGTCTGCATGTGTGCTTGTACAATCTTCTTGACCTTTCCTCACCAAAAGTTTCGAGAAATAGATGCAGTTCTCCAAAGAAAAATATTCTTTTCAGTCTCTCCCTTTGTAAAATAAAGGCCATCTCTTAAAGAACTACTGAATAAAATTTTTAATTTACTTTTATTTGACCCAGGCGGATGGTGCTACAAGTGATGACCTTGATTTGCATGATGATCGTCTGTCCTACCTGTCAGCCCCAGGTAGTGAATACTCAATGTATAGCACGGACAGTAGACACACTTCTGACTATGAAGACACAGATACAGAAGGCGGGGCCTACACTGATCAAGAACTAGATGAAACTCTTAATGATGAGGTGGGGACTCCGCCGGAGTCTGCCATTACACGGTCCTCTGAGCCTGTAAGAGAGGAGGACTCCTCTGGAATGCATCATGAAAACCAAACATATCCTCCTTACTCACCACAAGCGCAGCCACAACCAATCCATAGAATAGACTCCCCTGGATTTAAAACAGCTTCTCAACAGGTAAGCAGCAAGCATTCAACGTTTTGTAGTTAGAGGTGCATTATTAAATTTTAGAATGTGGTGATTGAGTTAAAGAATATATTTTGTCCTTTCTCCAGATTAATAATTAATCTTTAATTTTGATTTGAGAATACCAGGGCCTTAATTCTAAGCTTTGTTTGTTCATCTTACACAGCAGTATACTGAGTTAAAAAAACAACTTTAGGATGTGAGGTCATAGTTATGTTATTCAGCATACTTAAAATGTATGTCTGCCAACCACTGTAAATGGAAGTGGGAAGTTAGCAGTAAACAGAAACACTATATTGAAAATATTTTAAACACTTCACAGAAAGCAGAAGCTTCATCTCCAGTCCCTTACCTTTCGCCTGACACAAACCCAGCATCATCAGCCTCTGCCGTTAACCCCAATGTAAATTTAACTCGGGTCAGACTGGAGGAGCCCACCCCCGCCCCTTCCACCTCTTATTCACCACAAGCTGATTCTTTAAGAACACCAAGTGCTGAGGCAGCTCACATAATGCTAAGAGATCAAGAACCATCACTGTCGTCGTGTGTAGATCCAGCAAAGGTACCTGCGCTACAGTGCTGCACTAATCTGTTGCTCTCCATTGATCTAGCACATGATCATTTTTTGCTTTGCCCTTTAAGTGTTCCTTTTGCTTTTTTTCTGTGGGCTTTTATACACCATAGTGCTTTCAAATCAATACAAATCATTTTTGCATGGCTTCCAGGGATACAGAGATGATTTGGAAATAGGCCCTTTAATTGGGATTTGTGCTTAATACTTTTATTTTTTTTTAGTTTTTGGCTTTCAGTATCTTCCGGAATTTCTTAATGTGTAGTTGAGACTCGTAAGCATTTTTATGTTTTATAAATTTAAAGTGTCCATAAATTTTCATTGTGACCTTTTTCAGTCTTAAATCAAGTGGAATCAATAGTTAAGTGCATTAGTTATCTACTAAATTTAATAATTAATTATCTTTAACTCAGTTTTCATTTAGTACATGCTAAAGCATAAAAGCCCTACCTGCATTATAAATTTTGAGCTTTCATTTAAACTAGCTTTCTCCACTAATCGCTTTCTGTCCTGGTAATAAATGGTAGAACATACCACTTTCACATTTTATCTAATAGTTTTGCCTATCAAAATAAGCTAGAATTAAAAAAAGCCTCGTATTTACACATGAATTTTTTTATACAGGTGTATAGAAAGGAATCCTATCCTGAAGAAATAATGAGACAGAATCATGTTTTGAAACAGCCGCCTGCTGGTCACCCAGGGCAGAGGCCAGACAGAGAGCCAAATCTGAGCTATGAGCCCCAACCCCCATATGTAGAGAAACAACCCAGCAGAGACCTCGAGCAGCCCACATACAGATATGACTCTTCAAGCTATGCAGACCAATTCTCTAGAAACTATGACCATCATCTGCGCTATGAAGATCGCATCCCTACATATGAAGATCAGTGGTCATATTACGGTGACAAGCAGCCCTATCAACCTCGGCCTTCTTTTGATAATCAGCACCCTCGAGACCTTGACTCCAGACAGCATCCTGAAGAGTCCTCAGAACGAGGGTATTTCCCACGTTTTGAAGAGCCAACCCCTCTGTCCTATGACAGCAGACCACGCTATGACCAGCCACCTAGAACCTCCACCCTGCGACATGAAGAGCAGCCAGCTCCTGGGTATGATATGCATAATAGATACAGACCAGAAGCACAGCCCTATTCTGCAGTAGGTTCTAAGGTGTCTGAGCCCAAACAGTATTTTGACCAGTTTCCACGGAGTTATGAGCAAGTACCATCACAGGGATTTACCTCTAAAGCAGGCCATTATGAGCCTCTCCAAGGTGCTGCAGTTGTCCCCCCTCTACTACCTGCATCTCAACATAAGCCAGAAGTTCTGCCTTCAAATACCAAACCACTGCCTCCACCCCCAACTCTAACGGAAGAAGAGGAAGATCCAGCAATGAAACCACAGTCTGTGCTCACTAGAGTTAAAATGTTTGAAAACAAAAGATCTGCATCACTGGAGAACAAGAAGGATGAAAACCATACCGCTAGTTGTAAGGTGAATATGTAACTGTGTCCTTCATGCCTTGAATTTGTTGGAAGAGCAGTCTCAAAATGCTTTAGCTCTCCCAACCCCCCACCCCACCCCACCCCCCGTTAAATGAAGTCTGTTTGTAATATTCTGCTCCTGGGGCCTGTTTGTCTTATTTTTTGCAGCCTCCAGAGGTAGCATCTAAACCTACAGGTGCTCCCATCCTTGGTCCTAAGGCCACTTCTCAGAATCAATTCAGTGAACATGACAAAACACTGTACAGGTGGGTGCACTTTCTGGTGTTTGTGGCATGGAACTGACCAGGAATCTGACTCTCAGTTAATGAGCAAGCCTTGGACTATATTAGTGGAGAAGAGGAAGGAAAAGGGAGAGGGTCTTGTTTGTTCTTAAATGAAAACTACCAGCTTTTCTAATTAAAGTAGTGGTCCTGGGAAGAAGAAAAATTAAGATCTTTAGTATATCTTTTGTAACAAGTCTTTGTTTTAACTTCAGTAAACAAGTCTTGGAAAAGATATTTTCCTAGCAAATGATTAAAATAAAAAATTTAAAGCCCTAGCGTTTGTACTACATTTTTTAGTTTAAAAGTCTTTTCAGACATGAGAATTTTCAGTTCTTAGGAATAAGGAAAAAGACTCAGTTGGCTAAAATAACTGAAACTAATCATTTAGCAAGTATGTACCATGTGTTTGCCATTGTGGTAAGCACTTCAGTGCAGTGAGGGACTAGGGTGATTTTCCCCATTTTAAAGAGTGACAGAGGCTAACAGGGGTGAAGTAGTTCATAGGACTTGGTAGAGCTGGGAGAGAGCCCTATCCTGTGCTCTTAGCAGTGGCCACCTCGTACGCCTAACAAGTGGCAGACTGGATCTGAGTACAGGTGTTCCTACCTATATTCTTCCTGATGTGTTCTGTTTGCTTACATTTTTTTTATTTGCTTACATTTATGCTTACACTAAACAGGAACTAGTATCTAACACACACATTTTCCTCTCTCTTTAATGATGTCTAGTACTTTTCATGAAAATGTAAACTGGTGTCTCCTTTAGCCAGTGTCATTAGCAAGTGAGCTGTTTAACATAAAATAAACTTGTTGTAACTGAAAACTCAGCCCTTTTTTTGGTGTGAATCCTGTTTACCCATTTTTGATGCAAAGTTTCTGAAGTTTACTAAGCAGAGCATACGTAACAATGTACAGACAGTTCCCAAATGAAGATGGTTCGACTTAATGACATTTAGACTTAGAATGGTGCGAAAGTGATCCGATCACTTTCAGTAGAAGCCATACTTCGAATTTTGAATTGTGATCTTTTTCCGGGTTGGTGAGCTGCAGTCTGATTCTCATGATGCTGGGCACTGGCAGCGAGCTGCCGCTCCCAGTCAGCCACATGATCCCAAGGGTAAACAACTGATAGACGTACCACCATTCTGGACCCATACAACCATTCTGTGTTTTACTTTCAGTACAGTATTCAACAAATTACATGAGATAGTCAATACTTTATTATAAAATAGGCTTTGTGGTAAATGACTTTGCCAACTGTAGGCTAATGTAAGTGTTCTGAGCATGTTTAAGGTAGGCTAGGGTAAGCTGTGATGTTTGCTAGGCTAGGTGTATTAAATGCATTTTCAAGGATATTTTCGACTTAAGATTTTATCAGATTGAAACCCCATTATAAGTCAAAGTTCTATATTAATTATCTTAGTAACTTATTTTCTTCCCATCCGCTTTCTAGAACTTTGGACTATTTAGAGCTAATTTCTTATATAAGGATCGTTTATTGATCCTGAATTAAAGGTATTAAAAACGCTTTTCAAAGTTCTTACATTCTCTGTTATCTCTTATTACTGACATTGACATATGTACTTCAAGAAGTTCTCTACTGTCTTGGTTACCTTCCCTTTTCTCTTTTTGATTAAATTCTTCTCACTTGCTGTGAGCCCACTAACCAGATAATTATCAGGCTTAGCAGATTGTGTTAAAGGACTCGGAAGCCAGAAGAGGGCTGCCTTTTAAGTGTAATATTTGAACACATGGGATTTGGAATGTTCCTTATGACTGTTGGACTGCTCAACTAGATCCTGAATAATCACAGCAGTCAGCAAAAGGTCAAGATAAAAGATATATACACTCCATTTTCTTTGTAAAATTAACATCTAAAAAATTGTTCCATTTATTATTCATCATTAGGATCCCGGAACCTCAAAAACCTCAAGTGAAGCCACCTGAAGATATTGTTCGGTCAAATCATTATGATCCTGAGGAAGATGAAGAATATTATCGAAAACAGCTCTCATACTTTGACCGAAGAAGTTTTGAAAACAAGCCTTCTGCACACATTCCTGCTAGCCATCCCTCAGAGCCTGCCAAGCCAGTTCACTCTCAGAATCAACCAAATTTTTCTAGTTATTCTTTAAAGTAAGTTATTTAACCTAAGACTTACCTTTTAAAATAAGATGAGACATGAAAGTTCAGTAGCATCATGTGACCTTCAGTATATTTTGGAGGTAGCCAGTTAAGTATGTGATAACACGGTTTGTGCAGGTGTGAGCACTGCAGCATTGTGCATACTTCCTAGCGCTAGAATGTGTGTGTGTGTATTTTATTCTTAACATCTGGTATCAGATACATAGTTTTTACATTAGGAAAGATAGAAAAATCAAAGGATTCTGAGGTCGGAGAGAATAAATTGTCAAGTCCCTGATTTTTAGGTGAACCATACGAGTCTCTCCTTTCTGAGCAGCACATTTGCTGCTGGTTCTTTTCCTTTTTCCTGTTTTTATATTTAACATTTTTTTATATTTCATATTATAAATATAAAAACAGGGATGTGAGGAATGACATTATTTGAAGAGAACAGTTTTTTTCAAGGTGAGAAAAGGCTTGTCTTTTTTATTGTGGGCATTTTGGGGGAGGAAACCAAGATCCAGGGAGTTGGGGTGACAGGGGCAGACCTAGGACTGGACCCCAGGTTTCTTAATTCCCAGCCTTTGTTTTTTTGTGACTCTTTTCTGTTTGTCTGTTGGATTTTTTTGTTGGTTTTTCTTTTTTGGGGGAGTTTTGTTGGGGTTACAAACCCACATTTGTCTGTGTGGGTTCATATCTCCTGCTGGTTCTGCCTCTGGTTGAACCCTGAGTGATAGAGTTTGGTACTGAGAGTGGGTTATAAACCCACACAGGCACAGGTAGGTTCATACTTCAAAAAACAAACCCACAGAAACAAAAAACAGATGTGGATTTATCAAAAGGAGTTTGTTTACACAGTTGTGGGACCTGGCTCAGCGAGCACTAATGTGTCGGCAGGACGGGGACAGGCAGAGCCCTGTGGGAGTCTCTGGGCTTGGGGAGGGCCTGAGTCCTCTCTAAAAGTCCATCTATATAATCTCCCTTTTGATTAGTTTAAGAACAACTAATTAGAGGCATTACATCTGAAAATTATCAGAGCAGCATCTACATTCGTGTTGGATTCACCAGGGCTATAGTTCAGCCTAACAAAATTGACACATGAAAAAGTAATCACAAATCACTTTTGTATCCCAAGTTCAAAAGTACCCAGATTTTTACTGAATTAGTTGCTTGGGATTATCTGAACCTAACTATCACTTGTTTTTGGTGGGTTGGGGCCTGGTAATTACTGGTTGAGTGAATGATGCGCCAAAGGCCATGGTGTTACCAAGTACCTCAGCAACCCTCCTTTCTGTTGACGGAGCTCTGGAAGGAGCTGGTATCAGCCGGTCGGAGGCTTCACAGGGATATATTGCCTTTGAAAGAAATAGAGAACATCTGCCTTCGTGAATTCACTCAGGACTGTTTGGTTTTACTCTTTACTGTTGGGAGTGTTGTGGGAGTAAGAAAGTATAGCTTCAGATGGATACTAGTCTACATTTCCTTCCTTTGTAATATGGAATTAAAAACTCGCCAAAATGGCAGTGCATTTTCCCATGTAGGCATTTAATAGTTAGAGAATTGGAGAGTAGAGGGAAGGTCCTGGAAGATGACCAAAAGAAGAGCTGTTGCTGTCCTTCCCCTTCTATCTTTTGTTCAATTTATACAAAGTTAATAATTGGAAAATAGTTTAGGATGTAAGACTCTCTTTGTCATACACTTCCAAACCATTTACTGTTTGTCACCAACAGACTGCTTGCCTATAGGCCTTTGTTTACTAAAGTAAAACATTTTCCAGATTACATTTGCTTATGAGCCACTTAGAAACACCTCAAAAATGGTGGGAATTAGAAAGGGGGAATGCCTATATTGGTTAGCACAGGACAAGTGCCCCAGAAAGCACGCAGTCAGCTACTGTCTTAAAATTCTGGAGCGCTGCTTTGGCATTGGGAAGATTAGGAGATAGTAGCTCAAACATTCACCTCCGAAGTGAGTTAGAAGTTTCCAGAATTCTGAGACAGGGCTGGAAGAGCAATCTCCCTCTGGGTCTGTGCAAAAGTCCCAGCCCTGAGATTGAGTCAGCTGCTTCAGGGCAGTTAGGGATTTTTTGTTACAATATCTGTCTCTCAAGACTCAACCTGAATGTTGGTAGTTTTCAGCCTTTTAGGAACTAAGTGTAAGATGATGTTAGATTGACTTCATGTGCTTGTGATATTATTAAAAGAGGCTGTGAGATTTGAGCATGGCCTGTTTGCATATAGGCTCCACCTGCCACAAGCTTAGCCTTAGGACTGGTGAATGGATAAGGTCTTGCTAAGAAAGGAGCACGTGCTGATCGTAGAAGCGTTTCAAAGGTGTAAATATTTCCACTTGCTGACTCATCCTTACTCTGCTAGAGGATCAGTATAGCTGTCCTGTTGCACACTTCCCCCTGTGTGTTCACTTAGAGAATTTCTCTTGCTTCGCTCTTTTCTTTTAATGGAGCATTTTCTTCTCACTTATTCAGAATCTGCTGATTTTCCAGTACTGCTCCTTTATTTAGTTCATATCTTTGCACACCACTTGCAACCGCAGCAAAAGAGGACAGGGGTGGGAAAGGAGTGAAGCTCGAACACCTCGGTCCTCACTAGCAGCACCAGTTAAAAAGCACATGGAGGGCAGGACCTGACTAGTAACTAAATTACTGGTTTTTAATTTATTGGTCATTTCCCTAGCTAAGTGAGAGTTAGTGATATTTTCTTTTATAGATCAAATTATCCATTTTGAAATGGTGTGTGTGTATTTTTTGGTTGTTATTTTGAAATGACATTTGAGTTCCATTTGCTGCAGATTTACTTAGTTAGATTGACTATTTTCTTTCATTTTTCTGTTGCACTTGCTTTGCCATCACCTAGATTTCTTGGCTCTTACACTAGCTATGACTACCTGAAAAGGACCATCAAGGGGTAAGACCGGCATTAGTGTGAGGCTGTTCCATAAGGTGTCCCCTCCCTGTGTCATTGGCATTATGTGCACTTTCAGATTTTAACGTCTCCTCAAATGCTTTGTCTAAATGCCTAGAAGCAAGATAACAGCATAGTTCTAAAGCTAATCATAAGATTAGACTTCTTCAACCAAAGTTTTCTGTGAAAACACTTTCCAAATACCTATGTGGTTGTTTGTGCACATAAAGCGAGTGCAGCTTTGGCTCTCTGCAAAGGTTTAGGTGGCAATGTTGCAATTAATGGGGTTATTTTAAAGATTTCTTTCTGTGTGACTTTTCTGTGTTACATACTAACAATTGGCAGTCTGAGAAAATAAGCACACATGGCACAATTTGACCTAAGTGAACCTTCTAATATCAAGCAGTATCTGCTACTCCAGCAGTTGTTAAACCAAGAATGGATTTGGTGAGTCAAGAGCAGATTTTAAGGTAAAAGATGTCCAGTTTTTTTTAAGTTACTGGAACACAGCCGTATTTATTCATTTACATAATGTCTATGGCCACTTTGGGGCAGAGTTTGAATAGTTGTGACAGAGACTAGAGCCTAAATAACATTTATTATCTGGCCCTTTACTAAAAAAATTGCTGACCCTTGGTCTATGGCAGTTTTTGTGGTTGCTCTGAGTGTGCCAGAAGCCAAGGCTTGGTACTTGAGATACAAAATCAGACGTGAATCTAAGATTTGGGTCAATACATTTAAAAAATATATTTGCAAGACTTTCACAAACCTGCCAACCATTTTTTGTGAACAGTACGTTGAAATGTTACAAGTATACCCAAACTTTCGTCTGCCTCTCGTTGCCATCCTCTGGATGTTTACTAATATTCTTAAAGTATCTGTGCTGTCTTTACATTTCTTGTGCTGATGAATGGTTGGTTTTGTTTGATTATTTTGGTAAAGTAGCTACCCATACTCTTAAGAATAAATTGTGAAATTTCTAGTGTTTTAAAACTTCGAATGCTGAGAAGAATGAGAACTTGCAAATCGTGAATCCATTTGTAATTGTTTTTCAGATGTTTTCATTTTCATTTTTTCACAGGGGAAAGTCTGCTGAAGCTGACTCTACGGATAGATCATTTGGTGAGAGACGCTATGACCCGATCTCTGCCACCCCCCCGCCACCTCCATTGCCCTCCCAGTACGCCCAGCCTTCTCAGCCCAGCGCCAGCTCTTCTCTTGCCCTCCACACACATGCTAAGGGAGCACATGGAGAAGGTAGGAAGTTCGAAAGCTGTCATTACCACTGTAATAGAGGAGTACTTACAAAATTAAGTTCTTGTTGCTAAGCAAAATGATTTTTCATGCAAGAAACACATACTTGAAAACTTTAGGCTGAAAACAATGGGAACTTAAGGGTTTTATTAAAGTACATATCCTGTTTTTATGATTATGAGCATTGCCAGGCCTTTTAGCTAAATAGGTTTTAGGTTTTTAATCTGTTTTATTAACATAGGTCAATTTCTGGAACCTAGTATTTTACAGATACATCTAAATCTAAGTGTTTGAATAGTGGTTTGTAAAAGTTGTTATGTTCCCTCCTTGCACACATGAGAAAACCATAAAGTTTCACATGATACGGATCCCTTAGCTAAGCAAAATGATTGCATTTGCAAGTTCTCATTCTTCTCAGCATTCGAAGTTTTAAAACACTAGAAATTTCACAATTTATTCTTAAGAGTATGGGTAGCTACTTTACCAAAATAATCAGACTTTATGTTCTGTGGCAAATCTCAACAAGGTTTATTACATACAGCTCCAGTTTACTCATTTTAATAGCTGTATCCTTGTGTTTTTGCCCCTTTTCTCTCCTTACATCTCTCTGAGCAGTAGCTATTTTCCCTTCCGCCTGCTGATGCCTCTTTCTGGGTCATTGGCCCACTCCTCTCCCTCATTCCTGTTTGCTTCATTTCTCCCAGTTGCTTACATCATGCCTCCCTTTCCATGGAGTTCTTCCCTGCTGCCTTCTCAAACTATCTCCAACTCTCTGCCTTCTGTCAGGCTCCCTGAAAGGGAGACCACTGCCTCTATCTCTCAATATCCCTCACTTAAAAAAACCTGTATATTTACCCTAAGGATATACCACAGCTTATATTATTTGTGTTGGAGTTAAGTTCCAGGCTAAGTCTTCAACCAGGCAAGCTGTAGCTGTAGATAGATACTCCTTTGTGTTAGGATTTTCTTTACACACGATCATGTCTACAGATATAGTTTTCATTCTTACTTTCCAAACCTTATGCCTTTTCTTTCTTTTGCTTTCTTTTTTGCAGTGGCTGGGACCTCCAGTCAGATGTTGCATAGAAGGGATGAAAACAGATATATTTTGCTGCTTCCCCAATCTTGGGAAGAAATGATTTACTGTTTCACCCTTAGGCTATTAGCTGTAGGTTTCTTGTGTGTTTGTAGCTGCCCTTAATTTATGTTGAGGATGTTCTTTTCTGGTCCTAGTTTGCTGAAAGCGTTTTGTCAAATGCCTTTTCAGTATGTATTACAAGGTGATCGTAAGATGTTTCCCCTTTATTCTGTTAATGTAGTAAATATGTTATTATGTTCACAAAGAATTTGAGTTTTAATTCCATTGTCCTTGTTTGGTTTTGGTATCAAGGTTGTGCTAGTTTCATAGAAAAGAACTAGGATGTGGTCCTTCTTTCTCTCTTTTCTGAAAAAGTATGTATAGTATTGGTGGTATTTTTTCCTTAATTATTTCATAGAATTCAGTTGGTGCTATTTTACACTGCCAACAGCAGCACATGGAAATTCCTGCTGTTCCACATCTGTGCCAACACTTAGCATTACCAAACTTAAGTTTTGCCAGTTGTAAAGGCAGTGAAATGGCATTTCATGTCTTGTGTTTTGGGTTTGCATTTTCCTAAGTAGCAGTGAGGTTAAGTGTCTTATGGCATGTTACTGAGCATTCTAGCATTTTTGCCTGTTTAAGTCTTTGCCCCTCTTCCTGCTCATTAAATCTTCCCTACAGATGTATAGGTGTTCTTCACAGGTCTTGGATTCTAATTCTTTATCAGCGTGTGACTTTTCTTTTGACTTTAATTATGGTGAGTTTTATAGTACTGATTTTATTTTTTAACAGAGTCAAATTTTTCATTCTGTTTATAACTTGTTATGGATGTTGGGGAAGGGATTAGTCAGAGGCCAGTCTTTAGAAGTCAGGATCCTTAGCAGCATGAACCTGACTCCAGGCATTAGGGTACACTAAAGCACCTTCACATGTCAGTGCTACCTCCTCGTGCACAGCATCACACACAGGCACTGGGGTTCAAGGCCACCCTCTGACTGTGGCGACCTTGACCTGGGCCTCAACTCCAGCACCAGAACAAAGGATGATGGAAGAGACATCAAGGGGCTGTTGAGGTTTCTTTCACAAAGCTTTTAAACGCTTATAATGTGGGTTTTATTTATTTTTTTATTTTATGAAGGTATCATTGATATACAATCTTACAAAGGTTTCACAAGAAAAACAATGTGGTTACTACATTCACCCTTATTATCTAGTCCCCCCCCCATACCCCATTACAGTCACTGTCTATCAGCGTAGTAAGATGCCACAGAGTCCCTACTTGTCTTTTCTTTGCTACGCTTTCCTCCCTGTGACACCCCACACACACACCATGTGTACTAATCATGATATCCCTCAATCCCCTTCTCCCTCCCTCCCCAGCCATGCTCCCCTACCCCTCTCCTTCGGTAACCCGCTAGTCCCTTCTTGGAGTCTGTTGAGTCTGCTGCTATTTTCTTCCTTCACAAAATATTAGATCTAGTAGTTTTGGAGTGGCTTCTTTAGGGTTTTTTATGTACAATATCATGTCATCTGCAAACAGGGACAGTTTAACTTCCTTGCCAATCTGGATGCCCTTTATTTCTTTGTGTTGTCTGATTGCCGTGGCTAGGCCCTCCAGTACTATGTTGAATAAAAGTGGGGAGAGTGGGCATCCTTGTATTGTTCCCGATCTTAAAGGAAAAGCTTTCAGCTTCTCGCTGTTTAGTATAATGTTGTCTGTGGGTTTGTCATGTATGGCCTTTATTATGTTGAGGTACTTGCCCTCTATACCCATTTGTGGGGAGTTTTTATCATGAATGGATGTTGAATTTTGTCAAATGCTTTTTCAGCATCTATGGAGATGATCATGTGGTTTTTGTCCTTCTTTTTGTTGATGTGGTGGATGATGTTGATGGATTCTCGAATGTTAAACCATCCTTGCATCCCTGGAATAAATCCTACTTGATCATGATGGATGATCCTTTTGATGTATTTTTGAATTCGGTTTCCTAATTTTCTGTTGAGTATTTTTGCATCTATGTTCATCAGTGATATTGGTCAGTAATTTTCTTTTTTTGTGGTGTCTTTCCCTGATTTTGGTATTAGAGTGATGCTGGCCTCATAGAATGAGTTTGGAAGTATTCCCTCTTCTTCTACTCTTTGGAAAACTTTAAGGAGATGGGTAATTAGGTCTTCACTAAATGTTTGATAAAATTCCGTGGTGAAACCATCTGGTGCAGGTGTTTTGTTCTTAGGTAGGTATTTGATTACCAATTCAATTTCATTGCTGGTAATTGGTCTGTTCAGATTTTCTGTTACTCTCTGGGTCAGCCTTGGAAGGTTGTATTTTTCTAGAAAGTTGTCCATTTCTTCTAGGTTATCCAGTTTGTTAGCATATAATTTCTCATAGTATTCTCTCATAATTCTTTGTATTTCTGTGGTATCCATAGTGATTTGTCCTTTCTCATTTCTGATTCTGTTTATGTGAGTAGACTCTCTTTTTTTCTTGATGAGGCTGGCTAGGGGTTTATCTATTTTGTTTATTTTCTCAAAGAACCAGCTCTTGCTTTCATTGATTCTTTCTATTGTTTTATTCTTCTCGATTTTATTTATATCTGCTCTAATCTTTATTATGTCCCTCCTTCTGGTGACTTTTGGCCTCATTTGTTCTTCTTTTTCTAGTTTTGTTAATTATGAGTTTAGACTGCTCATATGGGATTGTTCTTCTTTACTGAGGTAGGCCTGTATTGCCATATACTTTCCTCTTAGCATGGCCTTCGCTGCGTCCTACAGATTTTGTGGTGTTGAATTATTGTTGTCATTTGTCTCCATGTATTGGTTGATCTCTGTTTTTATTTGGTTATTGATCCATTGGTTATTTAGGAGCATGTTGTGAAGCCTCCATGTGTTTGTGGGCTTTTTCATTTTCTTTGCGTAATTTATTTCTAGTTTCATACGTTTGTGGTCTGAGAAACTGTTTGGTACAATTTCAATCTTTTTGAATTTACCGAGGCTATTTTTGTGGCCTAGTATAGATCTATTCTTGAAAATGTTCCATGTGCACTTGAGAAGAATGTGTATTCTGCTGCTTTTGGGTGTAGAGTTCTGTAGATGTCTGTTAGGTCCATCTGTTCTATTGTGTTGTTCAGTGCTTCTGTCTCCTTACTTATTTTCTGTCTGGTTGATCTGTCCTTTGGAGTGAGTGGAGTGTTGAAATCTCCTAGAATGAATGCATTGCATTCTATTTCTCCTTTTAATTCTGTTTGTATTTGTATCACATATGTAGGTGCTCCTGTGTTGGGCACATAGATATTTATAATGGTTATATCTTCTTGTTGGATTGACCCTTTTATCATTATGTAATGTCCTTCTTTGTCTCTTGTGACTTTCTTTGTTTTGAAGTCTATTTTGTTCTAATACAAGTACTGCAACTCCTGCTTTTTTCTCCCTATTAGTTGCATGAAATATCTTTTTCCATCCCTTCACGTTCAGTCTGTGTATGTCCTTGGGTTTGAAGTGAGTCTCTTGTAGGCAGCATATAGACGGGTCTTGTTTTTTTATCCATTCAATGACTCTGTGTCTTTTGATTGGTGCATTCAGTCCATTTACATTTAGGGTGATTATTGATAGGTATGTACTTATTGCCATTGCAGGCTTTAGATTCGTGGTTACCAAAGGTTCAAGGTTCACTTCCTTGCTATCTAAGAATCTAACTTAACTCACTTAATACGCTATTACAAACACAATCTAAAGGTTCTTTTTTCTTCTTCTTTTCCTTCCTCCTCCATTCTTTATATATTAGGTATCATATTCTGTACTCTTTGTCTATCCCTTGATTGACTTTGGGGATAGTTAATTTAATTTTGCATTTGCTTAGTAATTAGCTGCTCTACTTTCTTTACTGTGGTTTTATTACCTCTGGGACTGCTATTAAACCTTAGGAACACTTCCTTCTATAGAAGCCCCTCCAAAATGCACTGTAGATATGGTTTTGGGGAGGTAAATTCTCTCAGCTTCTGTTTATATGGAAATTGTTTAATCCCTCCTTCAAATTTAAATGATAATCTTGCCAGATAAAGTATTCTTGGTTCAAGGCCCTTCTGCTTCATTGCATTAAATACATCTTGCCACTCCCTTCTGGCCTGTAAGGTTTTTGTTGAGAAGTCTGATGATAGCCTGATGAGCTTTCCTTTGTATGTGATCTTATTTCTCTCTCTGGCTGCTTTTAATAGTCAGTCCTTATCTTTGATCTTTGCCATTTTAATTACTGTATGTCTTGGTGTTGTCTTCCTTGGGTCCCTTGTGTTGGGAGATCTGTGCATCTCCATGGCCTGAGAGACTATCTCCTTCCCGAGATTGGGGAAGTTTTCAGCAATTACCTCCTCAAAGACACTTTCTTTTTTTCTCTCTCTTCTTCTTCTGGTACCCCTATAACGCGAATATTGTTCCGTTTGGATTGGTCACACAGTTCTCTCAGTATTCTCTCATTCTTAGAGATCCTTTTTTCTCTCTGTGCCTCAGCTTCTTTGTATTCCTCTTCTCTAGTTTCTATTTCATTTATTGTCTCCTCCACCATATCCAGTCTGCTTTTAATACCCTCCATTGTGCTCTTCAGTGATTGGATCTCCGACCAGAATTCATTCCTGAGTTCTTGAATATCTTTCTGTACCTCCATTAGCATGTTTTTTTTAATATAATTTCTTTATTATCATTAATCTACAATTACATGTGCAATATTACAGTTATTAAACTACCCCTTCATCAGGTCCCCCCCACCAACCGCATTACAGTCACTGTCCGTCAGCGTAGTGAGATGCTATAGAATCACTATTGGCCTTCTCTGAGTTGTACAGCCCTCCCCGTGCCCCCCCAACATTATATCTGCTAATCGTAATGCCCCTTTTTCCCTCTTATCCCTCCCTTCGCGCCCATTTTCCCCAGTCCCTTTCCCTTTGGTAACTATTAGTCCGTTCTTGGGTTCTGTGAGTCTGCTGCGGTTTTGTTCCTTCAGTATTTTTTCTTTGTTCTTATACTCCACATATGAGTGAAATCATTTGATATTTGTCTTTTTCGGCTTGGCTTATTTCACTGAGCATAATACCCTCTAGCTCCATCCATGTTGTTGCAAATGGTAGGATTTGTTTTCTTCCTACGGCTGAATATTCCATTGTGTATATGTACCACGTCTTCTTTATCCATTCATCTACTGATGGACACTTAGGTTGCTTCCATTTCTTGGCTATTGTAAATAGTGCTACAATAAACATAGGGGTGCATCTGTCCTTTTCAAATTGGGCTGCTGCATTCTTAGGGTAAATTCCTAGGAGTGGAATTCCTGGGTCAAATGGTATTTCTATTTTGAGTTTTTTGAGGAACCTCCATACTGCTTTCCACAATGGTTGAACTAATTTGCAGTCCCACCAGCAGTGTAGGAGGGTTCCCTTTTCTCCACATCCTCTCCAACATTTGTTGTTGTTTGTGTTTTGGATGTTGGCCATCCTCACTGGTGTGAGGTGGTATCTCGTTGTGGTTTTAATCTGCATTTCTCTGATGATTAGCGATGTGGAGCATCTTTTCATGTGCCTGTTGGCCATCTGAATTTCTTCTTTGGAGAACTGTCTATTCATGTCCTCTGCCCATTTCTTAATTGGATTATTTGCTTTTTGTTTGTTAAGGTGCATGAGTTGTTTATATATTTTGGATGTCAACCCCTTATCGGATATGTCATTTATGAATATATTCTCCCATACTGTAGGAAGTCTTTTTGTTCTACTGATGGTGTCCTTTGCTGTACAGAAGCTTTTCAGCTTGATATAGTCCCACTTGTTCATTTTTGCTTTTGTTTCCCTTGCCCGGGGAGATATGTTCATGAAGAAGTTGCTCATGTTTATGTCCAAGAGATTTTTGCCTATGTTTTTTTCTAAGAGTTTTATGGTTTCATGACTTACATTCAGGTCTTTGAACCACCTTGAGTTTACCTTTGTGTATGGGGCTAGACAGTAGTCCAGTTTCATTCTCTTACATGTAGCTGTTCAGTTTTTCCAACACCAGCTGCTGAAGAG
The DNA here is from genome assembly GCA_032199065.1 of Smutsia gigantea. Taxonomy (NCBI): domain Eukaryota; kingdom Metazoa; phylum Chordata; class Mammalia; order Pholidota; family Manidae; genus Smutsia; species Smutsia gigantea. Next base: position 358,428 of record JAVSCE010008889.1, read on the forward strand.
GCTGTCATCTCCCCATTGTATATCCAAGGCACTTTTATCAAATATTAATTGACTGTATATGTTTGGGTTAATGTTTGGATTTTCTATTCTGTTCCACTGGTCTGTGGGTCTGTTTTTGTGCCAATACCAAATTGTCTTGATTACTGTGGCTTTGTAGTAGAGCTTGAAGTCAGGGAGCGTAATTCCCCCTTTTATTCCTCCTTCTCAGGATTGCCTCGGCTATTCGGGGTCTTTTTTGGTTCCATATGAATTTTCAAATTATTTGTTCCAGTTCATTGAAGAAAGTTGTTGGTAGTTTGATAGGGATTGCATTGAATCTGTAGATTGCTTTAGGTAGTATAGCCATTTTGACAATATTGATTCTTCCTAGCCAAGAGCATGGGATGCATTTCCATTTGTTAGTGTCCTCTTTAATTTCTCTTAGGAGTGTCTTGTAGTTTTCAGAGTACAGGTCTTTCACTTCCTTCGTTAGGTTTATTCCTAGGTATTTTATTCTTTTTGATGCAATTGTGAATGGAATTGTTTTTCTGATTTCTCTTTCTGTTAGTTCATCATTAGTGTATAGGAAAGCAACAGATTTCTGTGTGTTAATTTTGTATCCTGCAACTTTGCTGAATTCAGATATTAGTTCTAGTAGTTTTGGAATGGAATCTTTAGGGTTTTTTATGTACAGTATCATGTCATCTGCAAATAGTGACAATTTGACTTCTTCTTTACCAATCTGGATGCCTTGTATGTCTTTGTTTTGTCTGATTGCTGTGGCTAGGACCTCCAGTACTATGTTGAATAACAGTGGAGAGAGTGGGCATCCCTGTCTTGTTCCCGATCTTAGATGAAAAGCTTTCAGCTCTCGCCGTTAAGTATGATGTTAGCTGTGGGTTTGTCATATATAGCCTTTATGATGTTAAGGTACTTGCCGTCTATACCCATTTTGTTGAGAGTTTTAATCAGGAATGGATGCTGAATTTTGTCAAATGCTTTTTCAGCATCTATGGAGATGATCATGTGGTTTTTGTTCTTCTTTTTGTTGATGTGGTGGATGATGTTGATGGATTTTCGAATGTTGTACCATCCTTGCATCCCTGGGATGAATCCCACTTGATCATGGTGTATGATCCTCTTGATGTATTTTTGAATTCGGTTTGCTAATAATTTGTTGAGTATTTTTGCATCTATGATCATCAGGGATATTGGTCTGTAATTTCCTTTTTTGGTGAGGTCTTTGCCCGGTTTTGGTATTAGAGTGATGCTGGCTTCATAGAATGAGTTTGGAAGTATTACCTCCTCTTCTATTTTTTGGAAAACTTTAAGGAGAATGGGTGTTATTTCTTCTCTATATGTCTGGTAGAATTCAGACGTGAATCCATCTGGTCCGGGGGTTTTGTTCTTGGGTAGTTTTTTGATTAGCCCTTCAATTTCGTTGCTGGTGATTGGTCTGTTTAGTTTTTCTGTTTCTTGTTTCGTCAGTTTTGGAAGGTCGTATTTTTCTAAGAAGTTGTCCGTTTCTTCTAGGCTTTCCAGCTTGTTCGCATAAGCATTACTTTTTAAAGTTAGAAACATAATTGCTTGGATCAGATCTTTAAGCTTTTGATGTATTGTAAGATTTTCTAACTTCTAGAGGAGAAAAGAAAAATGTGGGAAATTTAAATAAAATCCCTTTTAGTTTAATACCTGACCTCCCTTGTCCCCCTCCCTCAACTGGGTTTTTCTTGTAATTTAATTCCCTTTTAGCAATGAGGATAAAGACAGATGAATGTTCCTTAGAGGTATACAGTGTTTTGTTTTTAGACAAAAGCCCATGTAAGCTTTGCTACTAAGTGGACAATTGAGAAATTTGAGACAGCTGGGAAATCTGACTGTATATTAGATTGTGTTATTGTACCCATGTTAAATATATGGAATGTTAAATCATGGTCATGTAGAATGCCCTAGTTCTTAGGAGATAACTTGCTGAGGTAGTTAGAAGTAAAGTATCATTATGTCTGCAATTTATTTTCAAATGGTTGAGAGAGAACACAAATGTTGCAATATATTATCAGTCACTAAAGTCAATGTAGCAAAATGTTACTATGAAATGTGGCAAAATGATAACAATTAGGAAATCCAGATGAAGGACATAAGGTTGTTTATTGTAAGTTTGAATTTATACAAAATAAATTGGGAGGATTCCCCCCCCCCAAAAAAAAGCCCATGTAAGCTTTGTAATACTTGTTGGGAATCTGTAGACATTTGAATACATGGAAATTAATGTTGCTGAAGTTTTCAAAGGAAGGAACCAAGGATATATATTTTACCTGAGATCTTTTTTCCACTGAATTTATTAGAACCTTGAAGAATATGTTACAAGTCAGTTTTGGTAACAGTTTTCAGGGCCAAAATACAGGATAAGAGTAAAGATGGAGAAGATTTCACTTGAGGTGCTGTTTTCCCAATTTTTGTTTCCTTTTCCCTTTTTATTTTCCAGTGTTCCCAGACAATGTGAATACCTCTTTCCCATGAAAGACTCTTGCAGGATCTAGTAGAAAACTAAAAGTAGGCCATCCTTCAGTTGAGTTATTTCTTAAAGAAGTGCTTATTAGAAAACAACATTCTTTATGTTCATATTGATAGAGTGTAGCAACTTTCTTGCTAGGATTTGGTATAACCTCTTTTCTGTTTTTACATTTTTGTTCAGTTCATCTGTTGCTCACATAGTTTTTGAGTGTTTACTATGTAGAATGTAGTGTATTATTTATAGAGGTGAGGAATCGTGATGGGTTTGCATGTTGTCAGGAAGAGAATGCGGGAGATGAGAGGCTCTGTTACCCATGCAGTATGCGTGGACTGGGACTTGGGTGTCAGGATTTCAGTGTTGTTTCTGGCTTGCGTACATACATACATACACACCCCTTTTGTATGTCAGAAGTTTGGAAACATCCCTGTTACCTAGTAAGGTACTTGTGGGCTTTTGATTCTGTGATATTAGACCAACCTGTTACCTCATTGAGTGTTAAATGTTTAAGACAATGGAAAGCTGAAGAGCAGAGAGTCCCGAGTGTCAGCCTCCTGGTCTTCCACTGTGCCACCTAACTTGGTTTCTGGGAAATTTTTTTTGTGAGAAAGTTTTTGTTTATGCATGCTTTTTATAAGTAGAAAGTTTTTCTATTGGGAATTGTGTTGGAGCAGCACTGCCATACTTTGCAAAGGGGTGAGAAGGTATTTCAAAGATTAATAAGGAGAAATGCATTAATAGACAGGGAAATTCTTTCAAGGACAGAGCACTGTGGCTGAGTATTGCCTGTACAATATGACCACAGCTTTAATGCTGGGCTCACAGCACTGCTTGCTCAGTTAGTGGATAAAGTAAGTGTCCACTGTGCTCTGTGAGGAGGCTGTCAGGAAAGATGCTGACAGGTTCTTTGTGTGTCAGGATGACAAACTGCCTGATGCTTCAGGCTGTGGTTTTTCCCCTTGAGAGGACTGCACTCTTGCTTTATTTATGTAAACCTGCTGATTCGTTGAGGGTTGAAAAAGCAGAAAGGGCTTTCTTTGCTTTGAGAATCTGCCTTCGGTTTTGGCTGACTTCCTTCCTCAGCTTAGCAAATGCTCTGTTGTTTGCAGATGGTACGATAGATTCTTGGACACAAAGCTATGTTGAGGTTTAAGAAAAAGCCTGAAATGACCCTGTTCAGTATCATTGCCCAAATAATAGATATGGGATTTGCGGGCACTTAAGCGTGTGATCCATTCCCAGGCAAAGGCTAGGTGTTAGAGAATAATTCTCAACCTAGGCCCATGGTTTCATTTCCAGACATGCATGGTAAAGAAAAAATTAGTTATCATGTGTTGTTTGGAATAACTGATATTGATGGTAATAGCTGTACTAATTTTTCTGGCCCATTTCAGGCTCACTGATTTTAAGATTAAAAAAATACATATTTGCCCTGCAGCAGCCATTTGCTCAATCTGGTAAATATGCATTTTCATATGGGTAATTTTGAAAATGTGCATTATGCACTTAATGGATTGGATCAGCTTTTGTTCAGTTCTCTTAGAACTGCTAGCTTTCTAATTTAAAAGAAAAGGCTCTTTCTCTTTCACTTCTTCCTCCTCTTCCTCTTTCATTTTGTTAAAGGTATCTGCAAGCATTTGCAATGCTCATGTTGGCCATGGAAGATTTTCAGGTTGAGGGTCAAATGACTGAAACCGATTTTATAACCAGCTTCAGACAAAACATGCACTCATAAGTTGTATGAAAATTCTTGGCAAATCATTTTGGGTTTAAAAGATTACTGGGTATATATTCCAACTGGGATTTTAACATTGCTCTTGACTTATTTTCTCACCTTTCCCTTTCCAAAGAATTCACTTATTTGTGTGCTAACTATACACATTTATGTAAAATTATTTTCTTAAATAGCTGTGTAACCAATAGGACAACAGGAAGTACTTCTTATGTATATTTGGCCTTACTTAGCCTTGTTTTGAAAATCATTAAGAGGAATAATAGGTAAATCATTTTTTTCTGAGACTTAATTCCAAATAGCTTCTTAGAATATATCCACTTTTAGTTGGAGCACCCTGTTTTAAGGGAGGCTTATAAAGAAAAGTTAACTCTACAATAATTTTTGTGCTTTTAATTTTAAAGAGAATTAGAAAAGTCAGATCAAAATAATGTGTTATTGCTCATTCTTATGACAAGTTTGACATGATATGAAAAGTTTTTTTATTCATATTACCCATGATCTTAGCCATTCTGTTTTTTTTTATGTTTCATGTTTTTTTTTAATTTTTATTAAGGTATCATTGATACACAGTATTCTGAAGGTTTCACATGAGCAATACTGTGGTTACTACATTCACCCATATTATCAAGCCCCCCCCCCCCACACTCCATTATAGTCACTGTCCATCAGCATCTACCATGTATTTTTTTTTTAATTAAAGAACTTTATTAAAGAATGTGGATTAAAGATAGGCTGTTTTGGGGAAGGGCGATGTGACTCTGTCCTGGCCAGAGGACAATATATATATATATATGGTACATAGTATGGACATATATAATACATATAGATAATGATTCCTTCAAGTCATGAAAGTATTCAGCAATAATATATTTTTCTTTAGAATTCGATGTGTTTTTAAAACTCTATAATGAGTTTGACTTGCTTTTATAATGAGAAAAATAAACTAATTTTTAAGTTAAGTTATGCTTTTGTGCAAGAACGCTCAGCGTTCTCTGGCAGAGAAGCCCATAGGTATTGCCATATCGGTTACCAGCCAAAACTGACCCCACATTTGCACTAGTCAGCCTACTTTTTTTTTCTTTTTTTCTCTCTTTTTTTTTTACTATAATTTATTTTATTATCATTAATCTACAATTACACGTGCAATATTACGGTTATTAAACTACCCCTTCATCAGGTCCCCCCCACCAACCCCATTACAGTCACTGTCCATCAGCGTAGTGAGATGCTATAGAATCACTACTTGTCTTCTCTGAGTTGTACTGCCCTCCCCGTGCCCCCCCAACATTACATCTGCTAATCGTAATGCCCCTTTTTCCCTCTTATCCCTCCCTTCCCGCCCATTTTCCCCAGTCCCTTTCCCTTTGGTAACTATTAGTCCGTTCTTGGGTTCTGTGAGTCTGCTGCTGTTTTGTTCCTTCAGTATTTTTTCTTTGTTCTTATACTCCACATATGAGTGAAATCATTTGATACTTGTCTTTTTCGGCTTGGCTTATTTCACTGAGCATAATACCCTCTAGCTCCATCCATGTTGTTGCAAATGGTAGGATTTGTTTTCTTCTTATGGCTGAATAATATTCCATTGTGTATATGTACCACATCTTCTTTATCCATTCATCTACTGATGGACACTTAGGTTGCTTCCATTTCTTGGCTATTGTAAATAGTGCTGCAATAAACATAGGGGTGCATCTGTCCTTTTCAAATTGGGCTGCTGCATTCTTAGGGTAAATTCCTAGGAGTGGAATTCCTGGGTCAAATGGTATTTCTATTTTGAGTTTTTTGAGGAACCTGCATACTGCTTTCCACAATGGTTGAACTAATTTGCAGTCCGACCAACAGTGTAGGAGGGTTCCCTTTTCTCCACATCCTCGCCAACATTTGTTGTTGTTTGTGTTTTGGATGTTGGCCATCCTCACTGGTGTGAGGTGATATCTCATTGTGGTTTTAATCTGCATTTCTCTGATGATTAGCGATGTGGAGCATCTTTTCATGTGCCTGTTGGCCATCTGAATTTCTTCTTTGGAGAAGTGTCTATTCATGTCCTCTGCCCATTTCTTAATTGGATTATTTGCTTTCTGTTTGTTAAGGTGCATGAGTTCTTTATATATTTTGGATGTCAACCCTTTATCAGATACGTTTTTATGAATATATTCTCCCATACTGTAGGATGTCTTTTTGTTCTACTGATGGTGTCCTTTGCTGTACAGAAGCTTTTCAGCTTGATATAGTCCCACTTGTTCATTTTTGCTTTTGTTTCCCTTGCCCGGGGAGATATGTTCATGAAGAAGTTGCTCATGTTTATGTCCAAGAGATTTTTGCCTATGTTTTTTTCTAAGAGTTTTATGGTTTCATGACTTACATTCAGGTCTTTGATCCACCTTGAGTTTACCTTTGTGTATGGGGCTAGACAGTAGTCCAGTTTCATTCTCTTACATGTAGCTGTCAGTTTTTCCAACACCAGCTGCTGAAGAGGCTGTCATCTCCCCATTGTATATCCAAGGCACTTTTATCAAATATTAATTGACTGTATATGTTTGGGTTAATGTTTGGATTTTCTATTCCGTTCCACTGGTCTGTGGGTCTGTTTTTGTGCCAATACCAAATTGTCTTGATTACTGTGGCTTTGTAGTAGAGCTTGAAGTCAGGGAGTGTAATTCCCCCTGTTTTATTCCTCCTTCTCAGGATGCATTCTGTTTTATGACTATTTATTTAAAATAAGCTCTAAGTTTTCTCTCTTAATTGTGAAGTAAGCTTATTTGACTTCTTCAGTGTAAGTTTCAAAATGCTGATAGAGATTGCCTGATACCATAACCTGCCTTACAGATTACCAGGGTTCTGGTTTGGAACCTCATATACAAAATTATAGCTTTGGATCAGTAATTTGGGTTGCCATGGTAGGTTTTTAAACAAAAGAGGTGGCTTTTTATCTAGTAAGAAGAAATAAACAGATGTGGTAGTGGCATATGTCGCTCTGAGGGTGTCCTCTCCTGGACTCCCCTATTTCTCGTGGCAGCCTTCCTCAGGCCAGGTGTGAGGCAGGCTCTCCAATAAGACGGCTGGGAGTGTTGCTGAGAAGTGTTTAGGTAGAGGGAGGCCAGTGGTTGTTCTGGACAGACCAGCATATTCCTTCCCTTTCTTTTCTAAGAGTTATATCCTGGTATATCTACAGATTATCATTTTCCTGAATGTAACTTTCCAAGAGAAATGAAAGAATATAGATTATCCCTCTTTTTCTGGAAAAATTTTAATGTACAAGTTAATAGCTGCTTTAAGTCTCACAGTAAGAGGGCTTATAGTTATAATGATACTACTGATTATGAAAAGTATATAAAAGGCTTTTCTTTGTGTAAAAAAGAACAAAGTTTTACATACTAACACTATCTAAGCATCTGTCATTGGCTTCCGTTCTGTCTGGTTTTACCAACACCAATGCCAGACATTGCCACCAGTCCTTGATGGCTGCAGGGAATACAGAACTAAGTTTCTCTGAGCTCAAAACATTGATGTTAATATGGACAAGTGCAGACCATTTGATTGCCGAGTAACTGAACAAACAGGGAAAATATCTGTACATGTATATATATACAGGTATATATATAAAAGGAGATGTTGCCATTTCTTTTCAGAAGAGCCATTAGACTTTATTGCTTCTGGAGCTAATTGATTACAAGGCTGCAGGTGTTGGTAGAATGAAGGAGTAAAGGGGGTCTGGCAAGGATGGGGTAGGGAATAGGTGTTTCTTTTGGAGATTGCAGTCTAGGGAAGGATGAGATTTGGTGTGGGACCAGTCCGTTGAATGTGACAAGTGTTTTGTCCCATGAGCTTTACGAAAGTAGAAGTTACCAGGCAGCGACCCGTTAGTTTTTTAGCCAGTAGGTAAGTAGCTCGGTATAACAGTGTTATGGTAGGGGATAAAGAAAATACTCCTTTCTGTAGGAAGTGATAGGAAGAAGAGGGCATTTGGACTGGGATTTGTGTTTCGGTTCAGAGATGAATAAACACTTGAAGTCTAGAGATTTAAAACACTGGTAGTAGGTGGCAGAGATTGGGATGCAGGAATTGAGAACTGTTGGTTCTTCCACAGTTGTGCAGGTTGGGGCTACATACAGTTTTTATCTAGGGAATGGGTTTCTTTTGTTTTCACTTGAATATCAACTTAAGGGTAGGGAGACAAATCTACTATAGCAGGAAGAGTTCTTTTTGTCCCGTAAGACGATTGGCATGTTAAATGATGTTGCTTGAATATTGAACAGAATTACTTAGCATCTGGGACCCTGGAGCAAGATGGAAAGTCAGTCAACAGTTCATTCCTGAGCTGCTGTTATATGTGGATTCAGGGGTCAAATCTCTTATGGAGTCTACATCTGAGTAGAGAAATAAGTTGGGAAATTCTGGATGCCTAAATGCTGTTGTTCAGGTTTCTTCTTTTTCTGGAATAACTTCAGGCTACAAAAATCCTGATGTCTTTTGGAAAATTTCTTGGAAAGTGCCTTTAGTGAGGGCTTCCTCATCACCGGCCTCTCAGTGGTTCTGCGGTGCTAGTGCTGTGCCCTGACTGTCCAGGACTGTCTATGGGATACGAGGCTCAGAGTCGGCAGCTCTGCCTTTTCTTGGACCTTAGCATGTGTGATACAGGCAGCAGAGGAATCTGTCTGTATTCAACGCATCTGAGTTATTCTAAGATATGCTTATTGTGAAGAGTCTTAAGGAAGGATAAAACAAATGACAATTTAAATGTGAGCATTATAGTCATTATTCCTAGAAAATTTGATAGAATGACTGCAGATGTGTTTACTTCTCAGTAAGTATACACAGACTTCCCTGTATCTAAGCTTTGTGATGATTTTAGGTTGTAACGTGTAGATTTTAGGTTTTTATGTGCCTTTATAGCCACTGCTTTCCTTAAAAAAATTGCTTCTTTAAAAAAAAAGTATGTTTACCTGCCATTTTAAAAAGCAGCCCTTTAGACTCCATCTGTTGAGAGCATCAAAAAATAATTACCAACCCTGCCATGTCAAATGTAATTTAAGAAAGCGTTGTTCTTCCCTGAGGAAAATGTAATTTGGTTTACTACATTCTGTCTCTGATTGGATGCTTTGATTTTCTTTACAATTAGAAAATAAAATGTGTTTAGGTTAACATTTAATAGCAAGTTATCCACAGAGATTAGATTAGTTTTCTTTCTCCTTGGTTTAGGTGAAAAGGTCGTTGTAATAACATACTCAAGCTAGTCGTCTTTACATATTTCATTTATTTCCTCCCAAAATATTTACTGAAAATAAAGGAGCACTTGGCCAAGCCATTTCTCTTTGTGAAGTACATAGCGGCACCTGTGTGAATAAGATATTCGAGATTTTGTCTTGGTGTGTAACCCTGAGCAAGTAGTTCCCTGTTGAAGTTTCTTCATCTGAATGTGGATAATCTCCTGGGAATTCCCCATCTCCCCCCATCCCTCCTTCTTCTAGATCCCTGAAAACAATAAATGAGCTTTATCAGGTTCTTTAGGTTATCAGAAAAGTGGTCTAAAAGAACCCTAAGGGCTGTTTTCCTTTCTCTTAAAATGATAATTTAACATCATCTTTGAAACAATTTTTTCTATAAAAGGTACATGCTTTGTCATTTATTTATGTAGTGGCTTTATGGGCCCTATCTTTGTTCCCTTAAAGGTGAATGCCATTGTTCTAAAATTTTTTTTTTTTTTAAAGACTGTGTGTATATCGAGAGTCGGAGGCCAAATACACCGTATTTCATCTGTAGCATTCAAGACTTCAAACTGGTAAGCATTTTTTAATGTGCTCGATTCTATTCTGTACCTTCTCTTTTGCTAGTTCCACTGGCTGTCTCTCTTGATTGTTTCTCCATGGTTATTGACTTGATAACCACTTCGCCTTCCGAGAGCTAACTGCCTGGTGGCTGTCGCATTCAAGGCAGTTACCAGTTTTATTTTGCCAATTCTGTAACACTTATGCTCTAAAGCCCCTACTGTAAACAATGTTTCTGAAGTTGTTATTCCTTTAGTAGCTGTTTTGACAACAGTTTCAGAGATTTTCTTGAGTTGCTGAAGTAGTTTGTTTCTTCTGAACCATTGTGAAGAGCCTGAAGTAAAGTAAATCTGGGAATTGGTGAGGAGTTGGAAAAAGAATATAAATGGGCCAAAGACTAATTTTCTGTCATGACTGTAATTTACTTAGTTATTTTAGCAAGTATAGAGTATATCTTAGTGTGTCGCAGGGGTGGAGGTTGGGGGAAGGAAGTCTGGCTTGGGGATGGAATACCTACAATACTTTCTCATTAAAAACTTTTCCCAAGTATGTAATTGTTGATACTGCCCTTGAGGAAATCTCTTGGTTTTAGACCCAGTGTGGTTCACACACCTGGGACTTTCAATCCCTGGGTGTTTGTGGAGATTGTACAAAGGTCTGCCAGTAAGCATTCTTAATCTTAAATAAATAAATAAACCTTGTACACATCTGTACTTTTCCAAATGTATTAATATGCTGCTCTGATTTTAAAAATTCATTTAATGACAATACACAGTTAAAAATCACTGTTTATAATGTATGTTCCTCAAACAATTGGTATGTGAAATATTATCAAAGTACTGTCATTTAGGGATCTTTTGAAACATTCCGATCTTAAAAAGGGATCCTTGTACTCAATGGTCATGAACCACTGACTCTAGTCTTACGTATAGAGAAGTCTTAATTCTTGAGCTTTGTGGAGATATCTATCAGTATCTACGATTGCTCTTATTTCTAAAATGCTTTGTAACTTTTGACAATATTTGTGTTCTGACACATATCTGGCATTTAAGTCTAAAGAGAACTGATGGAGTCTGAGGAGAGCTTAATTAAACTCTGTCTCCTTTATTCTTTTATCATTTTTAATGACCTTAAATATCCAATTAGTATATTCTGATTTAGCTAGTTAAAAAATTGTATGCCTTTTATTTTTCCTTATTAAAAATTTATTGCATAAGTAACAGATGCTTACTGTTTTAAAAGAAAGTGAAATGTGCCATTTACTTAAAAGGTTTTTAAATTCTTGGTAGGCTGCTTTTAACTTCCCTGGTTGTTTGGCAAGGCAGCCTTGCAGTTTAATTTTGTAACTCAAATGCTTTCTGTTCAGATTTATGTCAACACGAAGTTACATCATTTGTAGAGGTCTTTCCTATTTATTATATATTTCCTTCCAAAGATTTTTTGCAGATACTGCAGTGACATCTGAACATTTGGGTGGTGGCCTTGTTTCCTGGCGAGTTTTCTTTTGCTCGTGGCTGCTGCTACTGCCCGGTCCCTGCTCACTGTCTATGTGTATGATTTTTTACCAAACATAATACCAGTGCACCATGGAAAAGATACAGCTATGAAATAAAATTGCAGAGATTTTTCTTTTACTTATTAAATGTCGAGCCCCTTTTGTGCAGTTTTTGCACGTTAGCAGGTGCTTCATGTTTGAACAGCTCTTGTATGAAGTGCTGATTACAGTGTGGTAGCTGCTGTTTGGGTCAGAGGTTCCTGCTGAGTTACTGTAATTGCTAAGGGTATTAACAGCAATAAAAGCTGAAGCTTCTGTTGTCAGTATTGGTCTAGTGCAACACATTAAAGCTGTCTGCAAAAACAATGTGGGAAGTGGGTGCAATGTATTTAGATACCTAAGTCACACACTGCTATGTCTTAACGTTTTGTTTGAGTTCTGTATTCATATTTGTTGTGTGAGAGTAACAGAGGTGATGACATATTTGCTCCTGGAAGAAATATAGTTATTGTCTGGATACCCGCTTTCTTTTTTCCATTGTTCGCAGTACTACTTATGAAAAGATAACCTAATAGAGGAGAATAATCAGATTTTTTTTTTCCTTCAGCCTACTGAGCTATAAAGGGAAAAGATGAACAGAAGGAAATATGCTTTGTTTCTCTGCAAGATTGTAAAATGAAGAAATTGGAGTTGGTTTTGCCCACAAGCAAATACCATGCATGGCAAGTGGAGCAATGGAAAACAAAACCCCAGTAGCTTTGAAATATGGATTAATTACATATTTTATCTTTCTAGCTTTTTTTTGGTTTGGGCTGTAACAGAGTTGTGTCTCTTTGTTTGTATCATAACTTAGAGTTAATCCTTTTACCATGGAGGGTTTTTTAGTTCAAGGTTTATTTTAGGATTATAAAAGAACTGGGTGAATGCTCGTTATAGTTCATATTAAGTAATATTATAGTGTTAAACCAACAGAAGGAATTGAGAAGTGGGCATAAGGAGGCATTTATGACCAGTCACCAAGACTGTCGTAATCCCCATTCATTGAACTGAAGATCCAGGATAACATTTCATGAACTAGTTCTGTGTGAGATAAGAAGGGTCTTTGGATTTTTTTTTTGTGGGGACCTGGGTTTTCTTCTAGGCTATGCTACTATCATGGACTAATCTGAGTCCATGATATGGAACATACCCACCTCTACATGCAGGTTTACATCTGTTGTCCTGGCAAATACTAAACAGTGTCCCCTTTCCCTCTCAAAGGTATCCCTGTTTGGATGATAGGTTATCTGGTCATCTTGCCTATTAGGATAGGATTCATGGCTTGCACTTTGTTAATGTTTAACCATCACAACTCATAAGGCCACTGCTTTCCTAGATTGGTAGACATATTAGAGCCCACACTTTCACAGGTGTAGCTGGGAGCCATGATGTGCAAAGCGGTTGAGTTCCTAGCAGAACAGAGTGGTCTGAAAAAGTGCTTTTTCAAGGGAGGTGAATTAATATGTTCTATTAAGAAGCTTTCACTGACTTAGGGAGTGTTCATTTGATTGGGCTTATTTACAAACGGGGAGACCTGGGCAACAAGTTTGACTACAGTGACCAAAGTATGGAACAAGTGGTCAAAGGCAGGGCTCAAGAGAGCTGGAGAGGTGAGGTGGAATTAGGGATAGTGTATGCTTAGAAGCAGGAAGAAAGGGACCATCAGGTAAAGAAGGCAGCTTTGCACCTTAGGCTCCTGAATTAAATAATCAAGTAACTGGCAAAATCTTTAGCTCTTGGAAGGAGTAGTAATGAGGAGTGGTGCTCTGTGATGTTTGTGGCCTGGCTTGAAAAGATTGACTGGGACACTGAAGCAGGTTGCTGAGGAGGCAAAGCTGAAAGAATGGCCTCATTGTAGAGAGGGTTGGAGCAGGCATGAACAGGGCATAAGTGAAGGGACGTGATAAGGCAGGGCACCAGGAAAAGCAGAGGACTGGAGCCACTGTGCAGGGAGTGCTGATGGGCAAAGGGAGCAAGAGAGCGCTCTTCTCTTTGGAACTTGCTGAGGCCTCCCACACTGCTGCTGCTTCCCATTGGGCCTTTAGATCATACTTGTGGCCTCTATGTAAGGCCTCTTTTCTTGGGCCAGTTTGAGAAGATCTCCATTAGTTGCAACTGAAAGAGCCTGGTGAAGAAACATCTTCACCCCTTTCTCCTGCCGTGCTCCCACAGCTTTTCTAGGTTCTTGTGCAGCACAATTTGCATTGAGAGCTTTTTTTCCTGAGTGAGTCAGTATCACCAGGGAACATAGTATCCCAGAGTGCAAAGAGGAATGTTTTGGGTTATGATCGGTGTCTTTGACAGGCATTTATTGAAAGCCTGCTTTATGTTCTTTGTTGGGTGCAGCACCATAAGGGAAACTGAAGACATAACTCCTTCCCTCAGGCATCTTAGGAGGTTCTAACTGGACAGGCAACTGTGGCATTGTAGGATATCAGTCCTGTTTGGAGAACACTCTGAGTAGGATTGATGTGGAGGAAACCACTCACTTTTTGTCCCAAAAGAAGGATTTCTTACTTTTACTAAATTTTTAAGTTCCATTTTTATAGAAATCCAGGTCTTAAGCATAAAAGGGGTAATTTGCTATCTAGAAATAGTGATGGATTCTGAGAATGCCAAACAAGATTGTTGAGATAAGTGATTTCCATTCAGTATAACACCAGAGAGCTTCTGTCTGGCTCGGATAGTACTACGTCATAGGTAATCCTTCATTTGCAGATAAGTAGTTGAAGCCATTCCTTCAATATTCTCCATGGGATTCCTAATGAGGCTCTATCGCTCATACAATAGAAAAAAATGTGATTTTGGTTTCTTAGAGTTATATGATTATCGATTCTTTAGCTGTTAATACAAAATAAATTTCCAGGATATATTTATTTATAGGATATATATATTGTTACACATTATTTTGAGTACATTGATTACTTTTGGCTCCTGTTTTTTTTAATTGAAACTGGGAAAATTGTCATTAAAGTTAAACCTGGTTAGAGATTCCTTAGAGTTGGGAATGTGTCATTTAGGATATTATGGTATTTTCAATGGACCATTTAAGGCTCAATGAATTATTACAGCTTTGCATAGATGCATGTGCTTTTGTACCATTTCTGTGCCTAACAGCTTACATTGTAAGTGCTGATTGTGAATGTGGAGTACCTAAGGATGCATACCACTCGTTGACTTGGAGAGGTCACCTCTCCATTACTGCTGTGAATGTGCTGGCCAAGTTATGCAAGATTTAATACTGTATCCCTTTTTGTTACATTGCCAAGTGTGATCAGCTGGGGGAGGAACATTTGAAATTTCTCTCTGGTTCCTGGCTGTGCCAATAATCCTGCCCCAAAAGCTGGTCGCCAGAGTATAACAAGAGGGGCTACAGAGGAATCAGCTTCAGTTTGGCTTCCACTTATATGGATACTGCCCTCTCTCCACCACACCGAGCTTCTCAAAAGTGGATTAAAAGCAAGACTTTCCCTTCTTTAAAATGAAAACTTGCTGAGGATAAGTGGTTGTATCTTCTTGTTTTTTTAGAGACCTTTCCATAGATAAACCTGGGAGATATGGGAGTCTTGATTAACATACAACCTTTGCACACACATACATGTGTACACACAATGGTTTAACTATCATTTCTGTATTGTACACCATAATTATTTAATCCCAGCTTGGCTGTTGTGTCATTCAGCACAGAATGTACAGTATATGAGCATTCATTTTCATATTAGGTAAGTCTTATATTAAAAACTTTTCTAGGGATGGGGCAGGAAATCCACATTAATTTAAACATGGCTAATTCAGAATTTGAGATGCTGGGACTGAGATGAAGAATGGTAAAGTGCGTGGGTTGAGAGCTTGACTTTGATATTCAGCTTGTCTGTTCCTTCAGTTGCTGCCTTTCATGACCTTGGACAAGACACTTAACCCTCCTTATTTTGCTTTATTTACCTATGCAGTTGGGATATAAAGCACTTACCTTGCAGGTAGGTTGTTCTTGAGTTAAAAGGTCAAGCTCTACAGAGTTGATAACGTAAAGCCTGGGCCATGGAATGGCGGTCATCATGATGCTGTTGGCACTCCAGGCTTAAGCTTTGTAAGGCAGACACCCCATCTGCTTTATTCTCCATGTATACTGTGTGCTTAGCATGTTGCCTGGCCTGTATAAGGTCCACAATAAATATTTATTGAATATTGAATGAAGTAGCATTTCAGAGGAAAAAATTCACTGGATAAAATTTTCAAAAAACTTCAGTAGTAGTTTGATACAGTGTATGCATTAACTACAAATTAACCTTCTGTTTCATTAAAAAGTCAAGGACATACACTTCTTTACCATTATGTAGTTAGCTTGTAATGTGTAGTATTTTGGTTATCCTGCAGTGTGCAATATTTTATATATTTAAATAATAAAATTGTCAAAACCCAGTTTCTTGTTTTCTTAAAGAAGTTTACATGAGTGTAGCCAAAATTACTGCATTTTTTAAAGGCATTATGATAATCTGTTCTGAATTTTCTGTATTACTGACTTTTATCAAAGATAAAGGAGGGTTTAGTCTATATGTAAACATCCCAGGGAAGGCCAGCTGATATGAAAAATGCCTTATCATATGATGACTTGTTTCTGTGTGAAACACTGATTCTCTCCTTTTGTTTTTGATAGTCCCTCAAATTAGGCCTGAAGAATTGAGTGCAATGTTGGCTAGTGAAGTAAAAACCTTTAAGTTTGTTATAAAGTGTTTTCAGTTTATAAAGTGAGGCATTAAGTAGTGCTCAAAGAGAATGATATGTGTGGCTGAGATAATTTTTTAAAAAGTTGTTCCTGTCTTTAGTTCTCAGTACTCTTCTTATACAGTGATATCTAAGTCAAGAAAAGGTGCAGATTATTGATTTGGTGCTAGAGTGTTCTTCTGGAGGCCACACCTTTTCCCCTTAAAATACAGGCTTAGTTGCTATCCATAAGCATTGCAATGGAGTATTGGGCCTATTTCACGTTGTTTGTTTGGAGTAAGCCACCAAAAGTAAATATATGTGCAAGGACTAAATGTCCTTTTGACATGTAAATTTCAAGTTTTATAATTTTTATACAATTCTTTAAGAGGCAAGAGTAGATGAAATCCTTAGCCCTGAGTTTGATGGCCATCGTCACATGAGGTGTCATTGGATATCTGACAATCCCTGCTTCCACACCAACTATGGAGCAGTCATGTTGAAAGTTATTTAGAATCACCACAACCTTGCATGATATGAATGTCAACTTATAAATGGAGGGGGTGATATTCATATAAGTGAAAATCAGAATGGGCTTTGGGAATAAATAATCTCAGAGCATCTTATTGGCCCCATTTACTCAGCTTCTCAGCAGTTTGTTTTCACTCATGACTGACAGTCATTATAGACCACATGGGATTAGTTTTAATGGTTCGTGATTACTGTGAAGTTGGATAATGTATTTTCTAGGATTTTACTGAAAATTTTGTTTAATTATATTTTATTTCCATAAAATATTTATCTAAAAATGTTATTTACTAAACCTGTTCTTGATTTGTGAAATTGTTTTCAATGCAGAAAATTCTAGGTATTCTAATATTTTAAAAAAGGAACTTAAGTTTGAGACAGTTTGATATTTGCAGAAAGCCACTGTGCAAGAATATTGGTAAAGTCATCATTCAAAGTTGATTCCTTGGGAATTTGTATGTATATATGGATGTTTGTGTTAAGAACCAACTCAAATTAGTCCAAGAGAAAGTCAGTAGCAGAACTGGAAGAAAATTAGGGAAAATGATATACTGTCAGTTTTTTTATGATTCATAAATAAGAACAATGATACGCTTTGAAATGCTTTTTTTTAAGTGCTTAAAATGTTTTAATAATTACTTGAACTTCTGTATATTTAAAGTAATGCCAAGGTGCTTAGAAATGCTTTACTAGTTGTCTTTTTGTTTAAAATCCTTGATTTGAATGAATAAGGATTTGAGTGGTGATTAATTGAATTCCTAGATCAAGAGATTAACCTGATATTTATTTTTATTTACTGCAAAAAATATTGAATATGCTGTACATTCTTGTGCACAATTGAATCTTTGATTTGGAACTTGCAGTGCTGGTATAGGGAGGAGGGAGGTGTGTGGTGGAAAAGGTTATGGCTACTAACGCTTGATACCATGTTTTCCTTGAGGAAGTGGGAGTCCGAGGCTGACTGCACAGGTACTGTGTGGTGCCCAGAATGTTCTAGAGTGATTCATTGAGAAAAGAAAACCATCATGAGAAAGACATTTCCAATATTAGCCTATTTTCTTGGGATTTGTCTTTGTTTTAAAAAGACAAAAGTAAGTAGCTAATGGAGCATATTAAAATCTTGGGAATTCTTAGTGATTCTTTGCTCCTCCAAAAGAATTACACGTAACAGGATTTGCTAAAAGTGATTTAATATTAAAAAGTTGCTTATTTGTAAATTTTAAACAACTTCAGGAACAGAGATTCTTATATAAGTATTTGGATTTTATGAGGTTTTAGTTCATTTAAAACCCCATAAAATTGGATGGGTTAGTTTTTTGGAAATGTTATGTACTCTAAAATATTTGGAAGGGTACATATTCAAACTGTTATCTGAGGTATCTTTTTTGATACTTATAAGGATTGTGCTGGCTTTCAGAAGTTGCTCTCTAATCTCTTGCTGGTTTTAAATGTTTTCACAGTTCCTTAAAAAAAAAAAAGATTGGATACATATTTACCAAACTGGTTTTGCCCCTAAAATAAACAATGTCTTTCTTGAACTTTATGCTCTGTACCTGTTCATGTGGGCATTGTGAAAAAATTAAAGTCATTTGAATGGTGTCTTTTTTCCCTCTGAATTAAGCCTTTGTCTTTTGCCTTTAGCTTTACAAAATTAAGAACCTTGAGAAAAATGGTAGGATCTTTCTTTGACCCCCCCCACCCCTACCCCCAGTGTTTTGAATGTTTCCGTATTAAGTACCTGTCTTATGCCCCTAGCATCTCTAATTGGAAACTCTTCTGAAAGCTCAGTTTGTCCACTTGTGGTTTGTTTTATAGTTGTGTTTATCTGACACCATGAATTTTTGTTTTTATTCTAAGCAAAGCATGCCACTGTCACTGTGCTTTGGCACCGTGTCACATCTTAACTTGGTTATTTTGAGGGGCACACACCATACTGCTTTACGACAGGACCCCAGATTAAAGTGTGGAGTCAGAAGGGTCATATATGTTTGTTCACATTGAAATAAGGAAACAGCTTTGATTAATGCAGAAAGGTCAACTTCAGTGGTAGAGCAAATTCTCTGAGATTTCAGAGGCCATCTGCTAATGGATTTGTGCAGATACCTGCTTGTGTGCTGCGTGCCCCCGGTTAACCAGGGTATGAGGGGACATTGGGTATGTTAACTTAAAACTTTTTTCTTTTTTAGGTCCACAACTCCCAGGCCTGTTGCAGATCTCCAACTCCTGCTTTGTGTGACCCCCCAGCATGCTCTCTGCCGGTGGCATCACAGCCACCACAACATCTTTCTGAAGCCGGGAGAGGGCCTGTAGGGGTAAGGAGAATCCCGTTTTTAAAAGCTATCAATATTTTATATCCCATAGGGTATAAAATAGGAATATTACCTCCCTCCCCAGAGCCCCTTTAAAAATGTGCTGTATTGTATGTGTTTTTAACAGAGTAACAATTACATGCACAGAGGAAGCAAAATACGGGACTTGCCTTACCCCTCTAGGACAGTTCCAGAAGTTAGTGGGGTTTGGTGGTGTGTAGGGTATTTTGGCACCAGCAGAGAGCATGCTAGGCTGCTGCAAGGAGCAGGAGCTGGCAATCAGCAGCGAGTATGGATGTTGGCAACTGAAATGGGGAAAAAAGGGGGTAAGTTTGAGTCCAAGTGTGGAATGTGCATTTTCCCCAGGAGCACTGGGATTCATGGCCCATGAATCTAAGCTAATTTGGGTGCTGTCCTCTCAGGTGATATTTTGTAGAATATTGCTTGAAAGTAGCTGGGCTTTTCTGCAATGCTAGATAATAGTATAAACACTTTGAAAGGCTTGGGTTGGGGTATAGATATAGTGCCCTCAGCTATACCCTGATAATTTCCTCTGTTACCTGGTGGTAATGTGGGATGTGTGTTAGATGCAGCTGGATGAAATGTCTTTAGTGCTTTATTCCCTTAGTACACAGGGCCCAGTATTAGTGATCCATGAGGGTTGTTTTTTTGTTGTGTATCTCACCTTTTATAAAAGTGGTGTATATACCCATCTTCCTTCCTTTATGAGGATTTAATGGTAAAGTTTTCTGAAAGACAGGTGTATATTGTTCTCATGTACTGCTGTTAATCACGGAAGAAGTTTAAGATCTTTCTCATGTTGTTTGGAATCTCACTGTGGGGCTCAAACTTATACTCAATTAGAAAATAACACAAGAGAATAGTCATCACACATGCACATGTACCATAGAAGATATTGGCAATATATAATGAATTGTTTAATTGCAGTATAGAATATTTATATCTTAAGACTAAGAAAAGAGAGTGCTCCAAATGGGCCATAACACTTGGGAAAGTTTTGTGATGTAGGTAGGTTTTGAGGAGCTGGGTATGTTTTGGATGCATCAGTAACATGTGGACAGGCAGAGTGGAGGAGCCTTCCAGGTGTACATGTCAGCCTGTCTCTGTGAGCCATGTAGGCCATGAGCCTGGTGAAGCTGGGAGTTGTGAGAAGATGACTGCAGGACATCAATGAAGAGCACAGGTTAGTGGGTCATGGGAGGCAGAGGTGGGGAGGTAAAATGGGACCAGATCATAGAGGCTCTTACAGGTCAGACAAGGCACGATTCTGTATGATAGGCAGAAGAGAGCCTTTGAAGGCCTCTTTATTCCAGGCAAACCAATTTGCAAATCCCACTTAAGAAGATTGGTTGGGTAGCAGTGTGGAGTGGGGAATAGCTGTGAAATTCTAGGTAGGTGGTGAGGGCTGTCCTCCACTTGGAACACGAGGAGGACCAAGACAACAGAAGCGGGAGAGTGATGACTGTAACAAACCAGGAATAACCACCATGACAGCAGGATCACATTTAGTAGTTGCTGCTGTAATTCATCAAGAATTAGACCAGAAAAAGGGCTAAAATTATGGAAGCCTTGGAATTTTGATATCATGGCCATTCACAGTGGAATGTAAAACCCAACGTAGTGGATAAAAGTCTGATTTTAATCCCTGGAGAGAGATATTGACATCTTAAGGGATAATTTAGCAGAGTCCTGCCTTGACTACATACTTCAAAAGCTTCAGCTTTTACCATCACCATCTCATTTCCACATACATTCTAAGAAAGGGTTTCTGTCTTTCAGGCCAGTATTTCCTTATGTTATTCTCTAATCAGTGTCATCATTAGACACATTAACAGTGCTCACTGACCAGGATTTGCTGAATGGATTTTATGTTTTGCTCATAATAAAATTGATTTTTAGTAAATATTTAAAAAATTTTTTAAATTTTGCTATTGTTAATATACAATTACATGAGCAACATTATGGTTACTAGACTCCCCCTATTAACAAGACCCCACCACATACCCCATTGCAGTCACTGTCCATCAGCGTAGTAGGATGTTATAGAATCACTACTTGTCTTCTCTGTTATACTGCCTTCCCCATATCCCCGCACCCCACCCCCACCCCCACTACATTATGTGTGCTAATTGTAATAGCCCTTTATTCCCCACCCCCCATATCCCTCCCTTCCCACCCCTTTTCCCCAGTCCCTTTCCCTTTGGTAACTGTTACTCCATTCTTGGGTTCTGTGAGTCTGCTGCTGTTTTGTTCCTTTAGTTTTGCTTCATTGTTATACTCCACATATGAGTGAAATCATTTGATACTTGTCTTTCTCTGCCTGGCTTATTTCACTGAGCATAATACCCTCCAGCTCCATCCATGTTGTTGCAAATGTCTGAATTTGTTTTCTTCTTATGGCTGAATAATATTCCATTGTGTATATGTACCACATCTTCTTTATCCATTCATCTACTGATGAACGCTTAGGTTGCTTCCATTTCTTGGCTATTGTAAATAGTGCTGCGATAAACATAGGGGTGCATACGTTTTTTTCAAACTGGACTGCTGCATTTTTAGGTTAAATTCCTAGGAGTGGAATTCCTGGGTCAAATGGTATTTCTATTTTGAGTTTTTTGAGGAACCTCCATACTGCTTTCCACAATGGTTGTACTAATTTACATTCCCACCGGCAGTGTAGGAGGGTTCCCCTTTCTTCACATCCCCGCCAACATTTGTTGTTGTTCGTCTTTTAGATGGTGGCCATCCTAACTTGTGTGAGGTGATATCTCATTGTGGTTTTAATTTGCATTTCTCTGATGACTAGTGATGTGGAGCATCTTTTCTTGTGCCTGTTGGCCATCTGAATTTCTTCTTTGGAGATGTGTCTGTTCAGCTCCTCTGCGCATTTTTTATTTGGCTTATTTGCTTCTTGTTTGTTGAGGTGCGTGAGCTCTTTATATTAATTTGGATGTCAACCCCTTACCAGATATGTCATTTATGAATATATTCTCCCATACTGTAGGATGTCTTTTTGTTCTACTGATGGTATCCTTTGCTTTTTAGTTTGATATAGTCCCACTTGTTCATTTTTGCTTTTGTTTCCCTTGCCTGGGGAGACATGTTCATGAAGAAGTTGCTCATGTTTATGTCCAGGAGATTTTTGCCTATGTTTTTTTCTAAGAGTTTTATGGTTTCATGACTTACATTCAGGTCTTTGATCCATTTTGAGTTTACTTTTGTGTATGAGGAAGGCAGTAATCCAGTTTCATTCTCTTACATGTAGTCCAGTTTTGCCAACACCAGCTGTTGAAGAGGCTGTCATTTCCCCATTGTATATCCATGGCTCCTTTATCGTATATTAATTGACCATATATGCTTGGGTTTATATCTGGGCTGTCTATTCTGTTCCACTGGTCTGTGGGTCTGTTCTTGTTGCAGTACCAAATTGTCTTGATTACTGTAGCTTTGTAGTAGAGCTTGAAGTCAGGGAGCATAATCCCCCCTGCATTATTCTTCCTTCTCAGGATTGCTTTGGCTGTTCGGGGTCTTTTGTGGTTCCATGAATTTTAGAACTATTTGCTCTAGTTCATTGAAGAATGCTGTAGGTATTTTGATAGGGATTGCGTTGAATCTGTAGATTGCTTTAGACAGGATGGCCATTTTGACAATATTAATTCTTCCTAGCCAAGAGCATGGGATGAATTTCCATTTATTAGTGTCCTCTTTCATTACTCTTAAAGAGTGTCTTGTAGTTTTCAGGGTATAGGTCTTTCACTTCCTTGGTTAGGTTTATTCCTAGATATTTTATTTGTATGTGATTGTGAATGGAATTGTTTTCCTGATTTCTCTTGCTGCTAGTTCATTGTTAGTGTATAGGAATGCAACAGATTTCTGTGTATTAATTTTGTATCCTGCAACTTTGCTGAATTCAGATATTAGATCTAGTAGTTTTGGTGTGGATTCTTTAGGGTTTTTATGTACAATATCATGTCATCTGCAAACAGGGACAGTTTGAGTTCTTCCTTACCAATCTGGTTGCCTTTTATTTCTTTGTGTTGTCTGATTGCCGTGGCTAGGACCTCCAGAACTATGTTAACTGAAAGTGGGGAGAGTGGGCATCCTTGTCTTGTTCCCGATCTTAAAGGAAAAGCTTTCAGCTTTTCACTGTTAAGTATAATTTTGCCTCTGGGTTTGTCATATATGGCCTTTATTATGTTGAGGTACTTGCCCTCTATACCCATTTTGTTGAGAGTTTTTATCATGAATGAATGTTGAATTTTGTCGAATGCTTTTTCAGCATCTATGGAGATGATCATGTGGTTTTTGTCCTTCTTTTTGTTGATGTAGTGGATGATGCTGATGGATTTTTGAATGTTGTACCATCCTTGCATCCCTGGGATGAATCCCACTTGATCATGATGGATGATCTTTTTGATGTATTTTTGAATTTGGTTTGCTAATATTTTGTTGAGTATTTTTGCATCTATATTCATCAGGGATATTGGTCTGTAATTTTCTTTTTTTGTGGTGTCTTTGCCTGGTTTTGGTATTAGAGTGATGTTGGCCTCGTAAGTAAACTTTTTATATTAGCATTAGCGGTGACCAGTGTTTATTTTTTTAGTAGTAAAAGTATTGTGTTCACTGGGCACTTAAATAAGTTCATGATTGGTGGTGCACTCAGATACCATCATTTGTAGGTTTGAGAAGATTCTGTAATAAGATAAGTCTTCATTCAGTCAAAATGATGCTGCATAAAGCAAACTGTATTGATTGTTCTTTAACAACACTTCATGTTGCCAAAGTCATTTGAGCTGGATCTGAATTGTATCCAATTGGCAAAGCTTCCCCCCTTGTGTGCAGCTCTCATAAATTCTGCAGGCACACAGATCTAACACAGTGTAATGAGAGAGCTGCTGGGAGAAAAAATTGATTACAGGGTTGCAGACAATATCATTAATGTTTCTTGCCATGATACACCAGCTGTCTTCCCTAATAGACTATTTTTGTTAATTTAGTTTTTATAGGATGGCTCTGACTGCATCATAATTTTCTTTCCATATCCAGGTATATGTACGCTGTGTTTCTTCTACACTAATGATGACATTAACTTGTGAGATTTAATTTATAAATTTTTAACTTATCGGTTCATTTTTTTAAAGAATTTGCTGGAAAGGCAACATTTTTACTTGTTACTGAGAATCTCTTAGCTTGGATGTTTTCTAGCAAAAAGTACTGTGTTTACTGGTAGCTAGGGATAGTGAGGGAGGAGAGAAGGCACAGAAAACATTGCCCAGACCCTCCCTAAACTGGGTGGAGAAGAGCCCTTTCAACTCCAGCTGCTCCCAGAATCTGGTGGTTTAAATGGCTCAATAGAGACTCGACAAAAGGCAGAAAAGGTGCAGCCCCTTAAAGGGAACTTCAAATGCAGGTTCATTTCCATCATGCAGCTAGCAGCTCTGTAGGCTGGCACTCTGGTTGAGTGCCCCTATCCTCTTGCTCACTAGGATATCTAGGGCCAGTTAGGGTATTCTGTTATTTAGCATTTTTACTTTTTATCTTTTTGTGTGTTTAAAACCTCTATTAAGAGGCAAACAAATGTAAATAAGACAGTACAATAATAATGGATTGAGCTATTTTATTTCAGTTATTTAAGTTTTTAACTACTAGTTTTTGGCATATTCATCAAGAATTAGACCAGAAAAAGGAGAACTTTTTAGAGAACTTTTCCCCCCTCTTGACATGTTCCTGTGTAACATAGGACACGTTAATTAGTCTTTCTAACCTTCAGTTTTCTTACTTATGAAATAGGTATGATACTACTATCTACCTCAAGGGTAGTTGCAAAGATTAATGAAACAGTTCATTACATTGCTTGATGTATGTTAAGCACACAATAAGCATTCAGTAAGCATTATCTGTTATCACATAGACTTTGTTTTACAAATTTAGGTTTTAAATAATTTGTGTTTTCTAGACATTCTTAATCTGAGGTCCATAGGCCCCTAGGTAGTCTCTCTGAGTTTAAGAGGCTCTCTGAACTTCTTATATGTAGTGCACTTTTCTGGAGATAGTATATTTTCAACCATGGATGCTAATCAGTAAATTCCTAAAATGTTAGAAAAAATTTAAAAATTAAGATTAAGAACTGCTCTGTAAAGTCTCTGTGGTGAGTCATTTAAAACCTCAGACCAGCTAGCTGTTTGTTAAGGAAGCATACTAATATTGAGCACTTACTTTGTGTCCAGGCACTCTGTTTCTCTTTTCATATCTTTAACATCTCCATAATATTCTGTGATACTTTTTTCACTTTGCAGATGGGAAAACTTGAGGTTCACATTTGTACAACATCTTGCTGTTTGTGAGTGACAGGACTGAGGTTTAACCCAGTAACCCATGCTGGCCTTGGTTATCTTCTTTGCTCTCATGGCTGACTTGCTTACTTCCTGGATGATCTCTGCCGTGATGCCTGTCTTTGCCTCCAGTCTCCTGGAGAGTTCTGAGCTAACCTGCTCGTCTTTCGCTTGGTAGAGTAGAAGACTTCTGTCACTGAGATTTTTCCAGGCTGGCCTTTACCCTGAATGAATGGACAGTGGTATTAACTGTGTGGGAGGACCTTTTTAGTGTCAGTAAATTTTGTTTTGCTTTTAGTTCTTTTGGTAGTCATTATCTTTAGTGACCTGTTGTTTAGAAAATGCATGACCAACGGACAGCTACTATGAGATCCCATTCCATTCATCTTAATAGCATCTGTATACATTTGAAAAATAATTCCTGTAGTCTGTTGTGTTTGTTAGTCTGTATGTACTTGTTTCAGGTAAATCTTTGTGCATGCAAGAAATTGGGCTTAGTTTGCATCCCTTAAAGTAAATCCACTCCACTGATCTAGACAAACCTCCCCATTGTTACAAGGCAGGAAGCTAGGGCCAGTGGCTTTCCCCAAATCCTCTGCTTCATGAGTGGCAGCCCAGGCTGGAGGCCAGGTCTCCTGGGCCTCTGGTCAGTGCTCTTGTACTATTCTTACCTACCTTCCTTGAGCCATAACAGATGTTCTTACACTGGCCCATGCAGTACATTGCTTCTCTAAAAGCTGAGAATGCTTTGCTTAATATCCAGCTTAACCTTTTGTGACTGTATCTCACACCAGTGTTAAAACAGTATTATTTTTTGCTTGTATAAGGCATTTATCATTTTTTAAATAATTATTTTTATTAAGGTATTATTGATATGCACTTTCATGAAGGTTTCATGTGAAAAACAATGTGGTTACTACAGTCACCCATATTATCGAGTCCTTCCCCAATACCCCATTGCAGTCACTGTCCATCAGTGTAGTAAGATGCCACAGAGTCACTGCTTATCTTCTCTGTGCTATGCTGTCTTCCCCATGATACCCCACACACCATGTGTACTAATCATAATACCCCTCAATCCGCTTCTCCCTCGCTCCCCACCTGCCCTTCCCCACCCCTCCCCTTTGGTAACTGCTAGTCCCTTCTTGGATTTTGT
Source organism: Smutsia gigantea (assembly GCA_032199065.1). Taxonomy (NCBI): domain Eukaryota; kingdom Metazoa; phylum Chordata; class Mammalia; order Pholidota; family Manidae; genus Smutsia; species Smutsia gigantea. The sequence continues at coordinate 385,000 of JAVSCE010008889.1, forward strand.
GGATCTGCTGCTGTTTTGTTCCTTTAGTTTTGCTTTGTTGTTATTCTCCACAAATAAGGTAAATTATTCGGTACTTGTCTTTCTCTGCCTGGCTTATTTCACTGAGCATAATACCCTTCAGCTCCATCCATGTTGTTGCAAATGGTAGGATTTGCTTCTTTCTTACGGCTTCATAGTATTCCATTGTGTATATGTACCACCTCTTCTTTATTCACTCATCTACTGATGAACACTTAGGTTGCTTCCATTATCTTGGCTGTTGTAAAAAGTGCTGCAATAAACATACGTGTGCATATGTCTTTTTAAATCTGAGAACTTGTATTCTTAGGGTAAATTCCTAGGAGTGGAATTCCTGGGTCAAATGGTTTTTCTGTTTTTAGTTTTTTGAGGTACCTTCCATATTGCTTTTCACAATGGTTGAACTAGTTTACATTCCCACCAGCAGTGTAGGAGGGTTCCCCTTTCTCCACATCCTCGCCAGCATTTGTTGTTCTTAAGTCTTTTCAATGCTGGCCATCCTAACTGGTGTGAGGTGATATCTCATTGTGGCTTTAATTTGCATTTCCCTGCTAATTAGCGATGTGGAGCATCTTTTCTTGTGCCTGTTGGCCATCTGAATTTCTTCCTTGGAGAATTGTCTCTTCATATCTTCTGCCATTTTTTAATTGGGTTATTTGCTTTTTGGTTGTTAAGGTTGTGAGTTCTTCATTTATTTTGGATGTTAACCTCTTGTCTCATGTGTCGTTTACAAATATATTCTTCAATACTGTAGGATGCCTTTTTGTTCTGCTGATGGTGTCCTTTGCTGTGCAGAAGCCTTTTAGCTTGATGTAGTCCCATTTGTTCATTTTTGCTTTTGTTTCTCTTGCCTGAGGAGATGAATTCAGGAAAAAGTTGCTCATGTTTTTATTCAGGAGACTTTGCCTATGTTGTCTTCTACGAGTTTTATGGTTTCATGACTTACATTCAGGTCTTTGATCCATTTTGAGTTTACTTTTGTGTATGGGGTTAGGTAATAATCCAGTTTCATTCTGTTGCATGTAGCTGTCCATTTTTGCCTCCACCAGTTGTTGAAGAGGCTGTCATTTCACCATTATATGTCCATAGCTCCTTTATCTTATATTAATTGACCATATATGGTTGGGTTTATATCTGGGCTCTCTAGTCTGTTCCATTGGTCTGTGGGTCTGTTCTTGTGCCAGTACCAAATTGTCTTGATTACCATGGCTTTGTAGTAGAGCTTGAAGTCAGGGAGCGTAATTCCCCCTGCTTTATTCTTCATTCTCAGGATTGCTTTGGCTATTTGGGGTCTTTTGTGGTTCCATATGAATTTTAGAACTATTTGCTCTAGTTCGTTGAAGAACACTGTTGGTATTTTGATGGGGATTGTATTGAATCTGTAGATTGCTTTAGGCAAGATGGCCATTAAGGCATTTATCATTTTTAAGTATCATTTGTAACACTAGTACTTTTCATATTTGGGACTTGAGTACCATTTAATAACTAACTGAACATTTATTATAAAATACTATTTGAAAACTAAGGCTGATTATTTTTCTTACCTAATTGTTGCTTATAAAGAACCGTAATCTGTTAGTTTAGATATGCAGGGGTTTCTGAAGATCTCCTGCTTTTTCAATATTTATGTGGTTTCCCCAGGTGACATTAAGTATACCAAAAATAACCATTACCTTTCATATTAATTGTAGTGAAAGAAGTTAAAACGATTAAGTTTTCAGAAAAATTGCCATTACAAATGCTGGGATTAATCCAACTACCCTAAAAGAAATATGATTACTAACGGTTGAATTTTAATGTTAGCAAGTTTAACAAATTCTTGACCAATTTGATATTAGAGAGCATATACCACACTTCCAGATTAACTCCTTTCTCTTGGAACAATTGTTTTCATACCCTGCTTTCACATAAAAGCTAATTGTCAGCTAATTTGTTCATTAGGCTGTCTTGCATCATCATGTTCATCTGCTCCTTTAATAAAAGGGGCATCAAGTCACATTTTCAAAATATAGATTTGATTTATCTGTGACTTTATAAAACTGCTTACAATTTCGGCAGTGTTTTTATTACCATAGGTCTATATGAGATATAATGATTACTCTTAAGTTTTACTGAGCCTCTTTTTCCTTCAGGGTTAGTGCATTACCCCGATGCTTTCTACCTCCACATGTGCACACCGTCCCCCATTATCACCTTTCCCCACCAGAATAGGACATATGTTACACTGGTGAACATACATGGAAACATCAGTGTCTTTTGCAGAACACAAAGTAGTTAACAATAAGGTTCACCCTTGGTGTGCTGTATATTCCATGGGTTTGGACAAGTTCATAATGTCATGTATCCACTGCTACTGTTTTGTAAAAGGATACTTTGACTGCCCCCAAATCTTCTGTGCTCTGCCTGTTCATCCTTCTCTTCTAACCTCTGGCGGCCACTGTTCCTTTTATTGTCTCCATAGTTTTGCCTTTCCAGGTTGTCATTTAGTTGGAATCATACAGTATGTAGCCTTTTCAAATTGGCTTCTTTCACTTAGTAATATGTACCTAAGGTTCCTACATATCTTTTTGTGGCTTAATAGCTTATTTCTTTTTTTGTGCTGAATATCCCATTGTTTGGATGTACCACAGTTTATCTGTTTACTTACTGAAAGATACCTTCATTCTTCCATGTCTTAGCAGTATGGCTAAAGCTGCTACAATATTTGTGTGCAGATTTTTGTGTGGACATGTTTTCAGTTCCTGTGGTTAGGTACCAAAGAACACTGCTCTTGACTGTAAAGAACCAACCGGTTTTCCAAAGTAGCTGTACCCATTCGCATCCCTACCAGCAGTGAATGAAGGGCCCCCCCAGCATTTGGCATTGTCAGTGTTCTGGATTTGGGCATTTCTGATGGATGTGTAGTGGTGTCTTGTTGCTTTAATTTGTGTTTCTCTGACGATGTATAATATGGAGTCTCTTTTCATGTGCTTATTTGCTATGTGTACATCGTCTTTGGTGAGGTGTCTTTTAGGGTCTCTGGTTCATGTTTTATATCAATTTATTTTCTTATTATTGAATATGAAGCATTCTTTGTATATTTTGGGTAACAGTATCCTATCAGATGTGTCTTCTGAGAATATTATCTCCAAGTCTGTGGCTTCTCTTTTCCTTTTCTCAACAGTGCCTTTTGTAGAGCAGAAGTCTTAATTTTAATGAACTCCAGCTTATTAATTCTTTCTTTCATAAGTCATGCCCTTTGTGTTGAATTTAAAAAGTTATCTCCAACCCCAAGGTCATCTAGATTTTCTGCTATGTTATCTTCTAGGAGTTTTATAGTTCTTCATTTTAACATTTAGGTCCATTTTGAGTTGATTTTTGTGCAGGTATAAAGTCTGTGTCTAGATCCTTTTTTTTTTTTTTTTGCATGTGGCTGTCCAGGTCCACACCATTTGTTGAAAGAAAAAAAAACTGTCTTCATTGTGTTATCTTTGCTCCTTTGTCAAAGATCAGTTGACTGTGTTTATGTGGATCTGTTTCTGGGCTCTCTGTTGTAGTCCATTGTTCTGAATTGAGAGTAAAATGCAGATAATCTTGACTCTTGACTACTAAATACTTAAGTGTGTATTTGGGATTTATCAGGACCTCCATTTATATAGCCACCATTTAGTTTCCAAAATCTAATGGCACTACAATACCACCCTGATCTATAGGCATTCACATTTTGCCACATGTCCTAATAATGCCCTCTAAAGCAGTCTGTTTTTCTGGCCATATCCAAACCAGTGTCACACTTCTATCTAGTGACCATGTCTCTGAAGTCTTCTTTAATCTGGGATAGTTCCTTAGCCTTTCTTTGTCTTTTATGGCATTGATGTGTTTTTTAAAGCATATAGTCATTTTTTGTAGTTTGCTTTTCCTTGTTATTAGATTGAGGTTATACATTTTAGGCAGGACTATTATATTGGTGGTATTGTATCGTAAGTGCCTTATGTTAGAGGGCACATGATACCCGTTTGTCCCATTATTGGTGATGTTAACTTTGATCACTTGGAAAATTACTAACTTTCCCTTTGTAATTGGTAGGATGAAACTTTGAGACCATGTAAATACCCTGTTTTTCACCAAGTTTTCAGCCACTAATATTAACACCTATTGATTATTTTTACACTGTGGCAGTTGTGGAGTGTCACTTCCTATTTTTAAATTCTCAGTTGCTTTGTCATTGAAAGATAGATCAGAATTCACCTGCCATTAATTCAAATGTGGGATTTTTTTAGTAAAATCAAAGAAAGAAAGAGGAAGGAAAAAGGAAAGCAAAAGATAGATGTAGGTGGGGGATAGAAGAATTTTCAGATTTATTATAGGAAGGAAAAAATCTGCGGTGGTGTTTTGTTCATTTTTAGGCTCCAGCGGAGAGAAAAGCTGCTTAAAAGTAATAAACCATGGACATAGTTAAAAAAACATATACATTTTTACTAGTGAAAGTATGGTGTTGGTTTAATTCATGATGGCAACATTAATGAGTGATCAAGTTCCTTACTCTTGGCACCTCAGTTTTCTCACGTGTCAAACCAGAGTATTATTCCAGTAGTTCTGGAGTGGGGCCCAGAAACCTATAATTTTTCCAGGTACTCCCCAGGAGACTGTGATGGACAGCCAGCCTTAGCAAATGGCAGTCTGCCCTCTATCTCAGTGACTGTTGTAGATGAGAGCTGATAATATCCTTTGCAGGAACCAGAACTTTTGGTACAGTTCCAAGATGTCTTTTTATGTCTGTCAAACTTGAGTATCTTACACACTTAGAAAATTGTTTTTGTGGTTCTCTCATATTACTTGATTTCTTACCTTCTCTAGCACACAAATTGGTTATAACCTGCATGCTTATATTCCTGGTATAGCTTTGAGAGAAAATTTATATATTAATTCAAACTAAACTACAAAACCAATAAAATTCTAACTACCAACACTAATTTAACAGTATGGGTGATGCTGTTTTGCTGAAATGAAATAGCCACTTGTTCCTGATTGCTTAGGGCCTGATTCCTGAAGGCTGGAACGTGGGATGCGGCATTCTTAGACTGTTGGGCTCCATGTGATGGCTCAGTTCTTCTGTTGCTTTCACTTTTATTATTATCTGTGAGAAAATTCTGTGTGTGTAAGTGCGGCATGCCATAAAGTGAAAGCTTTGCCTTTACCTGGCCAAATGTGGCATGTGGGTTTATCTATTCACTTATTTTGTTTGTGGTAACTGTAGTAGCGCTTTTAGTTATTTGATCGTGTGTAAACTCATTCAGAGTCAAAATCATGCAGCTCTGAACTCTTTTAATGAAATCATAAAGTAGACAATCCAGAAAATGAATGTTAAAACATTCAAGACAGACATTGAAATGAAAATAAAAATTAGCTTTCTCCTTCCCCCACCTCCCCTTCTTTTGCTCCTCTCTCTGAAAGACAGTCAGCCAGTGTTCCTGACATCAGGCATGGCTACCTTGCATACATAGACCTTTGGGCTAAGCTGAAAGAAGGGGCTGTGCTTCAGTCATCTTTTTGTTTGCAGTTGTCTAGAATAGTTTCTGGCTCTGAGAAGTTGCTCCTCAGTCAGTGAGTTAACAGTTTGCTTCATTTAAAAACAGAAAAACAAAGAACACTTCTTTTTTGTTAGATAAAGAAGGATTTTTAAAAAAGAAATATGTTAAATGTTAAATATCACTGAATGGGACCATCAACACGAAGTATAGTGTTTAACACAATCAAGGGAAAGTCTGGTTCAATACTAGCCATAAAAATCTACAGTGCATATTAATTTTTTAAGAAGAAAGTGACTGTTGGGTATCTTTCTATTTTGCCTTCTACCTCCCTTGAAAATGAGAGAGGTGTGAGACCAGGAGGAGTATTCCTGGCTGTGGTTTTAATGGTTAGATAGCAATATATGGACCAAGTTAAAATGTTTTCCTTACCTCTTGGAATTCTCTTGGGCTTGTGGAACTCATACAACATATAACTTGTGCACACGTGCATATCAGTTTTTCAGCTAACTCAGCATGAGGCTGTTTGATTGTGTTTTTATTTTCATTTATTTGATGTCTAGTCTATAGTGCTGGTGTTTGGCTCTTTGAATCTTAGAGAGGAGCTTGCTCTGCTCTTACAACAGAAAAGTGGGGCCACACAGAGGGATGTGTTGTCGGTTGTGAGGCTGTTGCCCTTGGTTGCAGCCTCTTGACAGTGATGATCTGCTTAATGCCTGAATGGAATGGAGTCTGCTGCACTGCCCCCAGGGCCTTGTAACAATTTATAGTTTGGATGGAAAATCAGACGAACCTAAAAAGGCAGCTGTAAAGTGCCTTTGGCGTCCCATAATGGGAGATGTGTGTGATGACCTTGGACCCGAAACCATACAGTACCTTGATCCAACGGTGGAAGGATGCTTTGGAATTGATTCCAGAGGCAAATTAGCAGCAGAGATGGCTGCCCCCAACACCTACTCTCACACAGTCAGTGTAAGGTGGAGATGATTGTCCACAATGCAGTGAAAGTTGAATGACATTAGTTGGGTATTAGGGTAGTGTCACTGGAATGCAAAACATTCTGTCAGAGATTAGATCAGTTTGATTTGTGTTTGAATCAGAAGTCATTAGCTTGTTTTGAGTCTAAAATTTTTTGTTTTGAGTATTTTTCTAGTATATCAAAAGGCAGGAATACTGTTAAATTAGTATTACTACTAAATTTAGTTAATTTTCCCTGAAAGTTTAGGGCCTTTCTGACCTTCTTTGTTGGAATGTAGAAATAGTGGTTGATACCTACCTTGCTTTCCTCTGGTTTTTCCTTTCATTAGTAGCATCTTATTGGATGTATTGAAAGTGTCCACAGATGTCCAGAGATTGGCGCACTTACCATTGTGATTGAATATCAGTTTGCTCTTAAGATATCGAGCAGATTTGTTAACAAGGTGGGAATGCTTAAAGATATCTGATGCATTGTTGAAACAGCTGGCAAATGATAATTGACAGAGATGTTTAATCTGTAGAACTTGAAACGCTGCTATGGTTACTGTTGGTTAAGTAGGGAGGACACATCCACAAGACCAGGGGTTTTCTAGAAATGGGTGAGGACTGACAAAGAGCCCAAGGTGACAGTCTAAGGGTTGTATTGCAGGAAAGGCGCTGTGATTAAATTCCCTGATGTCACTGAGCTGTAAAGCTGAAGATAACACTCTCCTTCTGCTGAAATCAAGAATCAATACTCACTCTTTGATGGGCTAAATTATTAAAGAGCCCTTCCAACAATGTTTCATTATCTGGGACTTGCCTCAGCTGGTGATTTGTTGGCAGAATAGGGAAATTTACTAGTATTTTGTATTAATATTGTTTAGTTGGCTGGTGGAGCCCTTTGGATAATTCCCTTCCATTTTACAATTCTCTTCAACATATCTGTGATTTACTTTTGCCTGAGTGGTTTTGTATCTTTTGGAGTTACTAAACAGAGTATTGGGTGCATATACATTTTTTTTTTTACCCTTGTTTTTTTGTTTTGTTTCTCTTTTATATCTGTGGACAGGTGGTTAACAGATTATTTTAGTGATATGATACACTTGGCAAACATCAAATGCATTTGGCATGTTACATCAACCTGACACACTGATTAGTATATGCTGGGTTTTATATTCTCTTACAAAGAAAATTATACAAGAAGTTGACTTGCCTTTTCTTGGTGAGGGAAAAGGAAAAGAGTTTTTAATGGGTAGAGGTGGTGGTGGGGTGTTAATTAGTTAAGTGGCTGATGTGATTTCAGCCAACCAAGGGAAGAAAGCAACCCAATCTTGTGAGTTTCAGGGAGAGACAGAGGTAACCAGCTGTGTGCTCTTTTAGGGCTGGTAGTATAACTGGACCCAGTAGAAGATGAAGGCTAAGGAATGAAGAGAGAGAAGAGGCTTTGTGGGTAATAATACTTTGCCATTATCCACCAGGCTGGGAGAAGTTATGCAGGAGGCATTATCATTTGGAGCATAATTGGACTTGTCCATTGGCCTGGCATAGTTGGAATCTTCTGAATGAAGTTTGAAGCCTTCTGCTCTTCTATTATCTGTTCGAGGGGAGATAAGACTCTGCTTCAGTGTTTCAAAATTGGTAGTGTGATATACCTATATTCTTTTGGTGGAGACAGTACTGTTTATAAAGGAGTTTTTGAATGAGCCTCAGGAAGAGCATGGTCAACTGGGTAAAGCCATGTTAAAAGGTGTTGGTCCTTATAGTGGAACCATGAGGTGAAGCTGCAAAACAGTGTAAAATCACATTTTTGCTTCCCTGAAAAACTGATTTTAAAAATATTTTTATCTAGTGTGGAGGGGAGGGGGTTGAGAGGGAAGGGAGACTAATGAAGAAATGGTGGAAAGAGAGAGGTCTTTGAAACCTGTACGGGTGACTGGTAACAGCACTGAAAGTGGAGTGAGTGCACAGCTGCGATGAAGAGGCTCTGGTATGGGAGAGCTCACCCGGGGGCAGCAAACCCCAGGCCGGTTCCAGTGTGAAAGCATCTCTGGAGAGAGAGAGATGCTGCTTCTGAATACTGCAGCCAGCCCCATGCCCAGCTCCTTGATGTATTTGTGCCACAGGGCTGGGATTGCTCTCTTTATGTCCCATCTGTCCTCTGCTGTAGGCAGCCTGGTCTTCCTATAGACAGACAATTCTCTTCTCGTTTCTGCTCTCTTTCCACCTGGCCTGACCTGTGGTTTGCTTCTTTTTGCACTGTACTGAGCATTGGTTCCTGTTTCCCTGACCAGATTGGCAGCTCCTACTTCCTGTCTGGTTTATTTTGTTTGAATGAGTAAGTAAAGTGGTCTGTCCAAGTGTGAAAGAGCATTACTGCAGGCTGATTCGCTGTACACTTTATGATCCTAGTGAGGAAGTCTTTAGAATGCATACTGGTGTCCTGTCACAATAATCTGGAGAACACAAAGTTTCTCAGATTGTTTTATTAAGCTACTTTGAGTACAGTTGGAATTCTTCTGAGTGTATTGCTTTATGTGAAAGAGACATGTTGCCCTCTTATGTTTTGGGGAGAAAGACAGAAGTGCTGAGACCTAGACAGCCTTTGGTCTTCTTTCCAGCTTGGATGAAATGATGCCTTCCTGCTGTTCCTTGAGGAAATGTAATTATCTGACAGTGACTGCTGAATACGAGGCAGTGAGTTGAGTAGAGGAGAATATGTTCAACTATAAATGATTAGAAAATTGTCAACAGGATTGTTCATTTAAAAAAAATGCAGTGAAATGTTTATTGTATAGATCGAATCAGGTTGCCTATACTGTGCACTTTAATATATAAATCTCCTCTGAATCTGACTGAGAAAGATTGCTGCCGACATTATTCCTTTCCTCAGACAGTAACCATGTAACAGTGATATTGTAGGGTTAATTCTTTTGTATCGAGATCTTTTAGTCATGGGATTTTAATACACTGATTTTTATTCTTAGCAGTTCTCTGTCCTATATTATTTTTTCTTCCCATTGGCTTATTTTTTGGGTTATTGTTTTAGAGATAATGGTTTAACAAGAAGCAACGTAGATTTCTTTGAAAATTCAAATGCCTGTTTAAAAATTAGCATCAAATTAAAAAAAATAGTTAAGCACTTCTGTTTTAACTCCTAATGGAAGCAGTGAAAGGTGAAACCCAGTTAACTTTTCCTTTCAACTGGTGCATGCCTTGTGTATCTGTCATATATAATAATGCTTTTGACCTTTAAGAGTATTGAACTTGACATTTCTCTCAGATCATTTTGGGAGTAGTGGTGGTACTTAAGCACTGTCACATACTCTCTGTCAGCATTGTTTTCAAAGATACAGCACAGCAAATCATTAATCCTTGAAATTAATTCATTAGAGATATTTGTTTTCTTATTCAGATTGAGTTTTTCTCTATAAGGAGAGAGATAAAATATCATTGCAATTCACTGATTTTCTAAGTCATAGGCTGGTTTGTGTCTGGCATACTGGTTGGAGACACTTTGTGCTTGGGTCAACTTTTTTCTAGACAAATCTTAACATCTCATGAACTAAAAATATATATAGAAAGGTATTTATGAAACAGAACGCTTATTCCTACCAATTTCCAGAAAAGTACCATTTTATTTTGTGCTACTGCTTAGGTAGCTGATTAGTATCATTACTTACTGACAGATACCTTTTGTACCCAGGGATGGCAGCCTTTTTCTGTAAAAGGCAAGAGAGTATTTTCAGCTTTGTCTTCTCTGTGGCAGCTCTTCATTTCAGTCACAGACAGTATGTGACAGTGTGGCTGTGTTCCGTAGAACTTTATTTACAGAACTTTATTAGTACCAGAAATAGGTGGAGGGCTGGATATGGGCTTTTGGGCCTGTAGTTTGATGACTAGTATGAACTGTTGAGGATGATTCCCCTGAAGGAGTCACTCCCAAACTCTCTTTTCTTTCTTCAGGATGGCTTTATGCCCCTGTAAGGGTTCTGTGGTTTACAGAGTTATCAGGGAATTGCTTTTTCTCTTTTCTGTATTATTTTGAGCTAGTATTTTCTGTATCTGTATCTACAGCTATACCTCTCTATAACCACTCCTGCATGTACACTCCCTCTAAATTGTTTTGTGTAGTACACTAATAGATAGGTATTCCTTTAAGAGCTCATTCTTACTAATGTCCCGTGAGGACTTTTGCAAGTTGTTTAGATACTGGGAGAAATTTAATGTTTGTTTGTTTTTTCCAACTTGTGTTTCCTTTGACAATTTGCTTGTATATGGGGAGAAAATTTGAAAGGTTAAATGAGCATAATAAAATGCACGAAAGTTCATGTCCTAGTTTTTCTTCTGGGCCTTTTCTCCTTGTTTGTTTTTTACATTGAGAAAAATGTTGCAACAAAATATTCAGGACAGCAGAAGAGCCCTTTTATCTGTATTTAAGGAAAAGTATAACTTTTCTGGTTAACTTACATTTAAAGGGTATGTATTGATATGGGCAAACAAATACTTTAGTGATTGTTGTTGATGAAATAAGATATTTGATGCCCACATATGCAAAGAAAACTTACCCAAATAAAAACTAGTCACAGTCAGATGACATGATATTGTACATAAAAAACCCTAAAGAATCCACTCCAAAACTACTAGAACTAATATCTGAATTCAGCAAAGTTGTAGGATACAAAATTAATACCCAGAAATCTGTTACATTCCTATACACTAACGATGAACTAGCAGAAAGAGAAATCAGGAAAACAATTCCATTCACAATTGTATCTGAAAGAATAAAATACCTAGGAATAAACCTAACCAAGAAAGTGAAAGACCTATATGGTAAAAACTACAAGACACTCTTAAGAGAAATTAAAGAGGACACTAATAAATGGAAATTCATCCCATGCTCTTGGGTAGGAAGAATTAATATTGTCAAAATGGCCATCCTGCCTAAAGCAGTCTACAGATTCAATTCAATCCCTATCAAAATACCAACAGCATTCTTCAACAAACTGGAACAAATAGTTCTAAAATTCATATGGAACCACAAAAGACCCAGAATAGCCAAAGCAATCCTGAGAAGGAAGAATAAAGCTGGGGGAATTATGCCCCCCAACTTCAAGCTCTACTACAAAGTCACAGTAATCAGATAATTTGGTACTGGCACAAGAACAGACCCATAGACCAGTGGAACAGAACAGAGAGTCCAGATATTAACCCAAGCATATATGGTCAATTAATATTGGAGCCATGGATATACAATGGAGAAATGACAGCCTCTTCAACAGCTGGTGTTGGCAAAACTGGACAGCTACATGTAAGAGAATGAAACTGGATTACTGTCTAACTCCATACACAAAAGTAAACTCAAAATGGATCAAAGACCTGAATGTAAGTCATAAAACCATAAAACTCGTAGAAGACAACATAGGCAAAAGTCTCCTGAATATAAACATGAGCAACTTTTTCCTGAATTCATTTCTTCAGGCAAGAGAAACAAAAGCAAAAATGAACAAATGGGACTACATCAAGCTAAAAAGCTTCTGTACAGCAAAGGACACCATCAGCAGAACAAAAAGGCATCCTACAGTATGGGAGAATATATTTGTAAATGACACATCAGACAAGTGGTTAACATCTCCAAAATATATAAAGAACTCACAAACCTCAACAACCAAAAAGCAAATAACCTGATTAAAAAATGGGCAGAGGATATGAAGAGACAATTCTCCAAGGAAGAAATTCAGATGGCCAACAGGCACAAGAAAAGATGCTCCACATCGCTAATTATCGGGAAATGCAAATTAAAGCCACAGTGAGATATCACCTCACACCAGTTAGGATGGCCAGCATCAAAAAGACTAAGAACAACAAATGCTGGTGAGGATGCAGAGAAAAGGAAACCCTCCTACACTGCCAGTGGGAATGTAAACCAGCTCAACTATTGTGGAAAGCAGTATGGAGGTTCCTCAAAAAACTCAGAATAGAAATACCATTTGACCCAGGAATTCCACCCCTAGGAATTTACCCTAAGAATGCAGGAGCCCAATTTCAAAAAGACATATGCATCCATATGCTTATCGCAGCACTATTTACAATAGCCAAGAAATGGAAGCAACCTAAGTGTCCATCAGTAGATGAATGGATATAAAAGAGGTGGTACATATACATAATGGAATACTATTCAGCCATAAGAAGAAAACAAATCCTACCATTTGCAACAACATGGATGGAGCTAGAGGGTATTATGCTCAGTGAAATAAGCCAGGCGGAGAAAGACAAGTACCAAATGATTTCACTCATCAGTGGAGTATAAGAACAAAGCAAAAACTGAAGGAATAAAACAGCAGCCGACTCGCAGAACCCAAGAATGGACTAAAAGTTATCAAAGGGAAAGGGACTGGGGAGGATGGGTGGAAGGGAGGGATAAGGGGAATAAGGGGCATTACGATTAGCACACATAATATAGGGTCGTGCACGGGGAAGGCAGTTTAGCACAGAGAAGAGAAGTAGTGACTATAGCATCTTACTACGCTGATGGACAGTAACTATAATGGGTATGTGGAGGGGACTTGATAATGGGGGGAATCTAGTAACCACAATGTTGCTCATGTAATTGTATATTAATGATACCAAAAAAAAAAGATTGTGCAGCTTTAAGAGCACAAAAATGATTGTGACAGAGGAAAACATCTACAGCATAAACACTAGTCAGGAGAGAAGATAGCTTTCCAGGCAGGCATAGGTATAGAGCTAAAGTGGCTGGAATATTTGCATTATATAGCTCGACACAGTAAGCTATCAAAGATGATTGCTATTAGACATTGATCCCATTCAACAAATACCCCTGCTTCTAATTAAATTTATCACTAAATCCCAAGGCTGTTGATAGGAAGAGAGGGGCAAGTTAGGCCAAGAGAAATACCTGATCTTGCTAATAATTGCATTTCTCATTTTAAATTAATAAATTGCCTTCTTGATTAAAAAAAAACAACTAGTCACAGTCACGGATGGCATGGCTGATCCTAACCATCAGCTTTTTAATAATACGCTTTTACTCATGAGGGCATCCTGGGAAGTGAGTGGTGATGGCTGCATGCCAAACTTTTTCACCATTGAAAGAATAGCACAGAAACTCATCTGATTGCCAGTGGTTCTCAGAAGTCTTTGTATTAAAGGGCAGTATTATTATTACCATGACATTAGTATCCAAATTTTTAAGAAACTTCCTTACTTACTAATAGATTCTGTTCATATCCAGATATATAGAATATTAGCTTTTCAAATTTTATTTGGAGACTAGGGTTTGAAGTTTCATATCATAACCTAAACTAATATGATTACTATTACTTGCTCTTAGTTCAGTTTCTTCATATCTGGCTAAATTATTGTAGAATTGTCTGTGGTTTCTACCCCCCATCTCCTTTTCACAAATACTTTGTTATGTTACTGCTGTAAAATGTATTACATTCTCACTGCAGCCATTACTCTGCTTTTGTCTTCACTAGTTGATCGTATTGTTTTTATCTTTCTACCCAACAGCATACACACTTTACATAATTTATTTTGAATACGCACCCCTGATCATTTATATCTCATTTTACTTGTGATCATGATTAACTAATTAAGCATCACTGAGAGGTAGATTGCTCTTATGGAAAGAGAAGCCGGTGGCTTCTGTTTTCAGTTTTGGTCTGTCAATGCTTCCTAGCTGTGTTACTTTAGGTAAGCTATTTAATCTTTTAGGACATTAATTTTCCATTTGTCAAATCTAGATGATACTTGTTCTGCTTACTTCACAGGGTTATTCTCACGTGAGAATAAAAGAGGTAATATAGTGCTTTGAAAGTTTTACAGTGGTCTGTAAATGTGGGAGTATGCATTATTTTTAGGATTGGGTGTATATAATAATAAAAGCCCAAATCACAGTGGTAAAAAAGTCCATATTCTCATATAAAAGAAGTTGGTTTCCAGAGTATGCCATCCAGGCTTGGTAGAGTGGTCACGATCCTCAGGTAGCTCATTTCCTGTGGTCTGCTCTCTTGGCCTGTGTGCATGGTTTCCATTCTCAAGGTTTTCTTGTGGTCGCAGATGGCCATTGTAGCAACAGCTGTCAGATTCATGTTCTAGGCCAGTGTTATTCATATTGTGGCCCATGCACTGAATTGTTTGTTACTAGTCTGCCAGGAGGTAAGTACAGAACATTTGACATTGGCACAGCATTTCATTTGTGTTTTACAGAAGTCTCACTCTGCAGTGGATTGGGGGAAACAGGTTCTCTGCTACAACCAGGCCGCTGAAGGAGGGAAGGGCACAAGAGCAAAGCTGAGGCAGGCTGTTCTAGAGCTTTTCTAGAGCCCTGCCTAGCAACTTTGGTTTATGTAGATCTTCAGTGAGGCTGGAGTTGTTTTTGGCTGTGTTCCAGTAATATAGGAGCTCTTGTTATTAATGAAAATGGGGAGAATGGAACTAGAGCAGGCAACCAGCAACTTGTGCCACAGTTGGACATGTCTGAAACCTTAGCCAGCCCCCTTTGGCACAGAATTAGGTCCACAAACACAGCCCAGTTCCTGAGCTAATGACTCCAGGACTGTAGCCACTTGTGGGGATTAGGAGAGCCACTGCTTATCTCAGATGGGAAAACATACAAAAAACATGCCCAGAGCAGTGTAAAATTATATAAGAGATTATATAGTCATTCACAGAAAAAAACATTTTTAACAGGTTTTAAATGTGTTTGTATTTTCACAACTTAGAACCTAATTTCTGAATTGAGTTATAGTTCATCTTAAATGGACTGGATTATCTTCATGCAAATATGATTAAGTTTGATTCTCAGAGGATAAGATGGAAGGAGAACTCTTTGAAAATATGACTTTTAAAAGGTACCATTTTATTAGTTTGGAGTTGACATGATCCTTTTCTGTATGTTTTATTTTATGTAAGTGTGTATAGGATAGAAGCTGTAGGGAGGGCTTTAAAAGACAAGTTCATGAGACTGAAGTCTTGTGATTTAGATGAATTTTGTGTTTTCAAATCTTAGTTGCATCATCCTCTTTCATTGAGAAGAAAAAGCATGATGAAACGTCTTCATTGTGAATGTAATAGTTAACATTGGCATTGCAATATTTTTTCCTGCTGTAAATGTCTTTGTTTCCTTCTAGTGTGTTAAGCCAGTGTGTATTAAGCCCTCTTATTACGTAGCATCTGGTATCTCTAGAGGAAGGGATTAAACAAAGAATGATAGCTGCATATTTAAGAGAAAACCCAAGTTCTTCAGCATGTGTAAACATTTGTGGGAGGTGCAGCATGTAAATAGATATCTTTAAAGCAGCTAGAAAGCAGTGTATTTGCCATGGTATGTGTGCACTACAGAGGAGGCATAAAATGGTGGAATTCGTCCATTGGTAAAGTTAAGGAGGAGATATCCTAATGAGCCAGTGGATTTGGAGTTGGCTTTTACAGATACGGGGCAGTGGAAGTGAGGGGAAAGTGGGTTCTAGAAAGATACCGTCACTACTGCTTTGTTGGTTTGTAATGGTGGCTGTCTTTGTAGTTCTCATCATATGGGTAGCTTTTCATTACAGTGACTGGATTTGGAATGTGGGAGGATGGTGGGCAGGGTCCATTAACTGGCTTAGATGGACAATTTTGCATTGAAAACAGACAATTCTGCATGGCTTTTCATCTAACGATCATAGTCGGCATTTTATTTTCCTTCTAGTCAGTGAAGAATAGTGTTGATGGTCATTTGCCATTTGCTGTCAGTGAAAAAACCTACCTTGGTCACGAATGGTCAGTAGCTGCTGGGAGGGTCCCGACTTTCGTGCTTTCACACCGCCTTTCTCTTGACCATTCTGTTTGAAGAACACGGACCTTTCCCTCTTGTTTTATCCCAGAAAAGCTTCTTCACACTACCAAGTTATTCATAGAGAAAAATGTGCCTTATCAGTCAGCACAGGTGGCTTGATCTTTTGTTGTGCCCAAGTCGCGAGTCCCCGAAAGACCACCAAGGAGCCAGTTCCCATGCAAACACACAAGGGTTGTTTATTTCAAGCTTGAGCTCGGGCTCACACCTGTCACCAACGCAGCGGTTCCTAAATGAGAGCCCCGAGCCCAGGGCAGACAAAGCTTTTATGCATTACAAAGGGGCAGGAAGAGGGGAACTCTAACTTGACATATGCTGATTGGATGATTTAAAGTAAGGGTGGCTTGTACACTCTTTACTGGCTGAGTCCGGCTGGTGCTCAGCTGCCGGCTGATGTAACATGTAAGGTATGTTATCTTTAAGGGACAGGAGAATCTGGACCTTGAGTGTCTGGACCTTGAGGTTGTTGCTAGGGAACTATCTGGGGTGAGGGTCACTGGAACAATGGGTGGTTTTTCCAGTAACTGGAACAAAGTTTTCTTAGAACTAGGTCGGGGTTGAGGCCTCCTTCTTAAAATGGCCTTTTTTAAAATGGAGTTTCTCTTGCTCTCACGCTTTACTTTTTTCCTGCCCCGTGAAAGTTGTTGATTTGATGGCAAAGCCACAGGCCTCACTTGCAGCCCTCTCTTCTAAGTCTCAGTTGGAAGAGGTCCACTGGCCTTCTCCTTTATAGTGAACAAACATTTGGGAAGCTCATATTCAGTTTTAACATCTGAAATAGCTGAATAACTTTCAGTTGCTCCAGACACTCAGAATGATATAGTTGAGTCAGTATAGTTTGGAGACTAACTAGTTGGCAACTCTTTCTACTCAGCAGTTCTTCAGCTGTTTCCAGAAAAAGAAACTGCTAGAGGATTCTGGGTGAGCCCAGGCATGTGGTCAGTGGGAGGGAAGTAGCCTCTGAATCAGCATGGCTGAGGAGGCTACAGGAGTAGAAAGTCAGTAACATTTAGTTAAGTGGAGGAAATGCAATTTGAGGACCAGGTTTTCAAATTAGCAGATTAACTGTGTTTACCCTGCTGCCTGGGAGCATTGCCTTCTGATTTCCTTTGTAAGTGTAAACTAATTATGATAAGAAAAATTTCAGGTTTTACTTTGGAAAGCTTAACAGTATGGTTTTATGTACCTTTTCCAGCTGTATCATAATTAGAATCATAATACCAATTAGACTAGCTTGGCCTTGGAGTGAATGCAATCTGTAGGTACCTCTGTCTTCAGGGCTTCTCTGGTTTTCTGCTTAATTCTGTATAGTGTCGTGAAATTTGTTTCATGAGTTAATTTACCCTCCCTAAATGGGAGGGAATTTCTTGAGGGAGCAAACATTGTTTTACACATTTCCAATATTCTCTATAGTCCTGAGTTCTGTTCAGTGTGTATTGGAGGCTCTCTGTCCTGACTGGTTCCTCATCCTTCAGTTCTCAGCACAAATGCCTCCTACTTAGGAAGGTTTTTCTGACCACCCTGTCCATGGCCTCATCTGCTTTCCTTCTTAGTCATTTTTGAAGACATTGCCCAGTCTTAATGTCTTCATTATTTTTATGACATTTTTATGACATTGATCATCATCTGAAATTATCTTGTCGTTGGCTTGTTTTCCTTTCCCTGATAGAACAAAAAAGTTATTTGAGAGCAAAAACCTCATCTCTTTTATTCTGTGATTATTAAGGATCTAACCCTCAGATGTTCAGTAAATAGTCACTGAATGAATGAATGAATGAATGAATGAAAATGTTAGTAAATATTTGTGATTTAGCAAATGGTAATTATTTGGTTTTTATCTGGGGCAATGGTTTCTTAAGCCATTTGGTGGTTGACATGGAAGATAGTCAAAGGGAGGTTCCATAAGAGAAGCTCCAGACCCCTGTTTTTTTTTGAGGGATGATCTGGATTTCAATTTATAAAGATTTTGTTTGGAAAAGATCTGTCTCTCTACTTTATGGCATCTGTGCATATCAAGCTCTGCTTGAACTGATGTTATGTAGTTGCCATTTCAAGTTGCTGAGGGAATTTGGCACAGATTTTTTTATTCTGATAAAAGTTGTTGGTTGCTCAGGGATTAGCTGCCTTTTGAGTCAGGTGGTCATACCTCATTCAGTCAGCTGTAAGCTCTAGGCCAGAGTCATATAAAGCATGGCCACTCAGAGAGATTGGACAGGGCAGCTGCCCTAAAAGAGGGTGTAGGAAGGGTGGTTCTGGGGACTTTTCTAGCCAGGTACCTTTTAGGGACTTTGGATGATTTTTAATAAAGGCAGCAGACATGCTTCTGAAAAAGAGAAGTACTAGAACATGCCAGAATTGTGGGTTGGAGTTTAAATTAGGGTTTTCAGTGACTTATTTTAAATTACTCCAGTGTATTAATTGGTCTTTTTAAATGTTTATGTACAATTCAGACGACATTCATTAAGTGAAGACTGTGTTCCTGACACCAAGTCTATTGTGTGTAAAAGGAAAGAGATAGGAATTAGCTCCGCCCTCAAGAATGTCCAGGGTGGGTGAGTGAGGGAGATGTTTCCCTCTTTGTTTATTGCTATAGTTTCAGGGCTGTGTGGTGCCTGGCACATAGTAGGAACTTAAGAAATATTTGTTGAATGTAAAATTGTGAGTAAAATACAAGTTCTGCCCTCAAGTTGTTCAAGACGAGTGGGAGCTCTGAGATGTGCATGTCAGGGGTCACCACGCAACTCAGCAGAGTTAGGGTTTGGAGAAGCGTGAGTACTTTCCAAGGGTAGGACTTAGGCAAAGGGGCCACCAGAGTCAACGCTGAAAGACTCCAGAGACAGGATGTCCAGAGTTTCCGGATCATTGACTAGCTGTTAGATGTCTGAGAGAAGGAGATGATGAGGAACTCAAGCATTTTCAGACCCAGAGACTGGGAAGGGGTTTGTTCCAGCAGAAGCTGTGACATATGTTACAAGTATGAGACAATAATTTAATGCTAATTCTTCCTTAAGTTTTATTTTACTTCTTTATACTTTGAAATTGTTCTTATATTTTAGTTTTCTGGATTGTATTCTTATCCCAGGGATGTCATTTTGATCAGTTCAGACCAGGAAGAGATAGTTTGTTATGGGCTCAGCAGCTCTTCATTTCTTTTGTAGAATCCATAACAGTTCTGGCTGCTTGCTTTGTGTTGGCTCTATTTCCTCACATACATTTTTTAATTTGCTTCTTTTGGTTTGGTTGCTATTTTGTCTTTTAGCTAGAAACCACGTAATAGTGAAATGTATAAATTTGTGAACATTGGTAAAATACATCTTCTATCTGTTGTTTAATAGTTCATCTGCAGCTTCTGGCCTCCAGGCTGAAATCTGAGGCATGAAGCTCACTTACCTTTTTTATCATGTTGACACTTGTCGTTGAGAAGCGTTCCCCTTCTGAGTTTCCTTCTCTGGTTACCAGAGCTTTAGCTGGTGCTGTTTTTTTTTTTATAATTTTTTATTAAGGTATTATTGATATACACCCTTATGAAGGTTTCACATGAAAAAACAATGTGGTTACTGCATTTTCCCATATTATCAAATCCCCACCCATACCCCAATGGAGTTACTGTCCTTCAGTGTAAGTAAGATGCCACAGATTCACTATTTGCCTTCTCTGTGCTACACTGTTTTCCCTGTGATTCCCCCATACCATGTGTACTAAACATAATACCCCTCAATCCCCTTCTCCCTTCCTTCCTACCCGCCCTCGCACACCCCTCCCCTTTGGTAACCCCTACTTCCTTCTTGGAGTCTTTGAGTCGGCTGCTATTTTGATCCTTCAGTTTTGCTTCGTTGTTATACTCCACAAATGAGGGAAATCATTTGGGTTTTGTCTTTCTCCACCTGGCTTATTTCACTGAGCATAATATCCTCAAGCTCCATCCATGTTGTTGCAAGTGGCAGGATTTGTTTCCTTGTTATGGCTGAATAGTATTCCATTCTGTATATGTACCACATCTTCTTTATCCATTCATCTACTGATGGACACTTAGGTTGCTTCCATATCTTGGCTATTGTAAAAAGTGCTGCAATAAACATAGGGGTGCATATGTTTTTTTGAATCTGAGGAGCTGTATTCTTTGGGTAAATTCCTAGGAGTGGAATTCCTGGGTCAAATGGTATTTGTATTTTTAGTTTTTTGAGGAACATCCATATTGCTTTCCACAATGGTTGAACTAGCTTACTTTCCCACCAGCACTGTAGGAGGCTTCCCCTTTCTCCGCATCCTCACCAGCATTTGTTGTTCTTAGTCTTTTTGATGCTGGCCATCCTTATTGCTGTAAGGTGATATCTCATTGTGGTTTTAATTTGCATTTCCCTGATGATTAGTGATGTGGAGCATCTTTTCATGTGTCTGTTGGCCATCTGAATTTCTTCTTTGGAGAACTGTCTCTTCATATCCTCTGCCCATTTTGTAATCGGGTTATTTGTTTTTTGGGTGTTGAGGCGTGTAAGTTCTTTATATATTTTGGATGTTAACCCCTTGTCGGATATGTCATTTACAAATATATTCCCCCATACTGTAGGATGCCCTTTTGTTCTGTTGATGGGTCCTTTGCCATACAGAAACTTTTTAATTTGATATAGTCCCATGAGTTCATTTTTGCTTTTGTTTCCCTTGCTTGAGGAGATGCATTCAGGAAGAAGTTACTCATGCTTATATTCAGGAGACTTTTGCCTATGTTGTCTTCTAAGACTTTTATGGTTTCATGACGTACATTCAGGTCTTTGATTCATTTCGAGTTTACTTTTGTGTATGGGGTTAAACAATAGTCCAGTTTCATTCTGTTGCATGTAGCTGTCCAGTTTTGCCAACACCAGCTGTTGAAGAGGCTGTCATTTCCCCATTGTATGTCCATGGCTCCTTTATCATATATTAATTGACCATATATGCTTGGGTTTATATCAGGGCTCTCTAGTCTGTTCCACTGGTCTATGGGTCTGTTCTTGTGCCAGTACCAAATTGTCTTGATTACTGTGGCTTTGTAGTAGAGCTTGAAGTTGGGGAGCATAATCCCCCCAGCTTTATTCTTCCTTCTCAGGATTGCTTTGGCTATTCAGGGTCTTCTGTGGTTCCATATGAATTTTAGAACAATTTTCTCTAGTTCGTTGAAGAATGCTGTTGGTATATTGATAGGAATTGCATTGAATCTGTAGATTGCTTTAGGCAGGCTGGCCATTTTGACAATATTAGTTCTTCCTATCCATGAGCACGGGATGTGTTTCCATTTATTGGTATCTTCTTTAATTTCTCTCATAAGTGTCTTGTAGTTTTCAGAGTATAGGTCTTTCACTTCCTTGGTTAGGTTTATTCCTAGGTATTTTATTCTTTTTGATGCAACTGTGAATATAATTGTTTTCCTGATTTCTCTCTCTGCTAGTTCATTGTTAGTATATAGGAATGCCACAGATTTCTGTGTATTAATTTTGTATCCCACAACTTTGCTGAATTCAGATATTAGATCTAATAGTTTTGGAGTGGATTCTTTAGGGTTTTTTATGTACAATATCATGTCATCTGCATAAAAGGACAGTTTAATTTCTTCCTTGCCAAACTGGTTGCCTTTTATTTCTTTGTGTTGTCTGATTGCTGTGGCTAGGACCTCCAGTACTATGTTGAATAAAAGTGGGGAGAGTGATCATCCTTGTTTTTTTCCCAATCTTAAAGGAAACACTTTCAGCTTCTCGCTGTTAAGTATAATGTTTGCTGTGGGTTTGTCATATATGGCCTTTATTATGTTGAGGTACTTGCCCTCTATACCCATTTTTTTGAGAGTTTTTATCATGAGTGGATGTTGAATTTTGTCAAATGCTTTTTCAGCATCTATGGAGACGATCATGTGGTTTTTGTCCTTCTTTTTGTTGATGTGGTGGATGATGTTGATGGATTTCGAATGTTATACCATCCCTGCATCCCTGGAATAAATCCTACTTGATCATGATGGATGATCTTTTTGATGTATTTTTGATTTCAGTTTGCTAATATTTTGTTGAGTATTTTTGCATCTATGTTCATCAGGGATATTGGTCTGCAATTTTCTTTTTTTGTGGTGTCTTTGCCCGGTTTTGGTATTAGAGTGATGCTGGCCTCATAGAATGAGTTTGGAAGTATTCCCTCTTCTACTCTTTGGAAAACTTTAAGGAGGATGGGTATTAGGTCTTCACTAAGTGTTTGATAAAATTCAGCATTGAAGCCATCTGGTCTAGATGTTTTGCTCTTAAGTAGGTTTTTGATTACCAGTTCAATTTTGTTGCTGGTAATTGATCTGCTCAGATTTTCTATTTCTTTCTGGATCAGCCTTGGAAGGTTGTATTTTTCTAGAAAGTTGTCCATTTCTTCTAGGTTATCCAGTTTGTTACCATATTATTGTTCATGGTATTCTCTCATAATTCTTTGTATTTCTGTGGTGTCCGTAGTGATGTTTCCTTTCTCATTTCTGATTCTGTTTATGTGAGTAGACTCTCTTTTTTTTCTTGATAAGTCTGACTAGGGGTATATCTGTTTTGTTTATTTTCTCAAAGAACCAGCTCTTGCTTTCATTGATTCTTTCTATTGTTTTATTCTTCTCAATTTTATTTATTTCTCCTTTAATCTTTATTATGTCCCTCCTTCGACTGACTTTGGGCCTCATTTGTTCTTCTTTTCCTACTTTAGTTAATTATGAGTTTAGACTGCTCATATGGGATTGTTCTTCCTTCCTGAGGTAGGCCTGTATTGCAATATACTTTCCTCTTAGCACGGCCTTTGCTGTGTCCCACAAATTTTGTGGTGTTGAATTATTGTTGTCATTTGTCTCCATATATTGGTTGATCTCTGTTTTTATTTGGTCGTTGATCCGTTGGTTATTTAGGAACATGTTATTAAGCCTCCATATGTTTGTGGGATTTTCCATTTTCTTTGCATAATTTAATTTTTGTTACATACCTTTGTGGTCTGAGAAACTGGTTGGTACATGATCTATTCTTGAAAATGTTCCATGTGCACTTGAGAAGAATGTGTATTCTGCTGCTTTTGGGTGTAGAGTTCTATTGTGTTGTTCAGTGCCTCTGTCTCTACATATTTTCTGTCTGGTTGATCTGTCCTTTGGAGTGACTAGAGTGTTGAAGTGTCCTAGAATGAATGCATTGCATTCTATTTCCCCTTTTAATTCTGTTAGTCTTTGTTTCATGTATGTAGGTCCTCCTGTGTTGGGCGCATAGATATTTATAATGGTTATATCTTGTTGAATTGACCCCTTTTTATTATGTAATGTCCTTCTTTGTCTCTTGTGACTTTCTTTGTTTTGAAGTCTATTTTGTCTGATACAAGTACTGCAACTCCTGCTCTTTTCTCCGTATTAGTTGCATGAAATATCTTTTTCCATCCCTTCAATTTTAGTCCGTGTATGTCTTTGGGTTTAAAGTGAGTCTCTTGTAGGCAGCATGTAGATGGGTCTTGCTTTTTTATCTGTTCAGTGAGTCTGTCTTTTGATTGGTACATTCAGTCCATTAATATTTAGGGTGATTATCGATAGGTATGTACTTACTGGCATTGCACACTTTAGATTTGTGGTTACCAAAGGTTCAAGGTTACCTTCCCTACTACCTAAGAGTCTAACTTAACTCAATATGCTATTACAAACACAATCTAAAGGTTCTTTTTTTTTTCTTCCTCCTTTTTCTTCCTCCATTCTTTATATATTAGGTATCATATTCTGTACTCTTTGTCTCTCCGTTGGTTGACTTTGGGCATAGTTAATTTAATTTTGCATTTGCTTAGTAATTAGCTGTTATACTTTTTTACTGTGGTTTTATTACCTCTGGTGACAGCTTTTAAACCTTAGGAACACTTCTACCTATAGCAGTCCCTTCAAAATACACTGTAGAGATGGTTTGTTGGAGGCAGATTCTCTCAGATTTTGCTTATCTGGGAATTGTTTAATCTTTCCTTCAAATTTAAATGATAATCCTGCCTGATAAAGTATTCTTGGTTCAGGCCCTTCTTCATTGCATCAAATACATCGTGCCACTCCCTTCTGGCCTGTAAGATTTCTGCTGAGAAGTCTGATTATAGCCTGATTGTCTTTCCTTTGTATATGATCTTATTTCTCTCTCTGGCTGCTTTTAATAGTCTGTCCTTATCCTTGATCTTTGCCATTTTTTTTTTAGTTGGCTTTTAGAGTGCATTTTTTTTGCTTTTCTTTTTTTTAAATATAATTTATTTTATTATCATTAATCTACAATTACATGTGCAATATTACGGTTATTAAACTACCCCTTCATCAGGTCCCCCGCACCAACCCCATTACAGTCACTGTCCATCAGCATAGTGAGATGCTATAGAATCACTACTTGTCTTCTCTGAGTTGTACTGCCCTCCCCGTGCCCCCCCAACATTACATCTGCTAATCGTAATGCCCCTTTTTCCCTCTTATCCCTCCCTTCCCGCCCATTTTCCCCAGTCCCTTTCCCTTTGGTAACTATTAGTCCGTTCTTGGGTTCTGTGAGTCTGCTGCTGTTTTGTTCCTTCAGTATTTTTTCTTTGTTCTTATACTCCACATATGAGTGAAATCATTTGATACTTGTCTTTTTCGGCTTGGCTTATTTCACTGAGCATAATACCCTCTAGCTCCATCCATGTTGTTGCAAATGGTAGGATTTGTTTTCTTCTTATGGCTGAATAATATTCCATTGTGTATATGTACCACCTCTTCTTTATCCATTCATCTACTGATGGACACTTAGGTTGCTTCCATTTCTTGGCTATTGTAAATAGTGCTGCAATAAACATAGGGGTGCATCTGTCTTTTCAAATTGGGCTGCTGCATTCTTAGGGTAAATTCCTAGGAGTGGAATTCCTGGGTCAAATGGTATTTCTATTTTGAGTTTTTTGAGGAACCTCCATACTGCTTTCCACAATGGTTGAACTAATTTGCAGTCCCACCAGCAGTGTAGGAGGGTTCCCTTTTCTCCACATCCTCGCCAACATTTGTTGTTGTTTGTGTTTTGGATGTTGGCCATCCTCACTGGTGTGAGGTGATATCTCATTGTGGTTTTAATCTGCATTTCTCTGATGATTAGCGATGTGGAGCATCTTTTCATGTGCCTGTTGGCCATCTGAATTTCTTCTTTGGAGAAGTGTCTATTCATGTCCTCTGCCCATTTCTTAATTGGATTATTTGCTTTCTGTTTGTTGAGGTGCATGAGTTCTTTATATATTTTGGATGTCAACCCTTTATCAGATACGTTATTTATGAATATATTCTCCCATACTGTAGGATGTCTTTTTGTTCTACTGATGGTGTCCTTTGCTGTACAGAAGCTTTTCAGCTTGATATAGTCCCACTTGTTCATTTTTGCTTTTGTTTCCCTTGCCCGGGGAGATATGTTCATGAAGAAGTTGCTCATGTTTATGTCCAAGAGATTTTTGCCTATGTTTTTTTCTAAGAGTTTTATGGTTTCATGACTTACATTCAGGTCTTTGATCCACCTTGAGTTTACCTTTGTGTATGGGGCTAGACAGTAGTCCAGTTTCATTCTCTTACATGTAGCTGTCCAGTTTTTCCAACACCAGCTGCTGAAGAGGCTGTCATCTCCCATTGTATATCCAAGGCACTTTTATCAAATATTAATTGACTGTATATGTTTGGGTTAATGTTTGGATTTTCTATTCTGTTCCACTGGTCTGTGGGTCTGTTTTTGTGCCAATACCCCATCGTCTTGATTACTGTGGCTTTGTAGTAGAGCTTGAAGTCGGGGAGCATAATTCCCCCTGTTTTATTCTTTCTTCTCAGGATTGTTTTGGCTATTCGGGGTCTTTTGTGGTTCCATATGAATTTTAGAGTTATTTATTCCAGTTCATTGAAGAAAGCTGTTGGTAGTTTGATAGGGATTGCATTGAATCTGTAGATTGCTTTAGGTAGTATAGCCATTTTGACAATATTTATTCTTCCTAGCCAAGAGCATGGGATGCATTTCCATTTGTTAGTGTCCTCTTTAATTTCTCTTAGGAGTGTCTTGTAGTTTTCAGAGTACAGGTCTTTCACTTCCTTCGTGAGATTTATTCCTAGGTATTTTATTCTTTTTGATGCAATTGTGAGTGGAATTGTTTTTCTGATTTCTCTTTCTGTTAGTTCATCATTAGTGTATAGGAAAGCAACAGATTTCTGTGTGTTAATTTTGTATCCTGCAACTTTTCTGAATTCAGATATTAGTTCTAGTAGTTTTGAAATGGAATCTTTAGGGTTTTTTATGTACAGTATCATGTCATCTGCAAATAGTGACAATTTGACTTCTTCTTTACCAATCTGGATGCCTTGTATGTCTTTGTTTTGTCTGATTGCTGTGGCTAGGACCTCCAGTACTATGTTGAATAACAGTGGAGAGAGTGGGCATCCCTGTCTTGTTCCCGATCTTAGATGAAAAGCTTTCAGCGTCTCGCTGTTAAGTATGATGTTAGCTGTGGGTTTATCATATATAGCCTTTATGATGTTGAGGTACTTGCCGTCTATACCCATTTTGTTGAGAGTTTTAATCAGGAATGGATGCTGAATTTTGTCAAATGCTTTTTCAGCATCTATGGAGATGATCATGTGGTTTTTGTTCTTCTTTTTGTTGATGTGGTGGATGATGTTGATGGATTTTCGAATGTTGTACCATCCTTGCATCCCTGGGATGAATCCCACTTGATCATGGTGTATGATCCTCTTGATGTATTTTTGAATTCGGTTTGCTAATATTTTGTTGAGTATTTTTGCATCTACGTTCATCAGGGATATTGGTCTGTAATTTTCTTTTTTGGTGAGGTCTTTGCCCGGTTTTGGTATTAGAGTGATGCTGGCTTCATAGAATGAGTTTGGAAGTATTCCCTCCTCTTCTATTTTTTGGAAACTTTAAGGAGAATCGGTGTTATTTCTTCTCTATATGTCTGGTAGAATTCAGAGGTGAATCCATCTGGTCCGGGGGTTTTGTTCTTGGGTAGTTTTTTGATTACCAATTCGATTTCATCGCTGGTGATTGGTCTGTTTAGTTTTTCTGTTTCTTGCTTGGTCAGTCTTGGAAGGTTGTATTTTTCTAAGAAGTTGTCCATTTCTTCTATGTTTTCCAGCTTGTTAGCATATAGATTCTCATAATATTCTCTTATGATTCTTTGTATTTCTGTGGGGTCCGTCGTGATTTTTCCTTTCTCATTTCTGATTGTGTTTATGTGTGTAGATTCTCTTTTTCTCTTAATGAGTCTGGCTAGGGGTTTATCTATTTTGTTTATTTTTTCAAAGAACCAGCTCTTGGTTTTATTGATTTTTTCTATTGTTTTATTCTTCTCAATTTTATTTATTTCTTCTCTAATCTTTATTATGTCCCTCCTTCTGGTGACTTTGGGCTTCATTTGTTCTTCTTTTTCCAATTGCAGTAATTGTGTCTTTAGACTATTCATTTGGGAATGTTCTTCTTTCTTTAAATAGGTCCGGATTGCAATATACTTTCTCTTATAACTGCCTTTGCTGCGTCCCACAGAAGTTGTCGCTTTGTGTTGTTGTTGTCATTAGTCTCCATATATTCTTTGATTTCTGTTTTGATTTGGTCGTTAACCCATTGATTAATTAGGAGAGTGTTGTTAAGTCTCCATGTATTTGTGAGCCTTTTTGATTTCTTTCTAAAATTTATTTCTAGTTTTATACCTTTGTGATCTGAGAAGTTGGTTGGTAGGATTTCAATATTTTTGAAATTAGTGAGGTTCTTTTTGTGGCCTAGTATGTGTTCTATTCTGGAAAATGTTCCATGTGCACTTGAGAAGAATGTGTATCTTGTTGCTTTTGGGTGTAGAGTTCTGTAGATGTCTGTTAGGTCCATCTGTTCTAGTGTGTTGTTCAGTGCCTCTGTGTCTTTACTTATTTTCTGTCTGGTTGATCTGTCCTCTGGAGTGAGTGGTGTGTTGAAGTCTCCTAAGATGAATGCATTGCTGTCTATTTCCTCCTTTAATTCTGTTAATATTTGTCTCACATATGCTGGCGCTCCTGTGTTGGGTGCATATATATTTATAATGGTTATGTCTTCTTGTTGGACTGACCCCTTTATCATTATGTAATGTCCTTCTTTATCTTTTGCTACTTTCTTCGTTTTGAAGTCTATTTTGCCTGATACAAGTACTGCAACACCTGCTTTTTTCTCTTTGTTGTTTGCATGAAATATCTTTTTCCATCCCTTCACTTTTAGTCTGTGTATATCTTTGGATTTGACCTAAGTTTCTTGTAGGCAGCATATAGATGGGTCTTGCTTTTTTATCCATTCTGTTACTCTGTGTCTTTTGATTGGTGCATTCAGTCCATTTACATTTAGGGTGATTATTGATAGGTATATACTTATTGCCATTGCTGGCTTTAGATTCGTGGTTACTAAGGGTTCAAGGGTTGCTTCTTTACTATCTAACAATCTAACTTAACTTTCTTGTTAAGTTATTGTAAACACAGTCTGATGTTTCTTTCTTTCTCTCCCTTCTTATTCCTCTTCCTCCATTCTTTCTATAATAGGTGTTTTATTCTTTGCCTTTAGTTGGTATTTGGATGGTCTGCTTTCTTTGCTATGATTTTTTTTTTCTCTGGTGACATCTTTTTAACCTTAGGTGTGCTTCCCTCTAGAGCAGTCCATTTAAGATATCCTGTAGTGGTGGTTTATGAGAGGCAAACTCTCTCAACTTTCGTTTGTCTGGAAATTGTTTAATCCTCCATCATATTTAAATGATAATCGTGCTGGATACAATATTCTTG
The DNA here is from genome assembly GCA_032199065.1 of Smutsia gigantea. Lineage (NCBI taxonomy): Eukaryota > Metazoa > Chordata > Mammalia > Pholidota > Manidae > Smutsia > Smutsia gigantea. The sequence goes on from JAVSCE010008889.1 coordinate 414,128, forward strand.
GTTCGAGGCCCTTCTGTTTCATAACGTTAAATATATCATGCCATTCTCTTCTGGCCTGTAAGGTTTCTGTTGAGAAGTCTGATGATAGTCTGATGGGTTTTCCTTTGCAGGTGATCTTTTTTCTCTCTCTAGCTGCCTTTAATACCCTGTCTTTATCTTTGATCTTTGCCATCTTAATTATTATGTGTCTTGGTGTTGTCTTCCTTGGGTCCCTTGTGTTGGGAGATCTATGAGCTTCGGTGGACTGTGAGACTACTTCCTTCCCCAGCGAGGGAAAGTTTTCAGCAATTATTTCTTCAAAGACACTTTCTAACCCTTTTTCTCTCTCTTCTTCCTCAGGTACTCCTATAATGCGAATATTGTTCCGTTTGGACTGGTCACACAGTTCTCTTAATATTCTTTCATTCCTAGAAATCCTTTTATCTCTCTCTGCCTCAGCTGCTCTGTACTCCTGTTCTCTGTTTTCTATTCCATTAACAGTCTCTCGCATCTCATCCATTCTGCTATTAAGCCCATCGATCGCTTGTCTGATTTCTGTATTGTCT